>CM037852.1:30951856-31036293 GCA_021234595.1 Delia radicum | reverse complement strand
TTTTTCGATAGTAGCATTTGGATATTAATTTTTGAAAATAATTTTAATGTCGTCTAAAGTATGAAAATTACAAAGCCATATTTAGTTATATAAAATGTAAAAAAATTTTCGTAGCGATTTTTGTAGGGGAAAAATTCGATAATGTAGGGAGGAAAAGGGATATTTTATTGCTTAGTGTAGGTATTTTTAAAAAAAACCCACTGGCAACAACTGATTGTGACTGAAAACGAAATTTTTTCTGGTAGGGGCTAAGCCATCTAGGCCTATCTACGGTGGTCGATCTCAGAATCACAATATTTTCCTCAAATGAAAATTCTCAAAATTTAAAGAAAAAGTATGTATTCTGAGTATTTTTTGCTATAGAAACAGTTCACAAAATATAAAAATTTTAAAAAGCTTATTGTTATTTCTTTTGACTACACATGGTATAATTGTATTGCAAAAATAAAAGCTTAGGGCCGGCTAAGGGTTAACAATGTGCACAAAATTTAGTAAATTTTTTGTTGTCTCTAAAAACAATACATTGGGAATGCTGGTGATTGGCAAAACTTCACTTAGCCACACTAATCGATACATCGACAGTGGCTCAGCTTGATAAGGAGTAATGCTACGAGTCATAGCCTGATGTATGACTGTGGGTTTGAAACTCAATACAAACACAAAGTAAAAAGTTTTTCATATTGAGCAATTTAACAATATAAAATACTTTGTTCAATTATCACATAAATTAACCACTGACGAGTCCTTGGAAGGGGACGAAACCGCGGCAGTTTGGCATATCCATTGTGCCCGTTAAATTTTTAAATAAAAATGTTTTCTTCTTCTTCGTCCTGTAAAAATCTAACTTAGAAATTTTTCGTCATTTCGAGAAATTTTTCAAAATTGAAATTTCTTTAAATTTTAAAAAACAAATACAGTGGATTACGGTTATAACGAACTCGCGGGGGACCGGACGATTTAGTTTGATATAAACGAAGTTCGCTATAAGCGACGCACAATGGGCTATTTAAAAAAAATTTAATGGTAATAATATAGAACTTCTAAAACTACTGATCCGATCGGTACTAACCACATTGTAAATTGTTAAAGACGTGCCAATCTTTTGTAATACTGTGATTGGGTCACCCATTTTTAGCACAGGGTGTATTTGCAGGTTGTCAAATTTGACTATATCGTGTATAAAAAAGGGAGGGTGTAACTTTTGTAAATGTAGACCGATTTCTAAAATGTTTAGCCATGTTATAGTTAAAGGTTATTTAAATTTAAAAATAAAAACTTTGTTTTTTCCATGAATTTTTTTGGGTTTTTCTACCAAAAAAAAACTTTATTATTTAATCGGTTTAAACACAAAAAAATTCTCCGTATTAATATTACAACAAAGTAAAGAAATTGCAAACTTTTTAAAATTAGCTTTAGTAGTTTAGTCGTAAAAAATCTAAATTTAAAAAATTTATGAAAAATTGTAATTTTTGGCCAATAAAGTATTTATATTTGCTTTTAATTTTTATTTTGTTAAAAACCAATACAAATTTTAATATTTTCTGAAAGATTGGGCTTTGAAAAAAATTTTAAATGTAATTTCTTTAGCTTTTGGACATGCATCCTACGTGTAGTAAAAAAAATTGCACGCTGATTTTAGAATTTTTTATGATTTCGCAATATGAAACGAAGTGTTCTAAATATTTGGTATGAATATCTTGACATAAGGCATATAGTTAATGCCAGGACGAAAGATTTTTTGAAAAATTACAAATTTTAAAAATTAAATTTTTTGATCAAAAAGAAACATTTAATTAGCTTTTTTAACTGTAATGTTTGTAAAATATTTGTAAAATAAAATAAATATCATTTACAGGCATTAAGATATTAAAAACTCAAAAAGCTACTTTAATATATTTTTGTTTTGTCCTGGTTCACACACGGCAATTATAATTGCGCAATTTTTCTTCAATTCTCCTTTGAAATTGCTTTTGCGTTCACACAGAAAAAGTTTGTTTCAGCAATTTTCGTATATCAACCTGCAGTGTTGAAAATTGCGGATGACAAAACAAACCGGAATTGGAGTACGGGCAAGTCTGTACCCCCTATCATTCTCGTTCCCTCCCTCTTCTATAAACTCAAGAATTGCGCAAGTAAAATTGCCGTGTCTGAACCAGGTCTTTTATTGGTTTATTTTTACAAAATTGTTCAAAGTTTTTTTAAACTTAATTTTTTTTTTTATTTTTTTTGTTAAAAGAAGACATATTTTCGTTATCTTTCGGTATAAAATATGTATGTATATATTACACATAATATAGAAAATAAATAAAATAATAAATAAAAAATAAAAAATTAACCCTTCCAAGACAAAGGCTATCATGTTTCGTACTCGTTATTGCAGAGTAGATTATCCGGAAATACATTTTGCTGGTACAAAAGTTGATTTTGTCCAATCACTTATGTGCTTGGGTGTGATAATTAATGAATGTCTGAATTTCGGCCAGCATATTGACTCCATCTCCGCTAAAGTTACATTAGGTCTTAGAAAATTATATAGTTGTGGGCTGTATCTTCCATTGGGGTGTAAAGTATAGTGCAGCGTATGCGTTGTTAATGTTTCATGTCAATTATTGCATCGAGATTGATTCTGGCACATGTGGTTACAATTTGACTAGGATTGAACTTATTGTGAAAAGAATTGTGAGATTTGTGTATGGTGTTGGTCGTCGTGATCATGTTTCTGCGGCTGTGAAAAGATTTCTGGGTTGTTCATTTAATGACTACTTGCGGTTAAGAAATTTGTTATTCTTTTACAAGATAATGTACTATGGAGTTCCGTATTATTTATATTCAAGATTCACATTCACGAGATATACTACAACACCACGTATTGTTGAAACCCTTATTTCATGTAGGATCTTTGCTCAATCTTTCATTATTACAACTTGTAGGGATTGGAACTACTTACCATGCCATTTGCAAAATTTCACGTCAACACCTGGTACTTTTAGGCACATGCTTTTAGCTTACTTCCGAAGTAATTCATAGTTGTATCATTTTATTTGTCTGTTATTATTAAAAGTTGTGATCGATAGGGACTTAATGTATAATGACATTGTTTGTGCCTCAGCCATATCCAAAAAATTTTAATTTAACCCTCTAATGCCTGAATTTTGTTTTGCAATGAAATTCATACCATGTGTTCGTCTCGAAAAATAAATAATAATTGCTTTTACAAAAACGATTTTCGCCGCCTACTTAAGGCGATATGAGCAAACAAAATTTTAAATCCATCTCGAAAACTAATGCAAGTAAAACAAAAGTTTTTACCAAAAATTATTGTTCTTACAAAGATATAACAACAATCCAAAAATAAACTTTTTTGTGCTTCTTTTGAAGAAGATATGGAGGTTTTCGCTTTTGAAAAAAGCGAAAATGGGCGAAAAAGTGCCTTAACTTCAATATATGTAAACTAAAATTTAACACTCTGCTACTACTACTTATTGCCTTCCTTACTCCAAATTTCAAAAAAATCCAGCCATTAGTTTAAAAGTTAAGAGGATGTTCTTTCGAGATATCCTGGTAAAATCCTGTATGTCCTTGGACGAAAGTAAGTACTCATTATTAAATATAATGCTTTAATCTTACCTAGGATTCATTACCAAGAGTTTTTAGTCAAATTTAATTTGTTTTTTAGATTTTGAAGTCTTAGCTATTTAAAAAATAATTATTTTTTGAATTTTTACAAAATTTGGACTATGAAGTTTTTATCGCGCTTCAACCGTGCACGGGACGCAAAATTTTTTTTCCCAAAACATTTAGCTAAATTAGTTCTATATCGAAATATGTCAATTTCTAAGTATAAAACCTTTATTCGACGCATTTGTGCTCAATTTAATTAAGCATGACAAAAGGCAGCCTCAGGCATTTGAGGGTTAAATTTAAAGCATACGATTTGAAATATTAGATACTTTTTCGTTTCTTTTTTATATAATCCTGTTTAGGGATATTTTTTATGTATATACGGCTTTTTACATATAACATAAGAAATTTTGTAAATATTTATATGAATTTGTACAATGTATTAACAAATGCACTTTGGCCTAAGTGGCTTATTGCGTTGCAAATAAATTGAAAAAAAATATATATATATATATATTTATATATATATATGGGCAACTTCAAAAATTAACAGCACTTAGACATTTTTTTTTCAAGTTTTTTTTTTTGTATGACATCAATGTCGATTTGTGTGTGTATAAGCCTATATTTTAGCATGTGAAATCCGTTCGCGTTAATCATTTTTATTAAACGGCGCAAATTTTACGGCGGTTTTAAGTTAAAAATTAAAAAAAAATATTAAAATTACAGTTTTTGTTAAAATTGAAAAAGGATAACGCGTGTGGATAATACCCCTTAACGGCTTTCTTAGCACACTAAAATATTTGTAAAAGCTTCAATACTTTTAAAATACACTGAAAAAAAAAATAAAAATTTTTTTTTTTGACCGTGTATGCATATAAAAATTTATTTAAAATTGTTAAAACATTTTAAAAAATTACGGCTAGTATAAGACATAATTTGTAATGTTTTGGGAAAAACTATTTGCCTATCGCTAATGGTTTAAGAGATATAACCATTTAAACTTTACCACTCATGATTTTTTGCTATTTTGATTTGTTACCTTTGAAAATTTGTAAAATTGTTCTGCAAATTGGAAGCTGTAACTAACGTTTCGTTAGTTAAATCTTGGGTTCCAGTGATAAATTCTAAGCCGTTTTCAACTTTTTTTAATCCGCAATATTTTGTTTTGATGGCATTGTTTTTATTATTATTATTATTGTTATTTAAAACCGAATACCTAACTGACTTTCTTACACCAATTTGCGATTTTTTTGTTTTTTTTTTGCTTTTTATTTTTTCAGATTGGCGATATTTGCGTCTTTTACCGGTTAATTTGTTTCGCTTCTCAGTTTTTACGAATTTCACGTTTTTTAATGTATAATCTGAAACCAATTTACTAATTTTTATTCACGACTGTTCACGCACATAAATAAAATAAACTGAATTGAAACTCAAATATTTATTCTTAGATCGGCGGTAATTTGGCGGTTTTCGCTGTACTATTTTTTAATTGTTTTGTTGAAATTTGTTAAGGTGGCCCTCGTGAATATTGTTTAAAAATATAGTCTCACTTTCTAGAGGTTCAAAAAAAACGCGTTTTTTTTTTTGCAAATATTAATATTGGACCGATTATAAAATGCTTGTTGGTATTATTAACCCGAATTCAAAAATAATTCTTTTAAATTTTCAAAATCAAATATTTCATATAAGGATGTTTTTTAAGGTTAGAAACATTTTGTTTCCTCCATAAAATTTTAAATCCTTAAAATTTTTTGGTGCGTTTTCGATTTTAGTATCAAGCTCAGTAAAGTCTTCCATTCGATGTACATTTGAGCGGAATTGATACAGCGCTTTAGTTTGTCACAAAGCGAAATGTGTTTGGAAAAAACTGCCGCTACACGCGCCAGGATTGAAAAAAATTAATTTTTTTTGCACTTTATCAGTGTAGTCCATCGCGAAGAAGCTATTTAGATACCTAAACATATTCCCATGCCATGTTTTGATATAAAAAACAGATTAAAAAAAAATTGTTTTTTTCCAAAAATTTTCAAAAGTTCATAAAATTTTTGCGTTTAAAAATTTTAAAGTGCGTTTTCGCCTCGGAGGTGTACTTTACGAAGTTACTCACATCACGAAATACACTAGCCAACTAAAAAGACAATTCAGATTGTCAGACGCAAAAAAGATACATTTTCAAAAAAATTTACGCTAATTTCTTTTAAGTTTGTGATGTCCGTGATACGTTATTGGTGCGCTGACACCAACTTGATATACCTCTCACTTTATAAAATTACGCCGTTTTCATAATTCTGCGCTTAAAACTCATTTTGATTAAACGGCGCAAAAACCCTATTTAAAATTTTCAAAAAGTTCAAAATTCGGAAAATTTTGGTTTCACTTGTAAACCACCATGCAACTTTTCACCCAGCAGCGATATCAAAAAATTTTTTTTGTGGATATATCCTCCAAGTCTAGTGACTATATTTTGTATTGGTTTGGATCTGAAAGCTAAAAACTATTACAGAGAAAACGGGAAGAATGAAAAAACTCTTGCAAGTTTCAAGTCGTTTTTTTAATTTTTCGAATTTTAGATGACCACCAATTCTAAAGGTGAAGACTTTTCAACGTAAAACTTTGCACGTCATATCCTTCAAGTATAGTCATCCAAACCCTGACAACGTTTTTTTTCAATTCATAAAACTTAACGAAATAAGAGCCATAGTATGTCGGTTTCAGCAGGTGCTCAAAAAATTTGAAATAGCCCTATATATATATATATATATATATATGAGGAAATCTTCCTGAATTTTTTTCTTTCTGAGAAATTTTACAAAATAATGTCCTCCAAACCTGAAAGATTATTGATAGAAAATAACTTTAGATAATTTTAAAAATATTTCTATAGCGATAAATCCATATTTTGTGTAGCACTAATTCAATATTTTTTTCTTTCTCTTGCAGCCGCTATGATTTATACACAAAAAGTGAAAAAGTACCTGATATAGAAGCTTTATGGCCATATTATCAATCATTAATTGATAAATATTTACCCGGAGAATTGGAATTTTAAAGCCTGCAGAAAAAACTTAACAAATCTTTTTATATAAATTATATAAATTTATATAAATTATATAATGCACTAAATAAAACAATTATATCCTCATAATTATAAAAACTGAATGTATATATATCTAAATAAACTGTAATTTAAGAGAAATAAAGATATTTCAACAAATTTTTATTTTTAATTTTTTACCATTTATTTTATTTACATTTTCTATGTAATTGCCTAAAACAATTAAAAACAACATTTTTTTTCTTGTA
Organism: Delia radicum; assembly: GCA_021234595.1. Lineage (NCBI taxonomy): Eukaryota > Metazoa > Arthropoda > Insecta > Diptera > Anthomyiidae > Delia > Delia radicum. The sequence goes on along the minus strand of CM037852.1, from coordinate 31,029,366 downwards.
CAATATAAAGTATAAATCTTAAGTTTTAAGTTTTATAATTATATATAGTATAAAATAAAATTATAAACTAACCCCGGAAATTTCAAATGATATGGGGAATGAAGAGAGGAAACGGAAGTTTTAGAACAAAAAAAAAAACCATTTACTCATAACGGTGTCTTTTTTCTTTAAGTAAATGTGTGTAACTACGACTGCTGGGCGTATGTGAAGATCTTTTACGTTGATCTTTTACGTTCTTATAAGTATCAGGTGAATAACTGCGTGATTTTCTACGATGATGTCTTGAAGAAGTATGATGATAACTTTGTGAACGAGATCTAGAACGTGTCTTTGATTTAGATCGAGAACGTTTTTTGGACTTCTTTTTACTTTTTGATGATTTTTTTGATTTTTGATTTTTTAGATTTATGGGATTTTGATTTAGATCTATGTTTTTCCTAATTCCTCTTCATCATCATATTCATGGCCTGATGATGATTCGGAAGATGCTGATAGACTATCATGTTTTCTGTAGTGTCGTCGCGCTTGTGACGCCTTCGTAAGTAATTCTCTATTATCTTTAGTACGAGATCTAGATCTACGTTTACTATGTTTTTCTCTGGGTTTAGTTTCACTTATTAATTCTACTTCATCATCATCGGAAACATCTACATATGGTGATTTGTGGATGTCTTTAGGTATTGTTGTTATTAATGGTGGTGATGGTGGTATGGGTGTTAAAATTTCATTTTCTTTAAGTTTTTCTTCTTTTTCATCATCACTATTTGGTCCATAGGATGTAATAGGTATAGAATGCACAGATGTTTCAGAATCATCGCTATTATAGATCTCTTCATCATCACCAGTTGGGTTTTCTTTCTTTTGAGAATCTATTTCGGAGTTATTTTCACAAGAGGAAATACCTAAAATAGAAATAGTGTATATTTAATGTCAAAACTTCTTATGTATAAAAAAGCCAAAGGAATTTTACAACATTCTTTCAGGGAAAAGTTATTCCCTTGGACAAACGGCTAAAGCGAGGAACTTTAAATTTGGTAAATGGATTCTTAATACCTCGTAGTTATCGGCAGGAACAAAAAGAAGGGATCTCTTGACGGTCTGTCTATAAATCAGAAATGGCAGGCAATCCGCTAAAATATCGTTATCGATTCAAACCCCCTTCAACTGACTATCGTTATCTCTAAAATACTGTTACCGAAATAATTAAAACACCGTTATCCGCAAAATACCGTTACCGATATAACTTAAATATCAATATCCTTACAATACCGTTGCCGAAATGACTAAAATACCGTTATCGCTAAAATACCGTTACCGAAATAATAGAAATAGCGATATCCTAAAAATACCATTACCGAAATAATCTGACAAGATCTGAAAAAAAATCTCTGTAAATAGATATATTTTCCCAAAGTATGATCATAATCTAGCACGTCTTTGGATCTCGAGCATAATGGGGCTAAAATATTGGTTTGCATTGACATTACATGAATAACTAAAATAACTTTACCCTTAAAATACGTTACCGAAATAACTAAAAACCCGTTATCCCTAAAATAACGTTGCCGAAATAACATAAATACCATTACCAAAATCAGTAAATACTGTAAACGCTAAAAAACCGTTAACGCTGAAAAACCGTTACCAAAATAACTGAAATATCGTTACGCCTAAAATACCGTTACCGAAATAAAATAGCGTTGCCCTTACCCGATACGCGCATCGAATCGGTTACCATCTATGCTATAAATATGTGTATGTGATAATTCACTGGTAAGGTACTTTTAGAATTTTCGAAAGAAACGTAGAAACAATTGAGGTTCAAAAGGGAAACTCTTCCTTAGGGTCATTTCCAAATCCCTTGTGTTTCTGGAGGTGAGGGCTTATAAGAGGCATGTTAAATCTATCAGCGTTTATCATTTATATTTAACGACGCAAAAACTATCGCAGTTTAAGTTTAAAGCAAATTAATAATATTAAAATTACATTTTTTCTTGGATTTAATTTAAGATACATGAACTTATAGATCTTATTGTATTTAGCACATGTCAAAATAAATATTACGTCTCCAAAAATTTTAAAATACACCAAAAAAATGTTTTTTATATATTAGAACTTAATAAGGAAACTGCGATTTTTTTGAAAAGCACTCATTTATAGGGATACATATTTGCCGGAAAGCATATCAAAACTTTTAAATTCGCATAATTAAAAATTATGTATAAGAATGCTGTTTGAGGTTATGAAAATTTTGTTTGCTCCATAAAATTCAAAGTGCTTAACATGTTTTGATTCCTTTTCGATTCTAGTATTAAGTTAAGTAAAATCTTCTATTTGCTATACGTTTTGCGTTTATTGATATTGGAAAAAAACTGCCGCTGTACCCGCTATTAATGAGAAAAAAAACTTTTTTAAATAAAGTCCTTTATAAGGATTCAATCTAGATACATAACTATGTTCTCAGGCAATGTTTTTTATAAAATAAATGCGTAACAAAATAATTAAAGTTGGCGAAATTTTTAAAAAGTTCATAAAATGTTTGAGTTAAAAAAATTTTAAATGCCTTTTTGACTCGGAGGTGCAGTTACTAAGAAACACAATTAACGCAATAAGCTAACCAATTTCAAATATAAATGTTAATGCCAGACGAAAAAAAACATACAGTTTCAAAAAGTGTACGCCAATTCCTTATAAGTTTGTGATGATCGTATCGCGTTGTTGGTGAGCTGACATCAACTTGGTATACCTCAGACTGTATAAAACAACTAAAATTTTCAAATACTGTTCTCAAAACTCAATTCCATTAAACGGCGCGAAACCCCTATGGAAAGAACTGCGACAATTTAAAAATCAAAAAGTTTTGGTTTCAATTTCACCACCACCATAAAACTTGTGGGGGCGGTTTTGAAAAAAATGTTCCAGAATTAAACCTACCCAGCCAGAAAAATACGAACGGCAAAGTACTTGCAAAGTACTTACGTCGACGGTTCCAGCGTTTTCAAAGCGTGGATTTCTGAAAAATTAAGTGCTTTGAGAACAACAAAATGATAACACCGGGCGTGGCTTGGCCGTTCCTTTTTTAAAGCGCTGCCAAAGCACTTGCAAAACGAACAATAAAGTACTTTTTAAATAATAACATAAGCGCTTTGGGACCACCAAAATGTGAATTTTAAATCGCTGCCAAAGCACTTGCAAAACGAACAATAAAGTACTTTTAAATAATAACATAAGCGCTTTGGGTCCACCAAAATTTGAATTTTAAAGCGTTGACAAGGTATTGGCAAAATAATCAATATAGTGCTTTTTCAGTAATTCATTAAGCGCTGGCCCAACCCCACCGGCCAGAGCTCGGCCGACCGTATTTTACAGTGCTGGTTAAGCACTGGCAAACCTAAAAATAAAGTACTTTAAATACAAAAACAACAGTGACATGGCAGTACTTTAAATACATTTTATTATTTTTTTTGAAATTTTTTTTAATGATTTATAAACTTAAATGTATTTCATTCAAAACAAAAAAATAAAAATTAAGTTATTATTTTTATATAAAAAAAGAAACATTTCAATACAAAAACTAGATTTTGTTTAAGTTTAATTGTAATTCAGAAGTTATCATTACTGCATTTATTTTCGGATGATTTTCATATCGCTTAATCTTTTAAAAATTTCATATTTTGTTTATTAATTTGACAAAAATGGTATTTTTATCTAAATTTTACACTTTATATTATGTGAAGGAAAAATTTTAAATTTTGAAAAAATGCAACAACTGGAATAAATTAATACAAATCCAAAATGGATTAAAAAAATAATAAATCGATTTTAGATTTAGATATATTTAATTCCTATATTTGCAGTTTTGCATTATTTTAGTTTTCCCCTTCACATTATATTAGCGAACGAGTGTTAGAGTTAGATAAAAATACATATATATTTTTTCAAATTAAAAGACAAGTTATGGAACTTTTAACAAAATAAAAATAAAATAAAATGTATGCCAACCAAACCAAAACATAAAAAGAATTACTCAATTTGTAATTATGTAATACATATTAAAGAAAAGATTAACATTATAAAAGCTTATCTGGCATTGCGGCCTCCACCTCTGTCTGGTGCTGAAGCTAGCCAGCGACTAGTTTGGATAGTATAGTTTTTGTCATTAACATCGTGAAATTGTTTGTAATATGCAATCTGGGGAAATAATAAACTTAAATCAGTTAAATGGAACAAAAACAAATATTAAGGCAAGTAACTTTTCTAAAAATAGCCAGAGTTTAGCACGAAAAATGTTGTGGAGAAATTTAGTTTGATGCAGTACTTTATTACTACTCAACCCTATATCAGTGGAGCAATTATGTCTAGACGTTTTTTGCTTCTCCGGTTACAAAATAAATATGTTAGTTACAGCCTTCTGGATTTTTAGAAACGATATGTATTTCCAAAAAGGCTTTATCAAATAACACGAACAAAATACATGTGTCAATTACATACCTCTACGTGTGGGCCCAAAATTTATTGTACTTTTTTGGTGTTACCCCACTTGTGCTGATGTTGATGCAACCACAAAATCCTCTCCAATGGATGCCATTATTTCTTTAACATCTGCAATAAGTTAAAAAATCTGTGTGTAAAATTAAACTTCTGAATATATTAACTTACTTGGATTTTCACTGGTTTTTTGGCGTTTGATTGCCTGTGTTGATGTTGATGCACCCACAAAATCTTCTTGTCTAATGGAAGCCATTATTTCTTTAGCGTCTGTAATACAATTCAATAGTTAGAACATTTATATGAAAAGTAAAGTTTTAAATGTGTTTACTTACTTGGATTTTCAATGGGTTGGTTTTGTTTTTTAGTTTTACCATTTTTATTTAATTAAAATTTCACCAGTATACAATTTTGTACGACCACTATCCACGAAAAATTTATAGAAAAATTTGTAGCATTTTTACAGTTATTACTTTTTTTCTTAATAAGAATTTTGCAACAGCGCTGTATTTTTAATGTTTTTTTTGATAATTCTGGTAACGGTGTTGCCACATTATACATTTCAACAGAATATGTTCTAGAGATTTGGAATTTGTATGAAATTACTTAAATTTTTTACGAGACTTAAAAAAATAATTCAAATCCCGTTATCAGTAAAATACCTTTACCGATATATCTAAAATACCTACATCCTTAAAATACCGTTACCAATATACCTAAAATACCGTTATCGCTAAAAACCCTTATCGTAATAACTGAAATATGGTTACCGCTAAAATGCCGTTACCGAAATAAAAAAAATATCTTTACCGCTACCGATTACCTCAGTGAATCGGTTCCCAATCATGCTTAATAACACTTAATAAACAAATTACTGTAACTGATTCAACAATTTTTATTTAGCTGATATGCTCAATAAAACTATTTAAAATACTTTATTTTCAATTGTTTTAAAGCTTTTTTTTAAAGAAAATTAATAAAGCGGAATAAGAAAAAAGAAAAGTGACAGCTGTTTTCACCATCTTTTTCGAAAACATATTCGAAACGATACGATAGTGATATGATTACGTGAAGCAAACATAGAACGATATCTTTAAATAGTAACGTTTTGACAACTATCTTTTCTGAAATTAGCGGATCATGGCCATGTTTTCTTATTTAATGATGACACATTACATACAAAATATTCCCAATCAGGGAATAAGTAAACATGCCAATATGGCATCATTTTCTAGAAACGATCAATACAACACTGTTAAATACTACTTTGTTTTCAGTGTTGCTAACTTAATTCTGTGAATATTTTTAAAGCCCGCTGGAACATATTAAAATAAATTTTGCGGGGGACTATTAAAAAAAAAATAATAGGCCATTCACATGAATGGGATAACTAAACCAGTAGTGCAATTCAGTATCTTTTTTTTTAACGATAATCTAATCGTTTAATGAAATAAACTACAAAGTTATCGATTTAGCTATTCAATAAAATTTAAAAGTTAAAGTCAGCTGTTGTTATCTAAACGACAAACATTTTTGTGTGCCAGTCGATTATAATTTAAATCAATAGAGATGTCGACCACCGTTAAGGTGTACTTAGTGAATCATATAATCGTTAGTGAAAACAACAAAAGTTGTCGATATATTTTGCGATTGTCGGATCGTTAAAAAATTACTGAATCGCACTACAGGAGTGTGATGAAAATCGAAAATGAAGACGATTAGTTTTTCTATCTAGAATATTTATTTTCTTTCAAAATAAAATTGAACTCGATTTTTTATACATCGATTTGTATTAATCAAAACTTTAAAACCTAAATGCTTAAATCTTGCAGCATATTAAATGCTATCAATTTAATTCACAATATACCACTGCTATCAAAACCGAATACTAAAAAGCGCTAAAATTTTTGCTAAAAAATACTAAATAACTGCTACAACACTCTTTTGAAAAACTGTTGTTGTTATTCTGTATACTTATGGTTTCTGTAACAGTTACAATATATATAAAAAAAATGTCACATGGTGCTGAAAATATATGGGTACTGATTATCAATTATTTTGACGAAACAAATTTCAATAATTGTATAAATGATAAAAAAATTTACCTTTTTAATTAAAAAAAGTATTAATGACTTGTACGACTTTTAGAAGAATTGTTTTGTCTATGTAAATTCCTTTTACTAAACTGTTATTAAATTAAATAGATTAGAAAGTATCGGTTACTCAAATTAAAAGTAACATGTATTCTCGAATATTGAAAGTAACCAACCCCTAAAGTGTCACACAGGAAAGTCTTAAAAACAAATTTAAGAATAATTAACTAATATAATAATAATATTATTTTAATATTTAAATACATATTCGAAATTATGTCTTATGAGCGACTAAAGAAATATAGACTTTTAAATAAAGAGATTAATTCTGAAAAATGTAAGATATAACATTTTGTACAAAAATTTTTTTTTTTTTAATTTATATTTTTTTTTTCATTGACTATTACTAACTATATAAAAGGTTTGGAAGTTGAAATTGTTTCAGCAATGAAAGTACCAGAAATAATTGTTCCATGCTATTAAAACCGAAGAATGCGAGGAATTTGTTGATGTTCAAAATTTGGAAATCGAAGGTGACGAACAATTTGAAACTTCTGCTGAGTTAGTTCTCCAGAAGAATCTATATCTGATGACTCTATTACGCAAGAAACAGATATCGATATAAGCACGCTGATAAATGGCCACATAGAGCAAAAAATTAAAAATTGGATTTTGAGAAATATTCGAATTCTAACCCAAAAGTCCATCGACGAACTTTTATTGGTACTAAGGTCAGAAGGATATACATCTCTTCCAAAATCTTGTAAAACCTTATTAGGTACATCAAACATAAGCTGTGAATCAACGCTTATGAATTGCGCTGATGGCACTATAGGAAAATTTAAGTATTTTGGAATTAAGTTTAATCTAAATTCTATAATTGACCCTAACATTTATAACGAAAAAGATATAAAATAATAATTCATGTAGACGGGATGGATATTTTCAACAAATCAAAAAAGGTTTTTGGTCGATCATGGGTAAAGTTTTTTCACCGATTTTACGTGACCAACCAAGCCTTTTTTAATCGCACTTTTTTATGGGAATTCTAAACCATACTCCGCCAGAGAATTTTTGGCAGAACTCGTAGCTGAAGTTAATATTTTAACAAATGAAGGTATAAACCATAGATATAAAAATCAAATGTATGTTATTAATTTTTGTTACATTAATTTTATTAATGTAGGCATTGATGTTAATGAAAAACATTTCACGATGCAATTATTGGGCTTTTGTTGTGATATGCCAGCACGTGCATTTATAAAATGCTGTAAAGTCATACTGGTGTTTATTCGTGTGAAAGATGTACCGTAAAAGGAGAAACTGTTAATAACACCCGAGTTTTCAAAGAAACTAACTGCGATGAACGTACAATACAGTCTTTTAGCGAAAAAGAAACCCGCACACATCATTTAACAAAAGAAGACAGCCCACTTTTGGAGATTAACAACTTTGATCTAATTAAATATGTTTTTTCTCGACGAAATGCACATGCTTTACATTGGTATTACAAAACAATTAATCCAGAAACTAATTTTTAAAAATTCCGAAGCATTTATTTCCTTGGAAATGGTTTCGATTCTTCAAAAAAAACTTGAAATTATATCAAAAGACATACCAGTCGAGTTTCAAAGGAAGTCCTTTGACTTAATGGATTTGGGAAATTGGAAGGCCACACAATTTAGATTTTTTTTGTTATATGCTTGGAGGTGTTGTTCTAAAGCAGGTATTAAAAGAAGAGCAATATAAGCATTTTTTAATTTTGTATGTATCATGTCGCATCTTGTCTTCAAACAAACTAGCAACACAAAAAGCGCACTATGCTAAAAATATTTTGAAAAAATTTGTTCAACTAATGCCGCATTTTTATGGTTCTAGTTCCCAGACCATGAATATTCACAATTTAATTCATATCGCAGATGACGTTACAAACACGGGGTCACCAATTTCACAATATTCCGCCTTTGATTTTGAAAACAGTCTTGGTTTTATAAAATCTATAATAAAATCTACTACAAATACAATTGCTCAAATACAAAGAAAATTGCATATTTTTCATACCAATAATAATATGAATATTCCATTGGTATATCCCGTTAAGGAAAATATGAAATATTCTTTGGGAAATGCTGAAGAAACCTCTGAATCGACAGTAGTTTTTTCTTATGTAAACATTTCTGGCTTTAAGATTACTTCTGTTCATCCTGACAATGTTTGCTTACTCGACAATGGCAACATTATGATAGTAAACCAAATTTTTACCACAAAACGTTCCAAGTTAAAAGTTCATGATATTCATTTGAAAGGAAATGTTTTTAATGAAATTACAGAAGTATTCGACTATCCAGTATCATCAAAAGAAATAGGAATTATATGGGTTAACAATTTGAATATAAATAATATTAAAATAAATATTCATATGGTAGAATTTAAGTGCATTCTTACTACTATTAACAATGAAAAATTTGCTATAACTCTTTTACATAATTAATTGCAATAAAATATAAAAACTAAAATTTGAAAATTGTTTGTTTTATTAACAGTTACAAATTTTGAACAACAAATACATACACAAAAATAAATTACAAAATTTTGTCTGTAATATTAAACATGCCCCATAGAGTATTTTTGTAAATACAAAAAAACAGTGATGATTTGTAAATACAAACACCCTTTTGTTGATTTTTTTTTATAATTTATGTTTTCAAAGAATTGTTATATTAAAAAAACTACAATTAACAAGCATTTCAAAAAAAAAAATTGTTGAAAATATGAGTTTTTTCACTGTGTAGTATTTTATTTTAACAACGGTTGAAAATTTAATTAATCAAGTCCTGACAAAGCACTTTTTGTTAACGCTAGGAAAGCGTTCTAAACAAGTGCCTTATCGGTGCTTAACATATTGTTTATTCATTAAAAATTTATAAATAAGTCCTGACAAAGTACTTTTTGCAAGCGTTGGGAAAGCGTTCTAAACTAGGTATTTGCCATTGTTAAATTATTTTAAGGTTGTAGATTCTATAAATCAAGTACTTGCAAAGCACATTTTGCTAGCGTTGTGAAAGCGTTCTTAATCAGGGCTTTGTCATTGCTTTAATTTTTTTACGGTTGTAAATTTCATAAATCAAGTACTGACAAAGCACTTTTTGACAACGGTGGGAAAGCGTTCTAAATAAGGACTTTGCCAGTGCTTTAATTTGAGTTTCTGCCAATGGTATTAAAAATAAAGTGCTTTGACAGTGCTTGATTTTTCTGACCATCGGCAATTTCTGGCTGGGTAGGTTCTACAGTAGGGCTGAATCTGTAAAGGTCACTTTTCATTCTCTTTTCCCCATGCAGCGATATGGAAATTATTTTTATAGTGAATGTATCTCCCAAGTCTAGTGTGTTCATTTGTATTGGTTTAGATGTAAAAGTTAAAAAATATGAGCAAAAAAATAAGATGAATAAAAAAAACTTGTAAGTTTCAAGCAACTTGTTTAGCTTATCAACTCTTAAATGGCCATCAATTCTTTGATGAAGACATTTTATTGTGAAACTTTTCATGTGAAATAAGAGGCATCTAAAATCAGTTTCAACAGGTGTCGAAAATTTTTGAAGGTAATATGTTTTTAAAGTATAGGCTTATGAAGATGTACTTTTGGCACTATTGGGGTTTTAAAGATAAAAACATGTAAAAGTTTAATTTTAAAACTAATATGCAAAGCATTGACGGTAGAAATTTTAAAACTTTAAAACAATCTAAAAAAAATGAGAAAAATTTCTAAGAAAACATTTTTTTTTTATTTTATTAATTAATAATCATATAATTACAAATTATATCCCTGCAGGAAACTTGGGGTCAAGTGTCTCCAAGTCTCCACTTTGTCTACTATTTTGTTGACATTGTCAACTAAGCGTCTACACTTTTTACTTTATTAACTCACTAGTAAATTTTTGGTTCCAATGTCTACATATGGTCCCATTAGAACTAATTAGTCACTAGTGAATCTATGGTTCTTATGTCTACATGTGGTCCCATAAGAACTAACGAGTCACTAGTGAATCTTTGGTCCAATGTCTGCATATGTTCCTATAAGAACTACCTAGTCACTAGTGAATCTATGTTTCTAATGTCTACTTATGGTGCCATAAGAACTACCTAGTCACTAGTGAATCTTTGGTTCCAATGTCTACATATGGTCCCATAAGAACTACCTATTCACTACCTAGTCAATAGTTCTAATGTCACTAGTGATTTTCAATGACACGTACATGTTAAATGTCTATAGCAAATTACATTGCCTGGGGAATATTTGGTTAGTAGTACTGGTGACACAGTCAATAGTGAATCAATACTTTTTCACTATTGACATTTCCTGCAGGGATACTATTACCCTAACCGAGCACTAGCTACTATGGCCTTCGGCGCGTTGTAGCGAAAACAGACCAGTGCCTCTGGTGGGAATCGATTAAAAATGGCGAAGGTGTAAAGAAATGCAGTAATTGCGGAAATAACTACTCTGCAAGATATCGGGGCTGCCAATTTATAAGGAACTTAAGGTAAAACTTAAATAAAAACAACATCAGTCAAGAGGCCAACTATTATCATTTTAACCAACTTGTTCATCGCAAAATGCGGTAAATTCACTGGCCGTACCTAGTGCGCCGCCTTTAAACTGTCAGAGCTCAGTACCACTCGCTACTCATCCTCCAGTTTCATCTGAGGCACATACTTCTTTAGGTAGTGCTAGTAACACATACGCTAATGCGTTAAAAACGGGATTTCAGAAACCCTGCAATCCCCTAATACGGGAGGGGTGGAATCAATGTTTTTCACCCTTATGCAGTCAATGACTAATTTCATGTCTACAATGCAAAGCACAATGAATGCTTTTATGACATCCGTGCAAGGTACAATAGAGGAGCTAAAAGCAAACGACGAAAACCAGCATAAGGCTGAGATTATTAATTTTTTGCACAACAATAACATCAATGTGTTATTGTTATCAGAAACCCACCTCACGAATAGATATAATTTTCAAATTCCAGGTTATACATTCCACAAAACAAATCACCCTGACGGTAAGGCTCACGGTGGTACAGGTATTTTGATAAAGAGTAGAATTAAGCACCATGCTATGGAAACTTATTCTACAACCTGCCTTCAAGCTACCTCAATAAATCTTGATTGTGTAGGAGGAGGACTTACTCTGACGTCAGTTTACTGTCCTCCGCGATTTTCAGTATCTAAGATACAATTTGAAAATTTTTTCAAGACTCTTGGTAATCGCTTTCTAGCTTGTGGAGACTACAATGCGAAACACACCTATTGGGGTTCACGTCTAACAAACCCTAGGGGAAGGACAGCTTACTTTGCTCTTACTGGTCGGAGGAATAGTCTGGACGCTATATCGCCAGGACAGCCGACCTATTGGCCTTCAGATCCAAGAAAAATTCCCAATCTTCTCGATTTTGGGATAATGAAACATATCGAGAGTAGTAAGTTATCTGCTGAAACATCATTTGATCTCAATTCAGACCATTCTCCAGTAATTTTAACGTATTACGATGAACCAATTTCGGTTAAGACACTCTGTGGACTCACTTCGTCAAAGACGAATTGGTTAAAATATAAAAAGTACATTAGTAGCCACATCCACATTAGTCCATCTTTGGAATGTGAGGGGGATATAGGTGAATGTGTTCAGGACTTTACGTCCATTCTTCCTCTAATCGAAGTTTTTATGTTTCTAACTCTGAAATCGAGCAACTTCTGGCCATCAAAAGAATGCTAAGAAGAGAATGGCAGTAGATCCCCTTCGCAAAGCAGAGGTTGTCTGAAGCTACTAGAAACCTTAGAAAAGCCCTTCATTTGAAAGAGGATCGCATAAATAGCCTATATGTAGAAAGTTTGGAAAGCTACTAAAATTAAAACACCGGTAGAGGGCGAACCACCGCTGAGAAAGCAATGTGGCAATTGGGCACGCAGTGAACAGAAGAAAGCATACTCATTTGCAGAACATTTAAGAACTGTTGTTTGGCAGAAAATAATTTTACACTCCAAGATCTGCCTCTGCATTAAGATCACAACTTAGGTAATATACGGTTTAACGCCCAAGATGTTGAGACAATTATACGTACGCAGCTAAGCCCAAAGAAAGCACCAAACATGATAAAAAAAACCTACAATTTATAGCGGTTGAAGTTCTAACGCAAATATTTTATGCGATCTTGCAAAAAGGTTACTTTCCGGACATACGGAAAATTTCTCAAATCAAAATGATTCCCAAGCCTGGAAAAGATTTAACTCATACAGACCTATAAGTTTATTTCCGTGCCTATCAAAGCTGTTTGAAAAGGTTTTTTCTTCAGAAGATTCATCCAATTATCGAAAATGCAAACAGTATTAAAGCTCATCAGTTCGGCTTTTGTGAAAAGCATGGAACCATAGAGCAACTGAAATGCATAACTTGCGAGATTAGGAAAGCCTTTGAGGAAAGAAAATATTGCTCTGCCGTTTTTCTGGATGTCGCTCAGGCATTCGATTAAGTGTGGCACGAGGGTCTTTTATATAAAATAAAATATCACCTACCAACTATTACACACAAACTTCTAGAGTCTTACCTACTTAATCGCTACTTCAGGGTGAAATATAAAGAAACTACAACTTCTGATTATAAAATGAATGCAGGTGTTCCTCAAGGAAGTGTTCTCGGCCCTGTTCTTTATCTCATATTTACGTCAGACTTTCCGATATCTGAACATATTACAACATCAACATTTCTGGATGACACTGCTTTGATAAGCACTCTTTCAGACCCTTATGTTGCCTCCTTGAGACTTAACAACCATCTTACAGCTGTGGAGACGTGGTTCAAGAACTGGCGAATTAAAGCTAATGAACTTAAGAGCAAGCACGTTACGTTTACACTTAGAATGGGGTCTTATTAAATGGTGTAATTATGCCACAGTCTGAGAGTGTTACATACCTTGGTATTCACTTGGACAGACGTCTTACATGGCAAAAACACTTGGAAGCCAACAGGCTTCATATGAAGCTAAAAGCCTGCCAATTACATTGGCTAATTAATAAGCATTCAAAACTAAGCCTTAACTCTAAAGTCATTCTGTATAATTGTATTATAAAACCAATATGGACTTATGGTATCCAACTATGGGGTACACTAGAGGGCACAATCCAAAATTATGAGGATCATTACGGGAGCTCTGTGGTACGTCAGAAATATCAACATTCACGAGGACTTAAATATTCCGTTAGTAAGAGAAGAGCTTATGGACATCAGAACGAAATACGTGGAAAAGCTCAGCAACCACCCAAATCCATTGGCGAGAGCCTTTACTCGAACTCAAACGCACACCTCACTGCAAAGTGCAGACTAACCGCCCATTTAATTTAGAGGCCCGTTCTTCAAAATGGCTCCTAGGGATTAACTACTCTTAAAGTTAGTTTTGTAAGATTTATACACTTATTGTTAGGCCAAGAATGGACAGATTCAATAATCCAGATAATAAAGTATTTCAAAAAAAAATCTTCAGAAAAGTCTTTAGAAACTTAAAATTTATTGAATAAAAAAATCCTCTGAATGCGAGAATTCTGCTATAGAAAAATTCTCATTTCTCCAAATGCTTTTCCAAAATTTTAAGGATCGGAAAAACTTTTGTTTTTTATAGAAAAAAATCTTCGAAATCGAATAATTTTTCTAACGGAATAATATATCAGAAACTGACAATTTTTAATAAAAAAATTCTTCAGATACTGAGAATTTATCTAAGAAGTTCTAATACACTGAATATTTTATCTTAACAAAAAAAGTCTTCAGAAATTAATAATTTTTTATTTAATGCTCGGGAACTTAGAATATATCTAAGAAATTTTCGTAAGACAAAGAGCAAAGTCATCAAAATCAAATGATTTCTACATTAAAAAAAAAAGTTTTAAGAGTTTCAATTCTTCAGAATTTGTGTAAGTTTTAGGAAATGTAAAAAAAAAGTATTAAAAATTTCGATTTTTAGAATTTGTTAAATTCTTTAAGAAATAGTCTTAAGAATCTATACATTTTTCGATATCAAAATTAAGTTGTGTAGTATAAACTTACTTTTAATTTGATTTAAAAATGCCATAGCTTTACGTTTACGTTCCAATTGTAACTGTTTTTCTTTTGAAATTAAACCACCAAGTTTTCTCGAGCAATTTGGGCCAATTTATCTTTGACTTTTTCTTCAGCTAGAAGAAGTAATAAAAAACTAAAAGCATTTTAAATTCAACAATTTAGTTGTCTAACTAACCTTTCTTTAGTTCCTTATGTTTCTGTTGTTGCTGCTGTTCAAATAATGCATTACGTTCTGCTTCCGCTTTAGAAGACGTTGACGTTGTTATGGAAGCTGCTGGTACAGTTGATTTATTTGTTGGTTTATCGGAGTCAAAACGATTTAATGCAGATTTTAATGGAGCAATGCTGCTGCTAGCAGTAGCAGTGGAAGTTTGTCTTATAGCCAGTGTAGCAGCCAATTGAGCATTTCTGGCCATTAGTTGGGATTCTACCAATTCTATAGCTTTTTGTACATGTTCGGGTACATTACGATTGTTGTCGCATTAGTTTTTGGTTTATCTTCATCATCACTATGATCTTGTGGTAAAACAGGTTGCTGTAGTGGTGTGGTACCACCTTCTTCTTTAGGTTTTATGGAAAATGATACAGGATCTGTAAAGGTAGGGGCGAAAAGATAATAAAGAAATATATTGTGATTACTTTTAATAAATGGGGTTTGAAATTATATATGGTCCTTCGAATTATTTATAAATTAAATGATTTATTGATCGTTCTTAAAATAACGCACAATTGGAGATTAAAATTGTTAAGTAAAAGACCCAGATTGGTTTTAAAATCTCTGTATAATGTATAAACGACCTAAGATTCTCCCTGGAATTGTCTATAATATGATAAATTAAATACCTACTACTGGTCCTTCGAACTGATCAAAAAATTATAAAATTCCATTAATCAAATGTGCTTTAAAATCTCCATCAAATTCTTAATTAAACAAATCCACGTTTGCTTTGTCATATTTTTCATAAAATGATAAAGGACCTAAATTGATTCTTCGAACTGTATGTTAAATGATAAATACATTTTTTCTTCCTTATCTATGAATCCGTCGAATTGTCTATTAAATTATGAATAAAAGAACCCTTATACTATGATAAATAAAACTTTCCACTGATCCTTCGAACTGTTTAAAAAATTATTAATAAAAAAACGTCCGCCTAGTCATTCGAACTATTTATAAAATGATAAATAAATAACGACTGGTCTTCCGAAGAAAACGAAAACATTATAAATAATAGATTTATGAACTGTCCATGTGAAAATTTATTCGTATATGAACATATATGATCATATATGGGCTTGTATATGATCATATATGGAAATAGCTGGCCATATATAGTTCAATATATGACCATATATGGTCTCATGTATGACCATATATGTTCGGATCCGAAATTTGAGGGTATATGGTCATATATGATCATATATGATCATATATGAGCATATATGGATCATATATGTGCATATATGAACATATATTATCATATACGGCCATATACCCTCAAATTTCGGATCCGAACATATATGGAAATATATGAGATCATATGTGGTCATATATCGAACCATATATGAACATATATGAGCAGCTATACCCATATATGATCATATACAATCCCATGCATGATCATATATGTTCATATACGATGCCTTTTTCACCTGGGTGTCCAAAAAAAAATTTAAATAAACGGCACACGATGGTTATTGAAAACGTTTGCGAAAATATCGAATTTGAATAATTAAAAGAGAAGCGTAAATGGTTGGATCATTTATGAAAATATTGTTATATAAAGATCCACAACTGATCTTTTAAATACTTAAACAATTGTCATTTAAAACTTACTTGTTGTTGTCTTATCTACGCTTAAACCTTTTTTACTTAACAGCGCTCGTGCCACCTCTTTAGCTTTACGTTGTTTTTGTTCTTTTGAGGCAGCATTAGGATCATCAGTAATTTTATACATATAATAAGGATAAAATTCATTATCTGGTAATAGAAACGAAAAACGTTCAACCGATTTACTACGTAGTGTTTCCTCAAATTGTCGTCCATTTTTTTATAACATAAACAGCCGTTTTATCAATAATATTTTGTAAATTTTCCGGTGGCAATGGAAATTCCAATATAGGTGGTGTTTTCTCCTTTATGAAAGGGGCCTCAGCAGGAGCTTCATCTTCTTCAGATTCAGAAGCGGAAGAATAATTTTGTGCCAATGCTAAGCACTGGAATTCTTTAACAATTCTACTTGTGGTTGAGAGTCATTAAGACTGTTAGAGCCTTGCGCTGTTGTTGTTGATAATGCTCCAAGTCCAAAGTTTGAATTAGAATTATCATCTTGTTCCGTTACAAATGTAGCTCCATTATATTGCAATAACACCGGTGTTAGTGATGGCGAATTATTTGCACTTTCTTGCTGTGAATTCAAACTTTGCCGGGACGATTCATCATGTAGTTCGGACAATGGCACACCCTTAATTTTACTGATCAATTGGGTATAAGCACAATCGGCTGAGGGTTTATATTTTATAGTCGGTACTGTTACAACTGGTTTAACTACAACATTTTCTGTAGTCTCTAAAGAACTTCCATTGCCATTGTCCGTTTCTTTTTTATCCTTTTCTTTGGTTTCTGTATGTTGTGGATAGGTACCATCTTTAATGCAATCGATCACATACTTGTAATAAGGATTGAGTATTGAATTTTGTGATAAAAATTCAAATTGTAAATTATTCGATTGTTTGGCTTTTAAGAGAATTTCCATTTGCACACCTTGTGAGGATATAAAACGGGCAGTTTTTTCAATTATAGCATGTTGTTTCATTGTTTCAGGCTAAAACGAAAATATTTTTAACATAAATTAAATTTGCATTACCATTAAGCAGATTTATTTAAAGGCCGCATGTTTTATTTTAGAATTATAACAGAGTATTATTCTACATAGACAAACCCATATAAATTCTTTAGAATCTCATCCTTTATTGTCTTTAGAATAGAGTTTTTTATAGGAAAAATATCTCTGGAATTTTAGTATATAGGACAAATTCTTAAAAGCTTAAGTAACTAAATTTAGTATCTAAAGAATGTCTATTAGAGAATTTTCATTAAGTCTGAAGGCATTTTAAATAAAAGTCTTATGAATCTGAAGAGTGTTTTATGGATAACTGCTCCAGACTATTCTAAGTCTGCGGACTTTTGTAGTAAAAAGTTTATTAAAATTCGAGAATTTTTTTATTTGAATAATAATAAATTACATAGATATCAAACTCTTCCACTTCTTTTATCAACAACACATATTTTCATACACATTCAAATATTTGTTGTACACCTATGGGTTGGACCATTCTCATGAATTATGTGAACTGACAGCTAATGTCAAAAAGTTTGAGTTCTATGTAATCTATTGGAATAATGCCATAATTCTCTAAGAAGTTTTTTGTTTGATTTTGATTGAGTGTTCTTTTTTGTAACCAGTATGGCAATATCCGTATATTGTCTATTGTCTGGGGTTATTGTCTTTGATAATAGAGATTCCCTTTGACGGCCAGCTAAAACCCCTTTGAATGAAATTTGAAATGTATGTACCCTGCAGTATGGGCTAACTCCATAGAGTACATAGATCTCAAACTCTTTGCCGTTAGCTGTCAGTGCACGTAACTCATGAGAATGTGTTGGACATACGTAGTATACCTAGACAAAATTATTTGAATGTGTATGAAAAAATTTGTTTGTTGTTAAAAGAAGAAAAAGAGTTTTAAATCCATGAAATCTATTTATAATTCACCGATAAGTAAATTTTGTAGTAAAAATGGGGATTCAAAAACGAAAAAGTCTCCCAAAATCTGATGAAATTTCGATAAAAAAAACTTTCCAGAAAAACTCAGCAAATTATATTTTTCTGTAGAAAGAAGTCCTCGGAATAAGATTGGCTTGCCTATAGAATAATATTAGAATCTGAGGGGTGTCCTCTAGAAAAAGTAATCAGAAACTGATGGTTTACCGTTGAAAACAAGTTTCTACAGAAAAATTCCCTGTATCTATGAATTGTTCTATAGAAAAAATCGCGTCGAATCAAATGGTTTTCCTGTGGACTTAAATTCGCATAATTGTATGTTCATTTAATAGGGTGTTCCCAAAATATTATGGTTTTCCGTAGAAAAAAGTTCTCAGAAACTGGTGAATTTGCTGTGGAAAAATATTTTTAGAATTTAGATTATTTTCTGTAGAATATGGAGAATTTGGAAACTGAAGGAATCTCAAGATTTTCTCTAGAAAAAAGTTTCTATTTTTATTTGTAGAAACCGAAGTGTTTTCTATATAAAAAAAAGTACTCAGCATATGATGGGTTATAGAAAATTTTCTTCAACATATTTTCTATCGGAAACAGTCTTTGAAATCTGACTTCTTGGTATGAAAAGTCATCAGAATCTGATGAATATTCTAAGATCCTGAGAAATTTTGCCTACGGGAAACCTCTTAGATCCTAACGAATTTTTTTTCTTGTAGAAAACTCTTAGAAGATTCTCTGCATTTTTATTCTATAGAGAAATACTAAGTTCTTAAGACTTTTGTCTACAGAAAAACCCTCAGATTCCTTGATCTATTTTTATAGAAAATCCCTAGGTTCTGGAGACTTTTTATTATGAAAAAGCATTCAGAATCCTATAGAAAATTCCATATATTTTTGAACAAATTTTTCTTTAGAAAAGCAACATTTTTTATTTGAAAAAGTCCCCAGATTCTGTTTTCTATAGAAGCTCTGATTTCCTGAGTCCTTGTTCTTTTAAAAACCCTCAGATTCTGAGGAATTTTTTCTACAGAAAACACTGACGATCTAAAATTTTTTTGTCTGGTGAATATCTTCAGAATCTGAAGAAATTTTTCTATAGAAAAACCTTTGGATTCTAAGAACCTTTTCTAAATAGAACACTCAGATTCAAATGACAAATGATTCTTTCAGATTATACGGAAAAAGTGTTCAGATTATGAGCAATATTACCTCAGATTCTAAGGACTTCTTCTGAGGACTTTTTTGACAGCAAACTCATAAGATTCTTAGGTAATTTTTTTAGTCCTTCAGACTCTGAGGACTTTTTTATAAAAACTTTTAGATTTTGACGACTTTTCCTTTAGAAACGCTAAGATTTTGATCGTTTTCTTGTTGAAAAATTCATATTTTTTTCACTTTTCTTTACATTTTTTGTATTTTAATTTGTTTTCAAAACCAATTGTCATTTTTAAAAAAGCTTTAAATTCAAAAAGAGAAATAAAGTTAAATTAATATCTTTTTTGTGTTGGCAATATTCTGTTTCTAATAGCGTAAATCATAGACACAAACCTATAAAAAGTCAGACGGAAAAATAAAAACGGCTTACTGAATAGCATTTCCGACTTTTTTCGGTCTGTAAACAAGACGGTTTGTCCGTCGAACAGAATCAGGGCATGGGTTCGTACTCACTAAATGAAAATGAATTGAAAAACATTTCAACCCGATTGGTTGTAAAAAAACTCACTCAACTTTTTTAAACTAATCTAAAAAATGCAGAAATTTTCCAAAAAAGGACCTCAGATCTTTTAGTTTTTTCAAATTCTAATTCTTATTTTTTTATAATATTCAAAAAATGTTGGTTTCAACAAGTTGAGTTAGCTGGTTGTTAAAAAGAGGGAAAGAAAGCCTTTAGTTTTGCTAAGAATATAGAAATTCTCGAATACTTACCAATTGCATTCCCAATGGTACTTGAAAATTATATGGTAATTGAAAAACTTGTTCAGCTTCTTCACATGTTGGTGAATGGAAAATTCTTCACGATTCGGACCAATTTGTTGAGGTTGATCATAGGAAAATTCTACTTGACTATAACCACTACCATTTGTTTCCTGTTGCAAACGTTTCAATTCCTCCTCTATTTGATGTGCCGGAACAAGCCAAAATAAACCCAAAAAAAGTATTAGAAGAAAGATAAAAAACCAAAATAAGTTTTCCAACGTTAGCACATGAACAAATTTAAAACAACGCAAAGTTGTCAGCAAAAACTGTAAAAATTTAGTTTAGAAAGAAAATATTGTTATAGTTTTTTCTTTCTAAAATGAGAATAAAAAGCTTAAGTTGGAAGACCATTATATTCAAATTTCCATCCTTAGCATAACTAATCTGTAAATAAATATTAGTAGTTTGAAAAATATTTATTATATTTACCTGTATGGAGTTTAAAAAAATCAACATTTAAAATCCTTATCGCTAAACCGCTTTAAAGCTTTTGTATTTCTTTTATAAGCTTTCATTTATAGCAAGCTTTTTTAATGCGTAGTCGTCGTTTCATAATCCTTTTTTAAAAATGTACTTACGTGTTTTTTTTTTTCTAAATTTTGTATATTTAAAATTGTATTTTAAAAATCACTTCATTAAAAGCTAAATCTATTTATATTATATGTATTACAAAAATATATTAAATGTATAAAACAAATTAAGAGAGCTTTTGTTAAGCTCTACTTAAAAACATATAGCTTTTTTTAAAAATTCTAAAGTCCATGTCTATTTTAGCCAACTTACCTTGTTTGATTATAACATCTTCCTCATTATTGTATAAGAATAAATAGCGTTCTTCTTCACACAATTGCTCGGCTCTTTGTTCTTCAGCTGACAAATAATCTAAACGGTTTCCATAACCTCCCGGTGGTGGTTCATAAGGTGTTAAATCATATAAAGCACCACGCACATCATATCTGATACAACATATGCATAAAGTTTGATTGCACAAAGTTTTGATTTGGTTTTTAAAGTGGTTTTCATAACATTTTTATTGAGGGGGGCATTATGTTACACACACGTATGGAAAAAAGAAATAATAGTTTACAAAATAAAATTAAAATCTTAGTAAAAATAATCAAAATTATGTTTAAACTGTTTCTAAATATGTATTTTAAAGAATAATATTTAGAACTTTGATATAAAGTTCTTTTAAAATGCACATACATACCACATTTTTGCGTTCATTTATTTTAGCTATTCAAACAATTTTATATACATCCAAAAAAAATTAAATAAATTAAAAATTTAACTATCGAGGGACGATATCTTAAATTGTATTCCTTTGGACTGCTGCTGCATCTTGATTTAGTGTTAAAAACTGTTTAGAATTGTTCTTAATCTTAACCAGTTTTCGATACTTTAAAAAATGTAGCAAATAATTTCCTGAATATGAAAATGATTGATTTAACTTTTCGAATTCATCTGAAAATTCCTGGATAAGACGAAACACATACTAGACAAAGTTGACCCAAAGTGTAAAGAAAATATGTCCCTAATTGAAGGACGTAAGACGAATTCAGAGGTTACGGGTATTCTTTAAATATTTTCAGAATTTCTTTGTTTCTTGGTCTTTTTAAAATGTTTTTAAACTGTGGTTTATTTTGTTTAATTTCAATTAAGACAAAAATTCTAAATGCGAAATATTTGTTTTCACAAATTTTTGTTACTAAACATTTGGGTGGGTAGTCAATCGGTTAACCGTTACTCGATTAATCAATGAACTGTAATCAAGAAAATGTTATAGTAATTGAAAATGTCCTATTTCGATTAACGAATAGCTCGAACAGTTTGATCGATTAATCGAGTAAATCGAGAAACTCGAATTTTTTTTTTTGCAAATTATACTATTTTTTTTTTTTAATTTGTTTCGCATATTTATTTTAATTTTTATAGAATATTACGTAAGTTGTCCGTTACACTTTAAACTTAAACATTAGATATGATTAGTGATCACTGCTGTATATCGTCAGCCTACTATTCGTTTCAACCATGCCCAAAAACTCGACCACAAAAAAAGAATAAAAACATTTTCGTTAATTTGTCTTAAATCCACAAGATTTTTTTCACTTTTATCACAGGGAAAATATCTCGGGAATGTTGACAATTTCTCACTTCCCGATTCTCGGTATTTTCGCAGGGATTCCCGGAAAATAAATACTTCTATTCTTCAAATATATAAGAGGGAATTTGAAAAGCCTAATAATATATAAACTTAGGTACAATATACGAGTATCAAAATTTGTTAAACTCAAAACGAACAAAAAATTGTTTTGTGCTGCAAATCAGTAATTGTTTTTGAATTTGTCTTCCTTGGCTGCATGTCCATGTTTTTATGTAATCTAAGAAGTAATTATCTCTCTTGTTTTGATCTGCGTTCGTTGTTATGGCAATGTAGAAAATCAATAAAAAAAAACTTCGAATTATTACGTTGAATTTGTGAATATAAATTACAGTAGATGCAGTATGTCTCTAATATGATACAGGATATCGAAAACTGAGTTTTGGAATCAGAAAAAGGGTATTCACAATAAATATTATCCGTTCCGAACTCCTTCTTTTTTTAAAAATGATCAGTGGGCTAAACTAATTGTAAGCTGACAATATGTTTTTTTTTTCTTTCACTTAGACCGGGTTTTTAGGAATACTTCTTCTGAAATGTGGTTAATTTGTGTTTTTTTGATAACACCAAAATTTTAAACATAGGAATTGTAAATAATATAATGATAAAACACTAGTTTAAGACCATTTGCAAGCGTTTCAAAAAGCGTTTTGCAAGTATTTGTTTACAATATTTTCAGTGGTCTACAAAAAAAAAAAACATTGACAACGCAGTGGCTAAGACCTTTATGTCAAAGTTGGCAAAAAGTGCTTTCAGAGTGATATCGAGTCAGTCAATTACCAACGAATCAAAAGACTAACCACTGGTAGAGCATTTGTTTTATAAAAATTATAATGCTTTGTTTAAAAAAAGTTTGTAGTCAGAAGGTTCCGAGTTCGATCCCGGTTTCAGACAGAAAAATGTTTATGATTTTTTTATACTTTTCAATATATTTTATATAAAATAATTTTTTTTGTGTCTGGAGAAGCTCTTTTAAAACCCAGCGGTTACCCAGCAGTTATCATTTACTTACGTTTTAGCCTATCAATTATTATATGCATTGTTAGCTCAGTGTGTAGAGCTGTCGGCTGCCAATCTGCCGGCCAGGCTTCAAATCCCAGCAGTACCAAAACAATTATAAATTAACTTTTTCTAATTTTGTTTTGGAAAATCTATTTTATACCATTCAACATTTTGCCAACTTTGGAAATTTTGTTTATCCAGTGCTTTTTCACTTGTTGCCGTTTGTCTTTTTCTGACTGGGGAGAAGACTAATTTGCATATTTTGAAAATGGAAACAATTAAGGTTGCTTATAACTCTTGGACAAGCTTTTAAGAAGTAGATTATCTTAAAACTTTTTTATTTATTTATTTATTGAGAAATATTTTATAAATAAATTTACAAAATACTGAGAAAAAAAGCGCAGGGTAACTTGACCATAATGCGCGCAAATTATGAAAAATGTTATCTTAAAGTCAAAATGAAGATAATGAAAAAAAAAAATTTAAATATTAAGAATAAAGTACATAAAATTTTTTAAAAATAAGAATAAAGTATACAATGGTATTGGTTTATATTGCATTAATATTAATATTATGTTTTCGAAAAGCTTGTTGTATCTCAGCAAGTCTGCAGGGTTATGGATATGGTAAACATCCATAATCTGAAGACATAGATTGCATTGTAGATGATTGGACTGATTGTAGTAATGTCGTATATTAAACAACGCTTTTCCAACTCTGAGGCGTGCAAGTAATATACACTGATACCTGGTGTAGCTATGGTGATATCTACGTCTGTTATATTCTAGATTATGTTCACTTAGAAAAAGTGTAGAGTTTTGCCACTCTGTCTGCATATTTGGGTAATAATTGACTTAAAGCTGTAACTAATTACCAGAGGAAAGCATGACATTTCAACAATTAAAGGCATTTTAATTGCCTGTTTAGCATTACCAATAATACCAATATGTGAGGGTATCCATAAAATAAGAATAGGATGACGTATGACTGGGTTTTTCAAAATGCTGTCATAAATATCATTTTTATTACAAAAAATGGCCTTGACAGCACTGAGACTAACCGTACATATTATAGTTTTTCCATCCTTAAGTATTGCATAATTAATTGCTGCATTAATCGCAGCAAGTTCAGCCGAAAAGATACTTGAATATACCGGCAATTGGCTCTGCTTAACCACTAATTAATTCGAGTTAGACATATGATGTATCACCGCATACGCGGTTAAACCATTTTGAAAAGATCCATCAGTAAATAGTTCAGTTACTGCTGAAAAGTCGTACATTTTTTCTGCGACCATTATTTTAAACTCTTCGGGACTAGTATTTGATTTCCTATGAGTAGCTAAACTGGAATCAATAACCACCATGTTAACCGTATTTAGATTAGCATTGTGTTTTTCAGGCAATGGAATATTAAATTTATTTAAAGCTGCTTTTAGTTTTCCAATGTTAA
Source organism: Delia radicum (assembly GCA_021234595.1). NCBI lineage: Eukaryota > Metazoa > Arthropoda > Insecta > Diptera > Anthomyiidae > Delia > Delia radicum. The sequence continues at coordinate 31,004,297 of CM037852.1, read as the reverse complement.
CTTTAGCAGTCCAACCATAGATAGTAATGCTGTGCCGAATCAAACCATGCGCTAAGGGTCTATTTATGTCCATAGCAGTGTCAATATGTGTTCCTTTCTTTTTTGAGCATATTAATTTTAGGAGGTTATTTATTTGGCCTGGAAGATGTAAATAATGCTTATTTTTCTCTATAATATGAGTTTCCTGGAGAGCAATGGCATTTGGTTTATGCTTGGCAATTATATTTTCTAAGGCGTATTTGTGGGTTATAAAACCCTAAATAATCCTCTGCAGGACTGAGATATTTAACCAATATCCATATTTCGTTTGTTAGAGGCATTGTTTTCTTAAGAGTGTTTGGTGTTATTATTGCATTTAAATCGGGAAATTTTCTATACAAACTACTACATGGTGATAAATCAGAAGTGTTTGTTGTAGGTGTTGCTGAAGTAATTAAACTATTTTCTGTTGTATCGTATTCTTCTGCGATCTGCATAAATTCTATTGTTGTTTTTTTTTAACAATATTGTCATTTTCCTTTTCCAAATCGATTACACTGTTTTCGATATTCGTATCAATATCAGTTTTTGTTGTAACGGCATTAACTTGTTCAATGGAGTTTTTTGGTTTTGAAATTTTGTTGTTGGAGATTTTTTTATTTATTGTGATTGCATTATTTTCCTTTGTTAATAATTCTGATGTTTTGTTGTTTTCATTATTGGATGTATTGGAAGTGTTTTTTGTGTTTGTTGGTGTTTGAGTAGTGGTTTTAGATATTTGGTTTGTATTTGTTGTATTTGGATTTGTTGTTTGATTATTTTGTGTGCCGTTATTTCGAACGACTTCAGAAAAAGTGGGTGATTTTTTGTTAAATGGTTTGATGGTATTAATTGCAGGATTTTCATTAAATACTTTCCAGGCTTCACGTTCTGTACACCTTCTGTCCGTTTTGTTTTTGATTACAGACTTATGTTTAATAAAAGTAGGGCAAGAAGAATCAAAAGATGAATGAGTTTCATTGTCACAGTTGACGCAATATTTTCTTGTGCAGGGGTCATGAGGTGGAACGTAACCACAAACTTTACAAAGCTCAACATTCTTGCATCTGTTTTTGGTGTGACCCAGCTTTTGGCAGTTGACACTTCTCATCGGGTTGGCTATGTACTCGTCCACTCGTACTCTCTCCCAGCCCAGTTTAAGTATATTTGGTCTATGTATGAGATCAAACGTTAAAACTGCAGCACCGGTAGCAACAAACGTGTAACCTTCTTTTCGATTTATTTTCGCACACCAATCACTTTCTGATCTTCCAATGATTTTAAAAGCTCGTCCTCAGGAATATCAATGATTTTTTTGGAGAATATTCTACCTTGTATAGAGTTTAAAGTATTGTGCATTTCTATTTTAACAGGTACATTGTCAATGTATTTTGCTTTAAGGAATTTCTGAGCTGATTTTAAATTTGAACTTTTAATCATTAAATCACCACTACGCATTTCTGTAATATCTATGTATTCCCGTGATATAAAATTGAGGCCTTTCTCGATTTGAAATACGTTGTACGAAGATAAAGGTTTTGGTTCATTATTTGGGGACGGGGGAAGAGCCGAGGCCACTAAGTACCGAGGAATATGATCATCATTATTCACAACGCCTGGCAATGGTACAAAATCGTCCACTCTAATTCTTTTGTTTTTAGCCCCGCTCATGTTGAAATCTGCAACTCTTATCTCTTTTCTCTAAATTATTATCTGATTAAACTATGTATTTAATTAATTAAGATGAATTAAATTAAAAAAAAAAAACGCGATAAATTAAAACCACGCGGTAATTATATCAATTACAAAAAGTCTATATACACAAACAACCGCTATAAAAAAACACGATGTTAACACACCAATTGCCTGTCAAAGACTGTGTCTCTTAAAACTTAGTTTGTTTTATTACAATTACAATGATAAATTTTTGTTAATAAACTTAAATGTGTCTGAAAATTTGTTTTCGCTTTAGCTAAGTCAAGTTTATCTGAAATCCCAAAAACGTTGCCTTTAAATTAATTACTTAACATTTTTCTAACTAGCTGCTCCCTTATGGGATTTTGTGTGTAAATAATTTAGCAGCTAGTTCGTAAGCATACAAGTTATATTGTACACGGGGGTAAGGAAGGCTTTGCTTCCATTTAACAAATGTGAAAGGATTTTCTTTTCCAAGTGTTCTCAAGATCTTACATTAGTTTAGGTTTAGAGGTTGACACATTTGTCCACAAAACCAGGTTCAGTTGCAAAGTTATTCCTCGGGGATACCTTAAACCTACAAATTCTAGCGCACACTTAAAAAAAAGTCTGTAAAGTCAGCAACATTTTTGCTCTGAGGATCTTTGCGGAAAAATTGTTAATATTTGAAAAAAACTAGTGAATTCAGCAAAAATGTTGATTGATGACTTATCAACTTTTTGCTGATATAAGCAATTTTATGTTATGTTGCTGACTTTACTGAATTTTTTTTTGAGTGTATGTTTATTTAAAAAGAAATCTCAGAATATTTCGAAATATCACAGGTAAAACCTTATACACCAAGGCAGCGGGCATAACCTGAGATTCAATACCAAATTGGTAAATTTACCGACTCGAAATACCGGTTAACCCTTTCACACCAGAATTTTAATGGTTGCGATTTTTCTTACCAAACTTTGTGGACATATAGGTATATGCCAAAAAAAAATATTTTTTAAATTATTTTGCTTTGAAGCATACCCTAGCGGAGATATTTTTAGCAAAAGTTTAAACTTAAACATGTTCGCGTTCCTGAAATAAAGATTCTTTTTTTAATTTTTATTTTATCCTAATTTTAGTTCTTAATTTTATTATCACACGATTTTTAAGAATCGAAAAAAAAAATCTAAGTAAATATCGATTTTTTGTATGAACATTTTTAATTTACGAAAAAACTTCCACACTTCACTATTCAAAAATTACCGTTTTTATAAAAACCCCAAAAGTGATTCCCAAAAATTAAAGATTTAATATCAGCGAACAAATAAGTTTTGGGCTATAAGACTAATCTCATCAAGCAGATTGCCAAAAGTCTAAAATCATTTAAATCAGTCCATATTTAATGAAATTTAGAGTTCTGAATGAATTTTTCCACTTGAGGTTTCCTACTTTAGGGTACTGATGCTCACAGTGTAACGAAATTTATTTTTCAAAAACCATGCTCCTTCTTTACAATCGGGCACATTTTGTCCAACTCGACTTTAGACTAATCGACTTTTTGGAAGTCGACTTTCTTCTAATGAGCAAGTTAAAAAGTCGACTTTTGGTTTGGAATTTTCATCTTTTTTATTCGTCATACATTTATGGCTTAAAAGTAAATCAGATTTTAGTCTATAACACAATAGACTAACATATATAAATTGTTACCAAAAAAAATCGCCTAAAAGTGAGGGAAAAACGCGCAAAATGAGTTCAAATCCTACAAAAGTTTCCGATTTAGTATAATGTGCCCAATTGTAAAAAATCAGTACACTAAAGTACACTCAAGTGTAAAAATTAATTCGGAGCCTTAAATTTCATTAAATATGGGCAGATTTAAATGAGTATTTAAATGAGTATATTTTCGCAACTTGCTTGATGAGATTAGTCTTATAGTCCAAAACTTATTTTTTCGCTGATATTAAATCTTCAATTTTTGGGAATGACTTTTGTGGTTTTTAGAGAAACGGCAATTTTTTAATAGTGATATCTGAAAAAATGACAAAAAGTATTTTTTTCGAACTTTGTCTTAAAATTGGGAAAGTTTTATAATTTTTTTAAAGATTATGTTAGTGAGTTTGATATAATTTTTATTAAAAAATAAAAATTATGTTTTTTTTCGACCTTTAATTGTGCAATGAAAATGAAAATTATTCAAGTTCGAGGCCATACTCTATATTTCTTTATTAGGATATTGTCCTAACAAATAATCTAAAGAGTTTTGTATTCAAATTTATTAATTGAACCTTTAAGGAATGTGTTGATTAGAGTGGGGCGATTAATATGGAAGGAAAAAAATCTTAATGGGAGCCTCGCGTTTCTGATTCTTGGGATTGTACTGAGCAAAAAAGTCCACTAGACCATACGTCTACGGTGAAAATCGAGCTTCCACATTTTGACTTTACGGCAAAAAATTAACCCCTTAAACCCTACCCACAAATATGATTGATGCATTAATCTGCTAAAGAATCTTCGAAAGAAGAGATTGATACCATAATCTTGGATAAGCTCCTAATACTTCCTGAGATATGTTACTTTCACAAAATACGGCTAAAAAGTCAAAATGTGGAAGCTCGATTTTCACCTTAGACGTATGGTCTAGTGGACTTTTTTGCTCAGTACAATCCAAAGAATCAGAAACGCGAAGCGGCCATTAAGATGTTCAAATCGCCCCACCCTAGTGTTGATAGATCTATTTCGGGAATTTTCTAAGTTCCCATCATCAGAACACGTTTTGAAAGAAAAACATCAAGCATTCATATAAACTAGTTTTCTCACTAAACGAGAACTAATATATGAGCTCGAAGTTAAAGATTATCACCATTGATCAAAAATAAATTGAAAACTTGTTGTTTGTGTGTAAGGTCTACCGTTAGTAAATATTCAATACACGTTTTTTGTTTTTTCCTTTTTGTACACTTTTGTTTTGTTTAAAAACAAAATATACGGGGGGAGTAGTAAACAAGACCGTACTTTGTCTTTTACACAAGTTTGATATAAATTTGAATACAAAAAACTCTATAGATTATTTGTTAGGACTTTAATAATTTTCATTTTCGATTATGTTAATGTTAATAAAATTCAAATTCGTTATCACTACCAATTAATCATAAATTCTATGTTAAGATGCCAATTAATTAACCCCTAAACAATATAGGAATTAAGTTTTGTTGCGTATTAGAAATGTTTTTACAAAAAAGTCGACTAATCGACCTTTACTTGGAAGAATGTCTAAAAGTCGACTTTTGAAAAAACTGCAAAGCTGAATGGTCGAAAAGTAAAAAAAAAATTTAAAAAGTCTAAAAGTCGAGTATTTGTTGCAACTATATAACCCTAGTCTTCCACATAGGGCATCAATATGTGGTTTAAATCCAGAATCACCACAAGACACTTAATCTTATCTACAAGCTCAACTGCATTCCCATTAAAATTAATAGACAAGTTTTTAATACAACTACTACCAAACAACATCGCCTTAGATTTGCATGAATTAACATGAAGATAATTAGAACACATCCAATTACCTAATAAATCAACGGTATAATTTATCATGCTCTGCAAAACATCAAGAAATTGCTTATCCCCTTTAAATGGACAGCACATATTATGTGACAAAATATCAAAAATATCATTTATAAACATAACAAAAAGTGGAAGGCCAAACACTGATCCTTGGGGTACACCGCTATAAACGGGAAGTATTCCAGAACAAGAGCCATTATAGAACACATATTGCTTCCGTAAGATAAGGCGAAATTAATTTGCAGACAGAGCCAGAAAAACGAAAAAATCTGTATAACTTTTAAATCAAAAGAGAATGATTAACCCTATCAAAAGCTTTTGCTAAGGCCAAACACAACAAAACACCAAAGGCCTTTGTTAGCAATCTTACGTCTAATGTTGTCAGTTAAACCGACGAGCAACGATATAGAGCTACGATTATATCAAATGTAGCAAACAATTATCATTAATGTGTAACATCAACTGACGTTCAACCATTTTCGATGAAATTGGTAATATAGAAATAGGCCTCAAATTATCAGTGCCACTCATCCAATTATTCTTACTAATGGGAACAATCTTAGCAATCTTCCATAAAATGTAACTACCAATCATAGGAAACAATAATTTCATGAAATTGAGTGCAAAGCCATCATAACCAACAGCTTCTGACTTTGTCATAATAAAGCAGGCGCTGATCCAGGGGTTGGGAAAATGGGACAATCGTAAAATACATAAAAAAGCCCGACTCTTAAAGACCATAAAAATTAAATCCGAGCTAAGTTTTTAAAACTCTTTGGGGGTTATTTTCATTTCCTGTTAGTCACATACTGGATACAATCGGTGCCCCAAATGTATTGAACAGTTTAATTAACGTTTCAAATCAAAGGAGTACGTGTTCCAATTTACGGCTGCTTCAAAAATAACGATAAACAGTACATGTCGCGGAATCTTTTAATATGAAATAAACACAACAATTTGAGACTTGAAAGAAAAACGATAATCAACCTGTAAATCCATGTTAAAAGAAATTTGCTAAAAAGTTATATATTTTACTCAATAGTCTTATAAACGATTAATTAACTTATTTTATAAACAAATATATTGGCTAAACTCTAGTTTACGTGCATAACTCGGATGAGTTTCAAAATTTCACGATCAATAGAGCTTTTAATGCTGAGCTCAAAAATACCTTCTTTTTGTCGGCAACCCCTGGTTCCCGAGTTATGGGCATCCAAAGTTTGGATTTAAAATTATTTGTGTCTTCGACATTTGTAATCGAATCGAAACAAAGTATATGTCATTTGAAAGCTAATTGAAGCACCTTTCATTTACAGTATAATTAACCCATTAAGCGTCAAATTATAAAAGTATGTTTCTTAACGGAACCTTTTAGAAAATAACTCCATTTTTATCAATATTTGACTTAAGTAAAGGTACAAAATAAGTATTATTTAATTGTAGCTAAGACTTAAAGCTTTAATTTAAGATATTATATTCCACTTTAACCCTTCTAACAACGCAGATATTAACAGTTATATTCTATATTTAATTTTCCTTATTTTTGAACTTTTGTTGTTATATCTACCCAGACAGAAATCGCCAATGGTCTGAAAAATCAAGCACTGGCAGAGCACTATTTGATAATGATCCAACAAATAAAGTGCTGGCAAAGCACTGATTTACAACGCTCTGCCAACGTTAGTAAAAAGTGCTTTGCCAGTGCTTAATTAACAAATTTACAACAGTAAAAATAATAAAAGCACTGGCACAGCTCTGGCTTAGAACGCTCTGCCAACGTTCGTAAAAAGTGCTTTGCCAGTACTTGATTTACAAAATTTACAACCGTAAAAATAACAAAACACTGGCACAGTACTGACTTAGAACGCTTTCCCAACATTGGCAAAAAGTGCATTGCCAGTACTTATTTACAAAATTTACAACCGTTAACTCAATAAAAACAGTGGCAGATCCCTTGTTCACAACAAGAGTGGAGAAATCAAAACTAAATTGCAATTTATGATTTAAAGTTAGGAATATTAAGGTCTCCTAAAATTTTACTTAAGAAATTTATTTTCAAATTTCTTTCTTTAGTAAAACTGTAGTAAAAAATCGTGCCAACTTATCACAAAAATAATTTGATAAAAAATATTCAGTTATTTTGTAATTAACTTAGCTGAAGCAAGCCTATTGTTATTTCTGTTCAAATTACCAAAATCATTCAATAAAAAATAATACAACTCTTTACTGAATTGAATCACTAAGTAGGACTTTATTGGTCGTTTTTGGTTTTGGTACTGGCAAAGCGCTTATTGCCAGTGCTATACCAACGTTTTAAAAAAGCACTTTATTGGTTGTTCTACCAATGCTTTGCCAACGTTTTAAAATTATGGTTTTGGTACTAGCAAAGCGCTTATTGCCAGTGCTTTGCCAACGTTTTAAAAAAGGAACGGCCAAGCCCTGCCCGGTGTTATCATTTTGGGGCTGGCAAAGCACTTAAATCTTCAGATATCCAGCGCTCTGCCAACGCTCATAACACCGTTGAAAGCACTGGGCCAATGCTTTGCCGTTCGTATTTTTCTGGCTGGGTATATATGTATATAAATAAATAACTTTATTAAATTCCAAATTTTGAAAACAAATAGATTAATTAATCAATTACAAACCATTATTGCGAGTGCGCCCAAAATCAGATATATCTGGAAAGAAACTAATGAAAAAATTGCGAATTTTTTAGTTTTTTCTTTTCAGATATGGCTGATTTTCGACAAGCTAGCTTCGCTCGCGTGATTCAAGTGAAGTTATCTTTAAAAACTGTTACCCAAACTTTTCTAATCGAAGCCGGGCTTTGGACATAATGGAAGAGATAACCGCTTAAGCCCTGCCGTAGGCCAGTTACGCAGAAAAGCGTTACTCGCTAAAGCCACTAACTTATTTATGGATGACTTTTAGGCAGAAATACTTTCCTCAGAAAAGCCGGGCTTGGACATACTGGAGTAGAAAACCCCTCTGCTCAGCAAAGCCACAAACTTATTTATGGATCACTTTTTCACAGTAAAACTTAGTTTGTGAAACTTAGTTCGTGAATAACCTAGTTCAATTGAACTAGTCATTACTTTGAAATAGTGAGCAAGTTCACAATCTTCAGCTCTTTTAGGTCCTTCGCTCTTTTCGTTCTTTTATGTCATTTGAGTAATATTTCTTTTCTTTATGTTGCTTTTGAGTTTAATTTTGTTTTTTTTTAATGTTGTCAACTCATTTTTTTTTAATGTTAAGAAAAGGTATCTAATACGACTAATTCGCTTTAAAATTATCAAACAAACGATCTAACGAACGATTGAACGAAATTGTCTAAGATCGATTGAACTAGAAGAGCGCCCTAATTCATTAAAATCAATTAAACTAGAAAGAGCGCTAACTCAAACGAACTAGATTGCCCAAGTCTAAACTTGCTCGGCAAAGCCACTAACTTATTTATGGATGACTTTTACAGGAATTCACTTTAAAGCAGATATTTTTCTAGTAATTCAAGTTACTCGTAGCAGCACTACTTTAGTTCTATTAAAAAAAAATAAAATGTTAAACCTTATTATATACTGTATTTTGTAACAAACTGTATACTATGATACCTTAAATTAAAGCTTAATGTATTGGCTTTAATTGAGAGTCATTTTAAAGCTTCCTAATAAAATATTGAAATAACTGCATTAGTTTTTTTAAAAAAAGTGCTAGTTCAAAAATAGAAAATCATGAGTTGGGCGGCAATGGGTTAATATTAAAAAAAAATGTATGCCAAATTAAAGGGGTATTAAAAAGCTTTCGAAGACACCCATTTTGTTTTTATCCGACAACGCATGCTAAAGTTAAAAATATATCCATTAATTGAACTATCCAAACTTTAGAGCCCTATAACTCGGAAAATATGGCCGCCGACACAAACAATTTTTTTTTTTCTAAACTCAACTTTTTTTTTTTGTTTGGGGTATCATTGTTTTTTTCCTACAACGCATGTCAAAGTTAAAAATATATCCATTTAATGAACTATCCACAATTTAGAGCCGTATAACTTGGAAAATATGGGCCGACGACACAAACTATTTTTTTTTTTCTAAACACTTAAATTAGCCCTAATTTTGGTTTTTATTTTTTTAGCTATGCCCGTAAACTAGATTTGTTTCTATATATTTGATAATTTTTAGGATAAAAGAATTGTTTAAAGAACAAATATTAACCTGTCAATTTTAAGATTATTATCGCCCATCCAGGGTATTAAATGTTTGCCCTGATCAATATTACGAGCCTTGTCATCATCACGAAAAACTTTACAGGCATAACCAAAAACCAACAAATCCACATGACGCACTTCAGCAGCATTAGAAGCAATAGACGTTAAACCGGATGATGTTCCAGCTGTAGAACCAGTTACTCTACGTAAAATGCCACTAACCGTACTGCTGTTGCTGCTGCCACTGGTTTTGGTATTGTTGTAGTCATTGCGTATATTGGAAGTATGATGTCGTGCATTGAAAGGCATTGTGTATAATTTGTCGGAAAAACAATTTATGCACAAATTGCTGTTGAAGGGATATTTTTTTATATTTTTGCAATTTTTTTTATAAATTTTTTCACATGGACACACACAATTCTGTTGTACTTTTTTCAGAAATTAGCTAACTTCATAAAAAAAAAACAGAGTTGTTATTATTGTTAGTGATGCTAACACTTAAAAGTGTTAGAAAACAATAAGTTATCAGCTTATTATTGGTTTGACCCAAACACCATTTTATTAAAATTAATTTATGTGACATTCACACCTTAATAACAAATTGAGTGGAAAAGGCTAAAGAACTTTTGCAAAGAATATAGAGCTTAAATAAGGGTTTTGGAGTTACTTTAAATTTTGACTAAAATTCAAATTTTTACAAATTTCTCAATTAATTTAGTAAGATTTTTTCTTTGAAAATTTATGAAAAAGAAAATTTTTAAGTAATTAATAAAAACACCCTTTTATTAAAATTAATTTATGTGACATTCACACCTTAATAAAAAATCGAGTGGAAAATGCTAAAGAACTTTTGCAAAGAATATAGACCTTAAATGAGGGTTTTGTAGTTACTTTAAATTTTGATTAAAATTCAAATGTTTACAAATTTCTCAATTAATTTAGTAAGATTATTTCTTTGAAATTTTATGAAAAAGAATTTAACAAAAAATTTAAGTAATTAATGAAAAGTCTGTTAGTTTTAAAGTAAGTTACTTCAAATTCTAAAAACAAAACAAAAGAGCTGTGTTTCTACTACAAAGACTCATTTACACACAAAAGAGAATTGCTAGATATACAGAGAAAAACTAATTTAATTTTAAGTAATTAAAAAAAGTCTGTTAATTTTTAAGTAAGAGGCAATTTAAACGAAGAAATTAATTGCAGGCAATTTTTGAATTCTCTTTTAAAGTTGCTTCTAAAAATCATTATCATTTACACGAGGAGTTTTTGCATGCAATTTTTTGACGTTTATTTTGCCAATCTTCTTTAATTGTTCATTCGTTGAAATTTAATTTATTCGTAATAATTTAAAATAATATAATTTAGTAATATATATAATATAATTTAAAATAATATATAAATAGTTCTTTATTCCACATATTTATGTTTTATTTTACGAAAATTTTCGATACACAACACTTTAGAAGCCGAATACGAATAAAGCAAATTAACAAGAATACGAACGATAGCAAAAAGAAATGTCAAAAAATATCTTGAAAAACGAAAACCGTGCAATTTTTGCTACCCCGTTTGCCTACAAACAATAATTGTACGCAACGTTGCATGCAAAAATTGCCTCGTTTAAATGGCCTCTAAGTTACTTCAAACTCTAAAAACAAAAGGGCTGTGTTTATACTATAAAGTCACATTTACACGCAAGAAAAAATTGCCAGATATACAGAGAAAAACTAATTTAAATGAATGATTTATGTTGTTTGGAATTGCTATTTGTTCTGTTGTAACTGTTTCTCTTGCCTGCAAATGTGATTTTTAAAAAATAAAACAAACAATTCGCTACGTTTCTACTATACGTGTTTTGGTGAAAAATGTTATAGCAAGTATTGGATGTACGATACTTTTATACAAAATTTGGTATCACTCTTTTATTCTGTTTTGAAGTGATATAAAAATTGCACAATGTGGCCAACACACTATAAAATATTTTTCACATTTCTTGGTTGCGTAATAATAATCAAAACCTTTTTGGTTATTTTTTTTAATATATTGTACAACCTTTCAATATGACATACACACTGGTAATATTTTGAACAATAGAAAAAGTTGCACAAGAATATTGCATAGTGTAACACGTTCAGTGAAAACGTAGCCTAAAAATCACTAAATCCAATGCGAAAAACGCTTCGCATTTAATTTTATCCGAAACTGTGTTTAGTAAGCATGCACAAAATAAGTTGTATAACAGTTACAAAGCGAAATTGTTATAAAACAGCTGTACGTTTAACAGCTCTGATTTTTGTTTGTAAACAAAAAAATTCACACGTGAAGTTTTGTTTATTTTAATTAAATTAGTAATTTAATATTAATTCATCATTTTTTATGAATAAAAGAAGTTAATAATTTTAAGTAATAATGTCTCAATTCAAAACCAAACACAATTTTCAAGGCAAAGATTGTTTTAGTCGCATGAATTTTTTATATCAAGCCTCCATGTTAATGGCTGGCTCAAATAATACTCTGTCCTCATATTATGGTCAACTATGCAAAAATATTGGCAAAAAGTCTGTTTTAAGAATGTAAGTATGCTTTAGAACAAATTTAATAATCAGAGTTCTTAGTCAAATGTGTTAAATTGATTCACCCAGGGACAGTTGAGTTTTCAACTGGGTTTCCACCATAAACTTAAAAAAATATGTTTTATCCAGGACCACGACTAGGACGCGATAAACAAGATCCCATTTTCAAGTTTGGCTGAAGTGCAGTTTACGGATCAAAAAACAAATACCATTTTTGAAATCGTGAGACAATTTCCTTTAATTTGAGTACCCATACTTACATGTTACTACGTCCCCCCGTTTTTTGGCCCCAGTGGGTCCCCCGGGTCCGAGCGCCGCTAACTTTTAATTTCGGTTTTTTTCTTTTTTAACCCCAAATCCGGACATATTTTTTTTTTTGCCGTAAGGTGCTAAACTGCACTTTTGCCTCAAGTTTTTTGGAATTTTTATTTTTTTAATATTATTTCTTGTTTTTTTTTTTCATTTTTATTTTAAATTTGACTTTTTTTATTTATAAACCAGCTCAATACGTCGTGTTGACGTTCATTAGTCACGGTTCACACACACGGCAAATTTTACTTGCGCAATTCTTGAATTTATTGAAGAGGGAGGGAAAGAGAATGATAGGGGGTACAGACTTGCCCGTACTCCAATTCCGTTTTGTTTTGTCATCCGAAATTTTCAACACTGCAGGTTGATATACGAAAATTGCTGAAACAAACTTTTCCAGTGTGGACACAAAAGCAAGTTCAAGGAGAATTGAAGAAAAATTGCTCAAGTAAAATTGGCGCGTGTGAACCAGGACTTACACGACTTTTTGGTTTATGAATATATAGAAATTGTAAATGCGGCCTTTGATTTTCGTTAATAAATTCGGTGTTTTTGAACGTAAACTTTTATTTTGGTTAACTATGTCATAATCAATGTAAAAGTTAATTTGGATTTTCTTTTGTTAATTACGGCCTTTTGGATTTTAGGTGACGATGTAGAAAATGAAAATCAATTAAGATTTTTAAATAAACATTTTTATCGGCGATTTATTTTTACATTAAAACTACTTAATTTTTAAAATTTTTCATTTAAATTTAATAAATTTTATTCCTTAAGTTTTTATATTCCATAAAGAATTTTTCAAATAAAAAACCTCTAGTTTATTTCGAATTTTCTCAATTTCATTTAAAATTTTCACCATTTGAAAATCTTATTCAAATACATTTTACACATTAAAATTTGTATATAAATTTTTTTTTATCATTTCAGAGATCCCAATGTAAAACGTGATTTTTGTAAACGTTGCTCTTTGGGTCAAAAGCCCGGTATTACCAGTAATTTGACAGCAAAAAGCAACAGGAAAAGACGTAAAAAAGGTAAACCAGACCATCCACCTGATGAAGATTCTCAAATTCAATTAGCTTGTAAGTTATGTGGTCATCAAAAACATTTTAATGTTAATACGGATTACAAATTTTGGCTCGAAAATCCCGAATCTGTGGTGGAAGTTTGTACAATTAAGACTGCTGAAAGGCTGGAAAAGCCCAAAGAAACGTGTGATAAAATGAATGCAGTTATAAAAGAAAAAGCTGTTAATGGAATAAAAGATAAACCATGACATTTTACAATTAATATATTTTTACAATAACCTATGCCAAAAATCTATTTTGTTGTATTATTTTGAATTTGTGTTAATTCCATCTACCCCAGACATTACGTTTTATACAATAAAATATTTTGGGTAAGAATTCGAACCTTTTCCAGAAAACTGAAAAAATTTTGGACTACCAGTAATCTAGTTCATTTTCCCATTACTTCAATACAAAAAATAATGCGTTACCCATAAGTACTTATTAACACACATCATTATTGCAAATATAAACTAATGATCTACAAATTTTTTGAAAATCTATTGACACTCATTATTTTTGCAACTCTAGTAAGTACATATATAACTACATATTTTTGGTTTTTTTTTTTGTAAGCTGGAAAGTAATGACATTTTGTGTAAACAAGTAATTTATGTTTCTATCCAACAATTATAAGTATCGAGATAAAAAAATATTTTTTTATTAAATTTAGTTTTTTTTTAATTTATTTTTTTTTATCCCTACTAGTAAGCATATCGGTAGCCACATATTTTTTTAGTTGTTCGTATGGTGTTTGGTAATGATGTCATTATTTTACGCGACATCCCCATATCTTTTTCTCATCTTTCTTAATGACTTCCTTGGTCATTCCTTCGATCGCAGGCCAAGCCTTGAGGATTATGAATGACACACTCAATCATGACCTTTCGACAACCTCTGAGTGGGGGGCCGAAGATGGAATATAACTCCCATATAAGCAGGTGCTTCAAAGTCAATTTTGGGGCTTTTGGATCGTGTGCAACGGAGGGCGTTGATGCTTATCAGCGACAGTAGGGTAGGTTTCAAACACTATTGACTCGTTGGAGCATCATCGGAATGTTGTGTGACTTTGTATAGATATTACGATGGGAAGTGTTCTGCTGGGAGAAGTCGACTCATCCCGAAAGACCGGTTCTCTATTCGTACTACCCGCTTGTCAAGTAGATCTCATCCGTTTGTTGTCTACAGCCCGGCAAATCCCACAACGCATTAGAGAGAAAATTCGTTTTTCAGTCGCACTAGCCGTATGTGGAATTGTATCCCTGCGGAGGTCTTCCCTGAAACTTACAATGTAGAAAAATGTAAGTCAAATGTCCACAAACACTACTCCCACTTTCCTCCTCTCCAAAACCTATTTTCCTGATATCAACACAATGCAATAGTTGGGGGCATCCCCTGAGTGTTGGTTGAACGTAAAAAAAATATGAGATTTGTAATGCCAATTGAAAGTACTTGTCATTAATAAATATGTACTTGCACTAATGCTTTTCTACACCTCAGTCGTTACAACGATTTTTCTGTAAAAACGTCTACGACTTACATAAACATGGGGTTTATTGAGCACAAAAATAGGTTATCAAATTGAATTGGGTTAAATGACGGCACATGTATATCTTCAAAAATTAATAAAATGAGTTTTAAAAAAAAAACTTTTTAGAGTTTAACTTTCAATATCTACCAATTATCATTTCACCTTTTACCCCCTTAAAATAATAATAATCACATAATTTAAAGTTTACAAAAAAAATCATTTTTATTCGGTTAAACCAATTGATTTATAATAATAAATATTTAATTCACCGGAAAAAATTGTATTAAAGATTTAATTCGACGCAATAAAGCATTATTGAAATCTGTTTCCGTATCCTGCGACGTATCCATTATAGAGCATAATTTCTTTGAAAATGTTTCATTGAAGACTGATATCAAAATTTTCTTCAAATTAAGCAATTCCTCATTTGTAAAATGTAGACCATTTTTAGATTCAACATTGCGCATGGGATCACAATAAAGAAGAATTATATCGCGATTAGGTGAAGATGTGTAGCGCATATAATAATCCAAATGACTCCACAAGAGATATAAACATTGTTCAATTATAAAAACACATAAAGATAATTGATTTTGTTTTTCCTCATGCTGCTTGCTAATTTGTAAATACTTTTCATTAGCGGAAGAATCGAAACTCGAATTTATTAAAGTCGATCTTTGACGGAATAAACCATCAAATATGGCCTTTTGTGAATGATAATATTCCACGGAACCCTTAAGTTGATTTATAATAATACCAAGATTGTAATGATGATACACCGAACTGTTACGATTGTCCACCACATGCACAGATTCATTTTGTATATTTGGTGAAAATAATAGACCATTAGTGCGGTGATCAACGGAATTATTTGTTACTATATTACGGCAAAACAATGTCAAATTTGCAGCTATTTCCAAAAAGTAGGTTATGTGTAGAGCAGCATTCTCATTGGATTGATCGTACAAAGTATGACCAGGTTTTAGCATTTCTTTAAAATTCATATCGCTAACAATAAAACGTAAGTATACTGATAACATAAGTTTTTTTATACGATATAAATTAACTCCTATGTCACCACCACCACCCATGACATCAGAACTACCCAGAGAGAATATCTCCTGATTGAACGTACGAGCTATTATGCCAGTTATTAAAGAAATTTCTTGTAACTGACCCAAATCTGATATAGGAGAACCAGATCTTAACACAATCTCTATCATGTCACAGTGTGATAGCAAAAAGTGCATAATTTGAGATATAACAGAATAGTTTTCGGTACCCAAAGTCGTGACAAGACAATCACACAAGGTTAAGGCTGGAAACAGGATTTGTCTAAAACGAGAGTCTATAGCGGGTACAAATTCTTCTCTCATTATTTCATCACGTTGCCATATTTCTTTACGTTTTAAATCTGGATGCATATCAAATACTTTCATGCTCGATAATATATCTAAAACTTTATGCGACAGCAAAAGCTCTGCTCCGGCATGAGTATTAGCCAAACGTAGTAACATGGACATTTTCGATTCATACACATATAAATATTTCATATTTTCGGGAACATTTGACAAAGTATTACAAAGATCATCATCAGATTTAGCCAAACTTTCCACAATATGAGACAAGTAACCATGATGAGCTATAAACTGCATAAAATTAGACATGGTAGTATCTATATCCAATAAAACATCTATACAGGCTAAAGCAGACATTTTACAAATTTCATGACCCGCTATACAATCATGACATATAATTTCCATTAATTTATCACCAAAAGACAATAAAACTTCAATTGTAATGCGTATATTAGAAGATGAATCATTGGCATTTCCTTTAGATTTGTCCAAACGAGAGATGGTTTGGTTTTCATTTACATTTGGTGGTGTTATTTTTAAACTTTGATCCCTTATAATGCTAAGACAGTTTAGTAAAGATGCATATAAATTGATTCTAAGCTTTTGCGACGACACACCACTTACTATTATCCATTCCAATATATATTTTAAGATTGACTTTAAATTTAAAGTATTCGATTTGGACAAATGATTTTGTTTGATGTCAGCCTCTGCTTCAATTTGTTTTAAATCACATTCCATATTATTAAAGAAACAACAACGTAAGTTGACAAGCAGTAATAATATAGTACCCGAGATTATAACTGAAATCTCAAATACTATCTGATTCTTGGGGGTTACTTTAATCAATATCTTTTGCAGTATTTCGATGATTAATTCTTGTTTCTTCTCTTTAGGCAGACAGCTACCACTGGTAACATAACTAAATAATATTTCGGTTACCAAACCCCAGGCTTCTATAAATTTAACGGTAGCATAACGTTTATTTCTTTGCTCATTAACTTTTAGACCGTAGACTAGAACAGATTCAATTTCTTGCAAGATCAGCCTACGCTGGCCACTAGCTATAGTAGTTTGTACCATTTTTAGTTCATTGTGTAATATTAAATGCATTTTCTTTAAATCTATTAGCTTATGGCCATCATCTGTTTTATATTCACATTCTTGCAGTATTTGATCAATAAGTGTTCTCTCAAAGAAATCCCATTGTGGTATTGCTGTAACTTGTGCCTCCAACTCGATAATATTTAAAAACTCACTTAATATATTATGGCTTTTGACCACCGTGGACAAGTGTGTGTTATTAGTGGTAGAATTATTATAAAAATGATTCAATTCCATGCTAGAAGATAATTCTGGTTTATTACTTTTTGCTGAGATGCCTACAAAAATTTCCGATATATGTTGAAATCTGGTTAGTTGACAATTTGTAGCTGTTATTTTCAATTCTATGGCTATGCATTTTAATAAATAACTTATTTGATTTATATTATGGGAGTTATCCAACTGTTTTAGCGGTAAAGCTAATAAATAACGACATAGAAAATCTTGCCTGGAACGTAAGTAACGTAAAATTTGATCAGATGATTGGGGATTAGAGCATAAAGTATATAATAGACAAAATGAACGTTCTATTATACTTTCATTATCTATATCTAGTAATAGATTATTTCTTTTCATTTCCAAGTGTGTGTCCAGCAAAGTTATTAAAGATTTTGTACAGTTGTTTTCTAATTCTAACAGAGCACCATGTCTTGAGTGAGTTTTATATAAAATTTGTAAATCTTTTAAATGATCAAAACCCAATAAAAATTGTCCCAAATTAGGTGAGGGTTGTTGCAAACAATCTTGTATTAAATGTATAATAGCTTCCTTTATTTGTAAATTAATATTTGTGGGTAATTCTTCTGTGTTTGCCATTATATTATCAGTGATTTCTTCGGTTTTCGTTGTAGCTGATGCGGGTATATATTCACTTTCTAAGCATTCCACAAAACCTTGTCTTATAACATTTTTTATATTTTCATTTTGTGTGAAAATGCCAACGATTTGTAAATTTACACTAGGTTGTTTAGATATTATATGTAAAATTTTTACCGCTTCCAAAGCCTGATTGGGCAACCAATTAAAATAAGTCAAAAAATAGGTGGTGTTTAAGATATGATCAGGTTTTTTGCTACGGGGATTAACATCTAATAATATTTTATTAAGGCCGGACAGCAAAATATTACTATTAGCATTGGAGTGGGCATCAAAGAATATATCTTGATATTTCAAACCCAATTTCAATATTTTCAAACAAAATAACGCACTCTCCTCTAATTGTTGTTTTCCTTTGAATTTTCTACAATCATCCAATTGCAGACGAGCATCATCTATAATTTGTAGTATTAATCTTAACATATCTGATTTACAGTGTAGTTGTAGCATTATATGAAAACCAGGTGGTGTATGACAATCATTAGTATCCATAAAATCTTTTGGATTTACTTCATAGATATTCAATAGGTAGTAAATCATTTTTAAGCATTTACTACCAATTACCCATTTTTCGGCGGGAACTTTGTAGGAACGATTATAGAACTTTAATAATAAGCCATTTATTATAAATTTCAAATAAGGATCAATGCCTGGTTTTCTAGGACCAGCTCCCAAATTTTTAGGTATTATAGTTGTAACTAAAGAATACAATAAATCCAATACACTTTGTGATAAAGGATATCTTTCTATACGGCACTCATTTTGCTCGATTTCAACTTCTAGATGGCAAACATTATCATAGGCATTATGAGCCTGTACAGTTTTAATAATTTGAGAGGCTTCTAAATTATTCCATAAAGGTATAGCGGTTTCCTTGGAACTGGCCAAGGCTGCTAACGTCAGTAATATATCGGATTTTAAATATACCGGTACCGAACAGCTTAATAAACCAATTAAGGTATACAAAGGATTCCAATTGGGATGCTCACATATTGCTATACGCGCCACATCATCATATGTAGCAACAGCTCTTACTACTTCTAAAACCGCTCGTAGACCCTCAATTTCTTCCGGATTTATATTACGATTCATAATGCGATTTCTATATATTAATTCTTGACTGGAGGGACAATAATCTTGTTTTAAGTTGGTATAATATCGGGATAAAGATGAAAAGAAATGCTCCCAGGATAAAGCGGCACTACCAGTTAAACCGGCTGCTTGTTTTAATAAATTAAAAGTACTTCTAGCTGATCTCTCACAACTAGCCAAACCAGCGATCATTTTTAAATAGGGTACAAACAATGTAGTAGGCAATAACTCACCGGCTAGTCTTATAAATTTAAATAGAGATACTGATCTGGTAGTTTGTACATAATTTGTAGATGATGATTCGAGAGGACCCCAATATTCTACACATAATGATAGACCCGCCTTATTTTCTTTATAAAATTTACCAATGCATAATAAAAGCATTTCAAAATTACGATCCAAATTGCCAGGTGGTTCCAAACCCTCATTGGTAAAACTTACTATAGTTTTAGCAGTTTCATCGGCTCGACCCCGTAATTCTGTAACTTTTGAGTGCATAAAGTCTATAAAATCGGTAAATAACATGTGTATGCGTCGATAAAAGAATTGATTTTTATAAATAATATTCTTTTCCAATATGGCATCATGTATAAATTTAAATATATAACCACCTATAGCATCATCTACCAATTGCTCATCATAATCGGCTGCTACGGAGGAATAATTTTGTAGATATTGAGATGCATGTCTTAAGCCCGATATAGATAAACCAAATGAAAATTTGATTAAATTTTGAATGCCTTGCATAGCCGTGTTAGCCGTCGTATCATTCATTAATGTCATATATAATTGTTGTACAAATTCCTTATCTTTGATAATATTCATGGATTGTATAAAACGATTATCATCTTGCTTCTGTAAAATGCTGGTATCATAGGCATATAGCATGGCCATGAGCAATGTAATAGTGGTATCATCCATTTCGCCATTGGCTTCAGTTTTTACACTATTAATCAAAAGATGTCTATATAATTTTATTATAATAGCCCTGGGTAAACCTCTCTGGGCTGACCAATTAAATAAGGCCATGGCTAAGGACATACGTATATCTTCATATAATTCCAAGACTTGATTTTGATGTTTATTTGATCCTAAAGCTCGATTTTTCATTAGCATGGCCGTCTCTTTAGTAACATCTAAGTCATCTAAAAGTTCAATAATTCTTTCTAATACATTTGTATCATCCACCAGAGATTGGGTAAATGCTGTTGTTACAGTTATTAACTCATTTGGTACTTCTGTTGCCCATGAAACACCACTTGTTATTTGAAATAAGTCACGTATAGAATTTGCTATAGCTTTGCGTCCATCATAATATAACAAAACTGCTATGAGTCCCCTGGGTAAACCGGCATACTGATGCATTTGTCGTTGTGCTGTACACAATAGTTCCAAGGCTAAATATTCATCCATATCAAACATATCGGATATGATGATACATTCATCTACTAAATCTTTGGATAATATTAATGTTCTATTATTACCCGTTATTGGTACACCTTGTGTTATATGCGTTCTAAGTTGTGTTCGATTTCGTTCATTTTTTGGTGGATTCCTTAAGAGATTTGCAAATATTTGCCGGTGTCGTTTTAAATACATTTCCAAATTTGAGGTAGCTTCCTCTGTGGGATTAAGTATAGTTTGTTCTATAACTTTATATAATTGTTTAAAAGGGGACCACATATCATCGGGTATTCCTTCCATTTTTTCTTTTTTTTTTTTTGCTTGGTATAAATTATAGAATTTTTTTATTTAATATTTCGTCACTAGCAAACACACGCCGATTTGAATCAGAGACCTGCGTCGTGCCGGCTTAAGTCGGCGGAGCCCAGCCGCCGTCAATATTTTTAATCGCCGCCGCCAAAAATGCTTCGGCTTAATCACGGCTGAAAAGTCGCCACTGTAACTTTGTAAATTCTTAATGGATTTCTTCTATATATATTTTGAATTCACATTTATTTGGATTATTTTCTAATCTAGCGCTTTCTACTTATTTGTATAAAGGGAAATATGCTGTTGCATGGAATTTAGCTCATCTTTTTACAATCAGTTTTTTCAATAAGTCCTTCAATTGTTTGAGAATTGATTTATTTAATTTATTCTCTCGACAACTAACAAATTGGATTTAAATTCTAACCGGATGATTATAAAATTAATAAGCGGACTCGTGTAATGTGTTTAATTAGCCGATCTGATTCGATTTACGCAATATTCGTATGCAACTTTTGCTATTGTGCAAAATATACCAGTATGTAATACATACGTGCACAGTTACATCTATTTAGAATAGTTGATATATTTCTCCTGTTTGAGTAGATGTTTATGAATAAGGTTGTACAATATATTGAACAAAATTAAAAGGTTTTGATTCTTATTTTATAGCAATTATTATATCCCTCCACAACAGAAGAAAAGTAGTACCATATGTTGTGCAAAAGTATTGTACATCTTATTGCAAAATGACAATAATATTTGTAAATTTATTTGCAAAAGAGCTGATCAAAAGTCGGCTTGACAATAATTTTCCTTCATCCGCCAATTATTTTGATCGGCGCAGGTCTCTGATTTGAGCCCGCCATTTTTTAAGTACATGTTAAAAACATATGTTATCGAGGTTGCACACTTTAGTATTGTTTATACTACATTTTTTTTTTTTTAGAACTCAAATTAGTACTGCCAGAAGCTATTTCAAACAAACGCATGAATTAAAGTTCAAAAAAAAAAAATATTGGGCGTTTATACTGAAAATTTAAAAATAAGTTGATTAACTGCATTATTTTAGTGCAACATTTTAATAGATTAACTTTTCAGTCTAGACAGCAAAATTAATTTACCTAAGTATATCGACTAAATTATACACGATTAACCTATTTTTTACTAACTTGTCTTTAAAGACACTGCAATTTAAAGAGCCTATAACTTCTGATAGAAAGGCGATACTGCCACGCATGTCAAAGATGGAAGTCTTGGTGGTATAAAATATTTTAAAAATTGTAATTCCAGAGTTGTTATACAATGATTTGAAAACAAACAATTTTTGGCTTTTTTATAGCGTATTTTAAATAGAAAATATTAAAAATTATAGGGAAGACCGACAAAATAAAATTGAGTTGCTGGGTTCGATAATGATTTTTAAAAAAATTTTAGGATATAGACAAATTTTTCGTTCAACATGTACTTTTTAAAAAAAATTGGTTGATCCAATCAAGATTTTTTCGTTATTGTAAAATTAAAGAATGCGGGAAATTTATCTGTGTGCTTTTAATATCAGAAATAAACTATATTCTCTTAACTAATGGTCATATAAATTTAGAGTTAGAGTTTCCAAATAACAATTTAAAATAATTTCTAAAAATACCAAAATTAAAAAAAAAAATCCAAATTTTTTGCATTTTTGTAGAATTTTGAGTTACTAATAAATTTAAATTGACAGCTTAAAGATTAACATTGATATAAAAATGGAAAATTAGTTACAAACAACCATTTTCAAACCTCGTATTCGCGGTTTATCTTATGACAAAATAATAAATATTAATTTTACATTTGTATATTTTTATTCATGATCTTTTATGTATACAAAAATCATAAAGCTCAGCTCAGAGTTGCAGTTTTTCTTCGATTTTTTTAATTTTTTGCATCAATTTTAAATTCGATCATCTTTCTTCATCTCTTGCCCCGATTTCTGAAACTAAAGATGAAGTTATTTTTTTACAGTTATATTAGTTTTTTGTTTTTATATACATCGAGATTATTTTTATGTTATTTTCAATTTATAACGAGCTTTCAACCTCCGTATATTTACAAAAATAAAGCAAATCAAACATATTAGCTAGGTTGATACTAGTATTTCGATCTGGCTAAAGATCTCATCAGAACCCGAAGTTTTAGAAAAGCTAGAGCCTATGTAATAGGCAGAACTTTAACAAAAACCTATTAATAATCAATTTTGCTCCATTCTTGTCTTCTTAGTAATCAACCACGTGGTTAGGTCTTTTCCTAACAAGCATCATGACGTTACTAAACTTTGAAGACCAAAAATGTTCTATTTATATAAAAAAATTTTAGTGTGTACTCTAGCTCAAGTAATATTTTTTTTACAGTTATATTAGTTTTTTGTTTTTATATACATCGAGATTATTTTTATGTTATTTTCAATTTATAACGAGCTTTCAACCTCCGTATATTTACAAAAATAAAGCAAATCAAACATATTAGCTAGGTTGATACTAGTATTTCGATCTGGCTAAAGATCTCATCAGAACCCGAAGTTTTAGAAAAGCTAGAGCCTATGTAATAGGCAGAACTTTAACAAAAAACCTATTAATAATCAATTTTGCTCCATTCTTGTCTTCTTAGTAATCAACCACGTGGTTAGGTCTTTTCCTAAGTTAATTTCATATCTGCATTAAACAAAATTTAATGTATATAACTTACCAAAACAAAGTTAAACATTATATTCAAATTCAAAACATTAAAGTATTAGTTGTTAATAAACATAATAGTTAACCTTACTGGTTTTAAATAAAACTACAAAGTTTCTAACTGCACACCTTATGCACTCATATTACAATTTATTCAATTAAGTAAGCAAGAGCGCTTTAAAACAATTTTGTAAGCATCTGTGTCTTTTTACTGACTAAACTATTAAGTTTTTAGGTTAATTTATATTTATTAAAAAGCAACAACGGATTTTTTCTTCTTCAACTGATGAATAAACAGCTGATTAATATTTATATAATTTTCTTCGGAAAAGCCCTTTTTTCTGCAAATATGTAGAAATGCCAACAAAATTAGAGTTTCATTTTGTATAGGAAATCTGTTTGAAATCACAAAGTTGTATTAGATTTCGGTAGATATCTATCGAAATACCATTTCAAGTGGTTTTGGACCCTAATGTAAATTCAATATAAGCTAGATTTCGAAATCTAGTTGGTGTATTATTTTATGTACTATTATATGACCGAAATCTAGCTTAAGGCGGTTTTCAAGAGTATGTAAATGTAGTTTTTACAAAAAGCGTATGTAAATGTAGTTTTTACAAATTCACTGTCGAAAACTAGACAGTGGATTTGGACCCAACTGTAAATTCGATAAAAAAAATAAATAAATCATCTCTTCATATGTTTACTAAACACATCTAATTCACAACAGCTGTTTAAACCTGCTGAACACTGCCTATTAATAAAAACAAAAATTGTTTCTGTTGTGGACATTAGACTTTTCTCGTATTATCTCGTTAAGATTAACATACTACTTTGTTAAAATTTCAAATAGCATTCTAATAAACCAACTCAAATTTAAACAAGTCGCAAAAACTACTCAAAAATGTCGCTAAGACAATTAGTTGAAGGTGATTGTGGCGGTGTTAATCCGCTCATGCAATTGGGTGGTCAATTTACTCGTGATGTCGCCCGAAAAGATGAAGGTTTCGTACAAGCACAATTTGAACGTTCCATGCAACAAGATGAACAAATGGTTAATGAATTTTTGGGTCAAGTAGCCGGACCACCACAATCATTCCAAATGGAAACTTTATTACAAGAAATGCGTGAAATTGAGCATGTACAAATGGGTTCTGGACATTTGCAACCAGCTCCCCGGGTTATAGATGAAGTTGCCGGTCAATGGTCTAAGGAATTTGGTGGTGCTATGCATGCACAGCCTCCACCTTTAGCTCATATGGTGCATATGCAACCACAACAACAGCAAATGACACATGTGCGTGAATTCTTTGATGAAGGACCCAGTACATCAGCTTCATTCCTAAATAGACCAGGTGCTCCTTATTTAGCTATATGTCCACCACATCCTAGTTCGATGATGGATCAACAAATGCAACCCGGTTTAACTAACAGATTCTTTGAAGAAGCTGGTGCCTTAGAAAAAGTACAAGAACTGCCTCAGGCCTTGCAGGGAGAAGACTGGGTTAATGACTATCAGGCAAGTAATGAGAGTAATGAGCAAGCCGCTGCTAATTATAATGAAAAATTCTGGCAACGTTTACAAGATGAATGGGCTAAAATTTCTGAAGAATCTGACCATCCTTGGCTTTCAGAATTCGATGAAAACTACGATCCTTATAAAGAATATAAATTTGCTGAAGAAAATCCTATGCAAGATATAGAAAATGCCTTGGAAAAAGGTAAAGAATATCTCAATAAAGGTGATATACCCAGTGCCGTATTATGTTTTGAGGTAGCTGCTAAAAAGGAACCAGAAAATGCTGATGCTTGGGAACTTTTGGGTATATCACAAGCTGAAAATGAAATGGATCCTCAAGGTATAGCCGCTTTAAAACGATCTTTAGATTTGAGACCACATAACCCCAAAGTGCTAATGGCTTTGGCTGTTTGTTATACCAATGAAAGTCTACAATCACAGGCTGTTAAAATGTTAACCAATTGGTTACAGACAAGTCCGAGATATAGCCATTTGGTGCCATCACAACCAGAAACACCAGCCGATGCGGCAGCTGCTATGGCATCTTCTTTGATTAGAGGCAATAAATTGCAAGAATTACAAAATATGTATTTGGAAGCCGTGCGTATGAATCCAGAAGCTGTTGATCCAGAAGTACAAGAAGCTTTAGGAGTTCTTTATAATCTTTCCTCGGAATACGATAAGGCAGTTGATTGTTTCCAAGCTGCCCTACATGCAAATCCACAAAATGCTAAAGTTTGGAACCGTTTAGGGGCCAGTTTAGCTAATGGTTCCCGTTCCGTGGAAGCCGTAGAGGCTTATCAAAGAGCTTTGGAACTTGAGCCTGGCTTTATACGGGTGCGCTACAATGTGGGCGTTTGTTGTTTAAATTTAAACGCATATAAACAAGCAGTAGAACATTTACTAACAGCTCTTAATATGCAAGCAAATGTAGCTGCCAGCCGTGAACTTCCTGCTGGTTCTGTGGGTGCTAGTCAACAGCAAATGTCTGAATCTATATGGAGCACTTTGAAAATGGTTATATCTCTGATGGGTCGTAATGATTTACAAGGTTTTGTTAGTGATCGTAATCTGGGAGCCCTCAATGAAGCTTTTAAAGATTAAATTTAAGATTTTTATTTAAAAAATAAATGTTTTTAGGTGTAGGATTATTGGGGTTTTGTCTAGTTTAACTATATTATTTATAATTAAGCAAAGATTATTTTAAAAATATCTATAAATAAAGTTAAATATTTTTAGTAAAAAAATTCAAATTTTCTGAAGTTTTGATGGAAAAATCACACAAAATTTATTGAGCACGAAAACAGATAGTTTTTGATTAGAGCTTTCCCTGGGGGTTACCGCTTAATTTAATTCGAAAACAAAATTTCGAATTCTGAAATATTGTACACAGAAAAAATTATTGCCTACAAAATTAAAGTTAAACTTTTGATTTCAAACTCACTTTCAATTAAAAGTTTAATAATATCTATTAAATATTCACCTGCAAATGAAAATTCACAGTTTTTTATAACCTATAATTTTTATAATTATAATTAATTGAATAATTAGAAAACTTAAAAAAAATCATTAATTAATGATTTTTAATTTTTAAAAAATTACAGAATTTAAAAAAAATCGGAAATTGGTAAAAATATCAGAAATGAAAATATTTGGCGATTTTTTAAATTTTAGCGATTTTTTTAAATTGTAAGTAGTTTTTACAATTTTGGCGATTTTTAAAAATTTTAGCGAATTTTTTAATCTTGACTAGAGTTGTCAAATATTCTACCTTGAAGAGAAAAAAAACGGTTCTGAATAGTTAAAATCCCCGCATTTTTCAAAAACCGGTTTTCGATTTTTTTAAATTAAAACCAAGTTTTTTAGTTTTTTTTTTTTTTTGTAATATTGCTTTAAATTGCTAATATCAGAAATTTTTGCATAAAAGTTAAAAAATTACCAAAAATTTAAGTGTTGACATTTAAAACTAAACAAACTTTTTACAAAGAGCCTTTTTAGTCCCTTTCAAAATAAAATGAGTCTTGGGAAGAGATATTAAAAAATATATAGTGGATAAAATCATTACTAAGTAATACGTTTTGGCCTTGTAGGCTTATTGTATTACGAATAAATAAAAAAAATAAAAATCACAATAAAATCGAAAGATTTCATCGAAATTGGTGTGTGCAAAATATATTAACCTTTAATGTTATTAGAGTTTTGCAATTTTGTTCATTTCGTTCACAAACTAGTTCATTTTCATATGATATTTTCTAATTTGGGTTCATTATATTCAGAATTGTCATACAAACCAATATAATATATAATGAACAATTGAAAAAAATTGGTGAATGACCGAGTGAACTAGAAGAACGAACGCCCAAGTGTAACTAAGTGAACTAAGTTATTCCGGCATGTGACCGAAATTATTTTTAATCGCTTAAATTGAATCGGGAATATCGATTTACATCTTTTAACATTTCTTTAAATTAACAATGATGATTAAAATTTCAAAAACAACCGTTTTGAAAATGGTAGTTTTTCATCACATGCCAGATTATCATTGTTTTATCAGAGAAGACAAAAATTCAAATTCATTATATTTAACTTGTAATCGAATTTTTCGTCTCCATACAAAGTGGTTTAGTTTATTGAAATTAAAAATTATAAAAAAATAAACTCTGCTTAGATATTCTATAAATGGAATTGTTATTAATTTATATTACAAAAATTTAATAAATAAATAAAATTAAAAGTTGTGTTTTTATTGAATTTTTAGCAAATTCGACTTACGTTCGAATTCAACAACGACAACCGTAATGAAGTCGTTGTAAATTGTAGTCGAATTTTTCGTCTCCATACAAAGTGGTTTAATTTATTCAAATTAAAAATTATAAAAAAATAAACTCTGCTTAGATATTTCCTAAAATGGAATTGCTATTAATTTATATTAAAAAAATTGAATAAATAAATTAAATTTAATTAAAATGTTCGACTACGACAACTAAAAACTTAAAAAACCACACTTTCCGATTTTATTTTTTTTTTTTCGTAATTGTGTACACAGAAAAAATTTTTTTTTCAACCAAATTTGGCTTTAATCGAGTGGTCAAATATTTTATGGTACTTTTCAAAGTCTTAAGAGTTTTTTTTTTTAGCTGAGGACTAAAAAATCAACTTAAGTCAAGTTTAACTACAAACAAGAGTCCAAAATTGTTCGACGGATTTAAGATAATTGTTAAGAGTTCTTTTGGAAAATTTAACTTTGAGATATCATAGTTTTTAGAAACTTTTTGCATCAAGAAAGTGTTGCAATATTATTAGATTTATTTCTACCGGTTGAAAAATTATAAAGTTAATGTAATATTTTTTTGATAATAAGAGTACATACAAATTTTTATTTTTAATACACACGATGCAAAATATATTCAATCAATAGAAAACGCCTTAAAATTATCCGATATATCGCTGCCCATTTAAAAGTTGTTAACCTTTTAAAATAAAATTATTTAGTCTGTTAATCCTAATAACTTTTTAACGGTGTGTGGGTTGGGTGTGTTAGGAAAGCAAATTTACACAAATTTGGTGGAAAAAATCGTCAAAATTAAAAAAAGATCGCTAAAATTGAAAAAAAAAAATCTATAAAAAAATAGAGAAAATTAAATAAACCCCAAAACTTAAAAATATTACCAAAATTAAAAAAAAAAACGCCAAATTAAATAAATCGTAGTATTTTTTTTTTAAATATCGAAGATTTTTTCACTTCTAGTTTTTTTAAATTTTAGAGATTTTTTTTTAATTTCTGCGTTTTCTTAATTTTGGCTGTTTTTCTTCATTTTTTTTTTTAATTTTGGCGATTATTTTTAAATGTAAGGGATTTTTTTGAGTTTTTGCTATTTTTTTCAGTTTCGATAGATTTTTTTAATTTTAGCGATCTTTTTTAATTTTTTTTTCAAATTATTATTATAGGTTTTTTTGCTGCGTGACATATTCTGTTGTAAAAATTGTCGCGTGCCACCTTAATTAACATTTTTTTAAAGTGCAACCTTTTAAAATTCGGAACATTTTTTGTCATCATTAGAAAATAAGCTTCGTTTTTGCTTTTTTTATTTTTAATTTTCTTTCGCTCGTGCAAATTTTTATAAATGTTTTGGGCATTTAAAATGTTTAATTTTTAAACTTTGTGGTTTTTTAAGTGTTTTTTTTTAAACGTTTTATATTTTAGTTTTTTCCGGTATTTTTAATTACAATTTTATTACAGAATTTTAAATTTTTTCTTCCATTTTATTGAACATGAGGCTTTTTTTCATCAAAACATTCAAACTTCTATAAATTTAAAATTCCACACAAAATGGCATCTATTTAAATTTGTTATTACACATTTTGAGGGGAAATTTCGACTTTCTTAATAATAAAATTGTTAAAAAACAATTCTTTTACCAAAATTCTTTAAAAATATTTAAGACTTTTTTTAAACTTTTTCTTTATCATTCCAAAATGCGACATGAAAAATTTTACCTTTTCGGTTTAAGACACTCTGATAACTTTTGTAATAGATACGTGTGTCATAGTTTTGCCAGTTTTAAAATTGCAATTTTTATAAATTTCTGTGGCATAAAATTATCAAAAAGTAATAAAATGTTTAAAGGACTTTTTATTACTTTTTGGTATTTTTATTAAAAATTTTAATTTTAAATTAAAAAAATTCCACGCTAGTAGAGAATTTTTAAAATTAAAAAAAAAAAAATATTCAAAACCTTTATAATTTTGTATAGATAAAATATTTTAAAATTTTAAGATTTCGGTGTAGAAGAAAATCATGAGAATGTAAAAGTTTTTATATGGCTTTTGAGATTTGTAGTTTGATAACAGAAAATTAAGAATTGAATTAATATAACTGTAAAAATTGTTTAATTGCCAGAGAAGACAAATTTGCCTTTTTAGCCATTTTTACCAATATTTGCTTATTTTGCCATTTTGTCATTTTTTTATTTTTTATCTTTGAGCTTAAAAACAGCTTTTTCTGGAGATTTTTGAGCTTTAGAATTAGCTTTTTCATATTTTCTTCGCTTTAATTGCTTTTTTCTCAATTTTTTTGCTATTTGTTGACTTTTTCTAATATTTTTTTGTTTGTTTTTTTTTATCTTCTCAAATTTTTATCAAATCTTACTAAATTATGTTTTATTGTTAAAATCGACTTAGAGTTGTAAGTCTTTCACTATTAATTATATTGAAAACTTAAAGCCGGGCTAAAAAATTTTAAAATGGAAGAATTACAGCTTTTTAATCAAAAAAAAAAAACAGTTCGAATCAGATTCTCTTTACGAACGGTCGTGTTAATAAAATCAGCGCTTAACATACATTAATTAAAAATTAAAAACTAGTGTATATACATATTTTGTTATTGTAATAATTGCCTATTCTGGTTCTCATTTGAACTCACACGCGGTTGTCAATTGTATACAAGAACAAAGAAACACCTAATTAGCGATGGCCCCAGGGGCCAAATCTAAGTATAAAAAATCCATTGGGAAGAAAAAGATTATGAAACAACCTGTTCCGGGTTACGTCAACACACACATTGTGCTTTCCTCGCGCAACACAGCTCCTGAATCAAACATAACCGAAGTCAAGCAACGTAAGCCACCACCTATTGTTGTAGAAGCTAACACATCCTTCACTGAAATCCAAAAAGCAATAGGAAAGGAATGTATTTTTAAACGTACTTCTATTGGTACAAAAATTTTCGCTCCAAGCCAGGCAATGTATGAATGCTGCAAGCAAATTCTAAAGGAGAAAAAAATGGAGTTTCACTCTTATAACTCCAAAGATAATCGTTTATACACAACCTTTTTACACGGTCTACCACGTATCAACACAGAGGATATCAAAGTAGAATTACAATCCTACAATTTATCCCCTCATACACTCAAAAAAAATAAGTTAGTAGAAAAGTTAGTAAAACGTCTTGTAAATCAGCTATACTATTTTTTAGCAAATATTTTTGCTAAAATCGTGTTTTCAGCTAAAATTTTTGTTATACTTATTCAGCACATAACTGTTTTATACTAATGCTTTACTAATATACTAATGTTTTACTAATTAATTTTGCTAAAAAAAATTGTGCTGATAAGCAGATGTCGCGGCATGTTAAGATGTAGTAGAGAAGAGGAAAATGATATTAAAAAGTACAACTCTAACAAGACAAGTAAAAAAATCAACCATGAAAAAACATATACAGACATGTAGACAGAGTAAAGAGAAAGACAAAAACACACATCTTAGGTAGATTTGTATGGTTTCTTTTTCTTATTGCAAAAAAGGGTTGTTTTTTTCGTTTCGTTTGTTTTGTTTATTTTTTCGTTTCGTTTCTAGAATTATCTTCGGCAGTTTCGTCATAGCATCATTAAGACAACCATTGATGTAAGTAGTTGAAAGACAATTTTGTTATGTTATATATATTTATTTCTATATATTTTCAGATATTAAATTAATTCATGTCGTCAATGTGGGAAAATTAAAATTGTTATATTTCGTTATTATAGTAAATTATTTTTAAAAGAATCACAAAAATATGTTTTATGATTTTCAGCAAATAAATTAACTAAATTACAATTTTTCTACAAATTTTTTGCGTTTTTTTCAGTCTACTAAAATTCAGCAAAAAATTTATTAATTTTTACCAACGATTTTTATTTCTAATCTACTAAGTGTTAGCAAAACTTTTGCTGAATCTACAAATTTTGTTGCTAAAAATCAGCTCGCTGATTTTCAGCAAAAGATTTTGCTGACATTAGCAACTTTTTTGCTAGCATCCTCCTGACTAAAATTTTGCTGACTCAGCAAAATTTTTTGCTGACTTTACAAACTTTTTTTTATGAGTGTACTGTTATGGAAATCATTACCAAGTTTAATTCGGACAATAATGCTGTTTACTAGGTTCAATTTAATCGCAAATCTTTTAATCCAAACTCATTGAAAAATGTAAGGACAATTTCCAATGTAATAATCACATGGAAAAAATACAAAGAGAAACGACAAACCAACTCAATGTTGGAATTGTTTAATGTATGGGCACGGGGGTGAACACTGTCATCGAAGTGCTGCTTGTATGATATGTGCGGAACTACACCATACAGAGGTATGTCCATTTAACACAAATGAAAAAAAAAACCGTTGTGTTTACATGTTTCAATTGCAAAAAACATGGAAAAGAAAGAACTGATCATTCTGCAAATGACATAAATTGTCCGTTACGTTCTCTTTATCTGGAAGCAAGAGTAACATCTAAACCTCAGAGAAATAGACATCAACAGCAACATCTTAATTCATTCCAGTTTAATGGGGGAGAGTTTCCGAATTTGGGAAACAGTAACACTAACCATAATAACATAGGCAACACTAATAACATCAACAGTAAAAGAATTAACGGCGACGTAACATTTGCGAGTCGGCTAAAAACTAATAACGATCTTTTTAGCGTCGACGAGCTTTTTGATATTTTCACAACGGCTATGGATGATTTGCAAAGGTGCACATCAAAAGTACAACAAATTAAAGTTGTTATGTCCATGGTAAAGTACGCTCATGGATTATACTAATGAAAATGATTTCAAAATGCTTCACTTGAATGCAAATGGCATTTCAAACTTTTCCAAATTAAATCAATTTGAATTATTACTCGAAAGAGAAAATATAAAAATTGTTAATGTACAATTTATAACAACATATTGTACTGTATTTAAAATAACTTTGTTTAAAAATCATAGAAACCAATTTGTAAATTGTTTTGTCAAATGAAAAAATATTGAAAATATTTTTCACTACCAATTTAAAATTCAATACAATTATACGTTTTATAAAAACCACTGCGTGTTTTATTCTTTGGTCACCTTCTAACAGGTTATGGGCCTGCGTTTACGTGGTTTATATCGTGATTATTAATTCGTATTGTTTAAATCAATTTCCGTGGTTAAAATTGTAAAATTTAGTTCGGTCGTTAATTATGAGTGGTACAAATGTGCAGTTTCCCAAACTCTCAAACAATAATTATCATATTTGGAAATTTAATATGGAACTGTTATTGTTGGAAAGAGAACTTTGGGATATCATCATTGAGGAAACGCCGGATGCTCCTGACGGAAAATGGTTGGTACGTGATGGAAAAGCAAGAGCTACTATTGGTTTAGCTGTGGAAGAACCTCAAAAGGTACACATCAAGAAATTGAAGACAGCTAAAGATTATTGGAACGCTTTAAAGAAGCATCATGAAAAATCGAATCTTACAAATAAAGTAAGTCTTCTTCGTCAATTTTCTACAAAAAGAATGCATGGCGGTCAATCGATGGATGAACACATCACTGAATTTTTCAATATCGTGGATCGTTTAAATGATTTAGGTGAGGAAATTGAAGAACACAAAACTGTGGCATTTTTTCTTGGAAGCCTGCCAGAGGAATACAATTCGTTGGTATCGTCATTGGAAATGCGATCTGAAACAGATCTTACAATGGATCTTGTAAAAGAAAAGCTGCTTCAAGAATTTAAACGAAAATCTGGTGGAGAAAATGAAACTGATGTGGCATTCAAGATCCAAAAGAAGAAATTTAATCCCAAATGTTTTTCTTGCGGTAAGCAAGGTCACATGAAGAAAAATTGTCCAAACAAGAAATTTAATGGTAATCGTGCAAATATAATAAAAGGTGGTGGAAATAAAAATGTTTGTTTTGGTGTTACAACAAAGAAGATCAACAAAGATTGGTATATTGATTCTGCTGCAACATGCCATATGTGCTGTGAAGATAAATATTTCACTAAATTAAATAAGCAATATAAAGATGTTATTTATATGGCTGATGGTACTGAATTGAAAGTATATGGAACAGGTGAGTGTCTATTGGTCTGCCAGAACAAAGAGATCCTTGTGCGTAATGTTTTATATATTCCGGACTTGGATGGAAGCTTGCTATCCGTTAGAAGATTGGACACTGAAGGTTTTGGAGTGACTTTTAAATCAGGTATCTGCAGAATTACTTTGAATGGACAAGTACATGCTACTGGTGATCTTAAAATAATTTATATGTCCTGAACCAAGGCAACAAGGTAAATAAAATTTCTGAAGGTAAAGCAGAATGTGTTCATGTATGGCATCGTCGCTTGGGGCATAGAAATATTCAAGCAATAAAAGCAGGTGTTAATGGAGGTTTGATGTCTGGTGTCAGTATTAAGAATTGTTCCTGTTCAAATAAATGTGAAATATGTTTCAAATCAAAGCTTACAAGAAAACCATTTCCAAAAGTTTCGGAGTCTAGATCGGATGCTATTTTAGAATTGGTACATGCTGATTTGTGTCGCCCGATGCAGAATACAACTCCGGGTGGTAATCGTTATTTTTTAACAATGATTGATGATTTTAGTCGTTATTGTTATGTTTATTTTATTAAAACAAAAGATATGGCTTTTGATAAAATAAAAGAATATATTGAACTTTCAGAAAATCAATTTGGAAAACGGTTGAAAGCTATTAGAACTGATCGTGGTGGAGAATTTTGTAACAAGAAGATGACAAATTATTTAAAAGCTAAGGGGATAAATCATCAACTCACTGCTCCTTATACGCCTGAACAAAACGGAGTAGCTGAAAGAAAGTACCGATGAACATTTATTAGATGACAACAATTTATAACAACACACGTCCTGATATATCAGTTGCAGTATCAATTTTGTCTCGTAAAGTTAGCAACCCGAATCAAAGAGACTGGGCAGAAGTCAAAAGAGTTATAAAATATCTTAAAGGTAGTAATGATTTAAAATTGTGTGTCGGTTCTAAGACAACATTAGAACTTAAAGGCTACGCTGATGCTGACTGGGCAGGAGATACAAATGGTCGTAAGTCTACAAGTGGATTTATATTTAAACTTGGTGACGCCACTATTAGTTATGCCAGCCGAAAACAAACAAATGTCACATTATCATCAACCGAAGCAGAACTAGTTGCTTTAGCAGGAACTTCTCAAGAAATGCAATTTATTTTGCAACTTATGAACGAGTTTAACATCAAGGTGTCTAATCCTATAATTTATGAGGATAATCAAAGCTGACTCAAGATCATTGAAGAAGAAAAGATTAATCCAAGAAGCAAACATATTGATGTGAAATACTATTTTGTTCGAGATTTATTAAAATCAAAACGAATTTGTTATGAATATTGTCCAACTGATAATATGTTAGCTGATTTGTTCACTAAACCTTTACAGAAAATTAAAATTTGTAAATTTAGAAAATTAGTTGGATTATACAATTAATTTTGTTAATCGTTTGTGTTTATTTAATTGTTTTCTATTTATACAAAACATTGTGCAATATTTGTTATATTGAGAAGGGGTGTTAATGTACAATTTATAACAACATATTGTACTGTATTTAAAATAACTTTGTTTAAAAATCATAGAAACCAATTTGTAAATTGTTTTGTCAAATGAAAAAATATTGAAAATATTTTTTCACTACCAATTTAAAATTCAATACAATTATACGTTTTATAAAAACCACTGCGTGTTTTATTCTTTGGTCACCTTCTAACAAAATTGCTTCTCTAAACGAAACATTTTTTTACAGATAATCATAAACCTGTTTTTAAATATTACTTTTTATACAGATATGACAGGACCGATACAAGAGGAGGTGGAGTCGCTCTGTTAATTCATAAATCAATTGAACATAAAAATATTTTTGTTTCAAACACTAAATCAATTGAAAACATCTCTATCGAAGTAACAATAAACAACAAACCTATAATAGTTTCTTCTTCTTATTCGCCTCGTTACACCCAACATTTTTCTGCAGATATCCTTAATCTTACACCTTCCGCAAGCGAATACATAATTTTAGGTGACCTCAATGCCAAACATTCTTCTTGGAATTGCTCTACAAATAATAGTGCGGGTACCATACTTAATAATTTACAACAAACTTGCAACTTTTTTGTACACTATCCTCATAGTCCAACACTGTATCCACATCAACGTAATAGAGAAGCGTCCACGGTCGACATTATTATTAGGAATACTGCTCTAAACATTGAAGTAAAAACATTAGGCTACGAAATACCATCAGATCATCGTCCCATTATTTGTACGTTAAAACGATCGAAGGCATTGTTGGCAGACCTGAGTTATTTTGACTATAGGTTTACCAACTGGAACATTTTTAGGAATTTTCTTGACAATAAAATTATTACAAATACAGCTGTATACAATTCAAAGATAGCAATTGATCATGAAGTTGAAAAAGTAGTCAACATTATTTTAGAAGCAAGAAATGTATCAACACCAAAAGTAGCTCTTCAAAATAATTATGTATTGCCAGAAAACATCGTTAAATATATAAAACTAAGAAGAAGCTACAAAAGGAAATTTCAAAGGACTTATATCGCTGAAGAGAAAAACTTATACAATCAGTATATAAAGTTTTTAAGTAACCTAATTGATAAAAGTATAAAAACAGAACGTAACAGAAAATGGTGCCAATTATTATCTAAATTGAAACCAGGCGATAAATCATTTTGGAAGATAAGTAGATGCTTGCGTGGTAAAGGCAAAAACCAAATCCCTCCCTTAACTTTGGAAATAATAAAATAACTTCCAACAATGAGAAAGCAGAAATACTGGCTAACACTTTTGTTCAAGCGAACAATCTCACTTCCAGCTACAAACACTCCAATGATAAATTGATTAATTCGAAGATAAACAACTTTCAAAAGGAGAACCCATGTTCTGAATCTGCCATTTTCACAACGCTTGAAGAAGTAACAAATATTGTATCATCATTAAAAGCTTCTAAATCCCCTGGTTTCGACAATGTTCCCAACCTGCTTTTAAAGAAACTTCCAATCAAAGCCTTAAAATTACTGGTAACAATATTTAATAGCTGCATCAAACTCAACTACTTTCCAAAGCATTTTAAAAATGCCAAGGTTATAGCTATCAGCAAACCTAACAAGCCAAAAAATAGCAGCTATAGACCTATCAGTCTTTTAAGCAATTTAGGTAAAATATTCGAAAAAATACTGCATCATCGTCTTAATGATTTCGTTTCTACTAATTCTGTTGTAGCTAATGAACAATTTGGATTTCAAAAAGAGCATAGCACCACTCACCAAATAAACAGAATAAAAAATCAAATTACTTGGAACAAATACAATAAAAGATCAACAGGCCTTATTCTGCTAGATATCGAAAAAGCTTTTGACACTGTATGGCATAATGGTCTGTTATACAAGCTTTTAGTTGCAAATACTCCAAAATATCTTTGCAAAATTATTGCCGATTTCATTGAAGACAGAACCTTTAAGGTTGCCATTAATAATGAAACATCATCTTCAAAAACTATTTCAACAGGGTTACCACAAGGATCAGTTTTATCACCATTGCTCTACTCGATATATACGTCAGATTTTAAAGTCCCCAAATACATGAAAATTGCTTATTACGCAGATGATACTGCATTAATCTCCTCTAGCAAACTTACCAGCGTACTTCTCAAAAAAATGGAAATGGGACTTCTAAACTGCAATAAATATTTTCAAAAGTGGAAAATCAAAATTAATCCAAACAAAACTCAAGCAATAATTTTTCCCTTCAACAAATCTCCCAAAAGACTTCCAAGTCGTCAACTATCAATTGGAAATTATACCATAAATATACTCAACGATGTTAAATATCTTGGTGTTGTTTTAGACAAAAAAACTCACATTTAAGCAACATATTAGCGAAGTGTGCCAAAAAGCAATAAAATCTTTTAGGGCTCTATGGCCATTACTAAACAGACGTTCATATCTGAACGCAAAAAACAAAAATCTACTTTTCAAAAGTGTCATAAGACCAATATTAACGTACGCGTGTCCCATTTGGAGTACTGCTGCTAACTGTCACCTTAAACGTTTACAAGTTATTCAAAATAAATGTCTGAAAATGATAAATAATAAACACTGGAGATACCCAACACACCTCATTCATGAAGAAACTGGTTACGAAAAAATTATTAATTTCATAACAAAAATAAATAATAAGTATTTTGACAAAATTGAAAGTTCTTCTTATCCTCTGATAAGAGAATGTAGAGAAATAAGTAATTAAATGTAAATTATCAAATTGAAAATGACATGTTTATGGAGGACTATTATTACTGATAGTACTACTGTAAACATATACATTTTCTAATAATATTTGAAATTTTTTTTAAAACCATATAAAGGTCTTTTTCCCATTTTGCCTTTAAAAACCTCAAATGAAACAAAATAATGTTAATATCTTTTGATCCATTGTAATATTTGTTGTAATATCTATTTGTAAAGATAAGATCTCATTTGTAAATATTTAGTAAGTAAAGTAAAAAATGTAAATAAAGGAAGAACATAAAATTGAAATTAAAAAATCAAAAAAAAAAAAAATTCTGTGAACAATTTTCAAATTTTATTGAAAAATATAAAATTAGTTTTTTTAACATTTATAAAACTTGGTCAAATCATTAGAGAGAACCCTTGCAAATGTTTATTTCTCTGAAATATTCAAATTGCAAAATATGCTTTAGTAAATCTGAAGAGAAAATAAATTTGAACTTTAAAGTACGGATATCATCTTATAAGGGTTATAAAAGTTCCGAATTCGAACAAAATTTTTCGAATCGAATTACATAATAACCCCCTGTTATTTTCTTAATTTACAATTTATCACCTTTAGTAAATAGAGTTTTTGAAATTGAAAACTGAGTAAGTTCAATCTGAAAAAATATTGTACGTACGAGGGCGGCTCAATAAGTCCGTGACTTTTTGAATGAAACACAGTTTTTTTTTGCAAAATTTATTTTTCAACATAATCTCCTTTCAGCTCAATACACTTAGTCCAACGTTTCTCCAATTTTCGTATTCCTTCCAATAAATAGGATTTTTCGAAGTCTATAAAATATGCATTTCTTGGCCATATGGGGTCGTTTTTTTTTAATCCTCTCTCGATGTGGATTATCCCGCGTGCATCCCAAAAAACTGTTGCCATCACCTTATTAGATACGATTACGTTTATGGTAAATTGAGAGCAAACGCGGCACCCATCTTGCAGACAGCTTTGTTAAATCCAACTGATCATTTAAAATCGAAACCCCACCGCCATATGAAATGCCTATGGCATCAACAATCTCACGCACTTTTACTCTTCGATCGGCCAACACCATATCGTGGATTTTATCGACATTTTCGGGTGTATTGACCTCAATTGGCCGTCCAGAACGTTCAGTGTCATTTGTACTTGTGCGACCACAACGAAAGTCAGTAAACCACTTTTTTGCCATTAAAATCGATGATGCAGAGCCCCCATAGTATTTATCAAGCTTTTCCTTGGTTTGATTGACGATTTTTTTCGCACTCGAAATTCACTTTTTTCCATTTTTAAAAAAATTCACGAGATTGTATGTTTTGAACAGCTGTTAAACGCAATGTAAATGACGGAACTTGCTCAAATTTTGACATTAGTCTATTAACAGGTGGTACTTGATGGGAGCAGTGTTGCATTTCATATAACTACGAAGGAAGTTCGAAAAGTCATGAACTTATCGATCCGCCCTCGTAATTAACTAACAAATTATGAAATAAAAATATATTTATTCTAACTATACATTTTGAGTATTTATTTTGTGAAAAACTTTATGACTGACACCTTTTGATTATAACTTGGTTTATATAACAACCAACATGTAGGTACTTTACAAATATTTTAAACAAAAGGAATGATATAATTTTACAACATAAAACGATATGATTATTGTTTTCATTTCTTGGCTAGAGTTTGTTTAATTAAAAATACAGCAGCAACTCCAATTATAATAGCACCAACGGCAATGCCAATTTCCCTGTGAATATTATTTATAAAAATTTTTTATATAACTATTTAAGCTAATTTGAGATTTTAAATGATAGGTACGTATATAATCACAATAAAGATACATTCAAACCAAAAACCATTACTTGTATTATGAGATTACAACAGAACAAACTAGTCAATTATGCAACACTGCTTTTTAACATTAAGCTCTTCGTGGATATCATTAGCATTTAAAGAAATAGGACTGTAAAAGCGTATTAAAAAAAGGAATTTATGATAATACAAAAAAAACACAATTAACAACTAAATAAAAAACAAAGCGATCCCATAGTGCATACATAAAATGTCTGTTCTCATACTTTAAAGCGGGAAGGCTAAATATCCCCAAAATCGTACTTTCATGACATCAATGTGGGAAAATGAAAATTTTATATTTCGTAATTATTGTAAATTATTTTTAAAAGAATCACAAAAATATGTTTTATGATTTTCAGCAAATAAATTAACTAAATTACAATTTTTCTACAAATTTTTTGCAATTTTTCTACAATTTTTCTACTAAAATTCGGCAAAAAAATTTATTAATTTTTAGCAAGGCATTTTTATTTCTTATCCACTAAGTGTTACCAAAACTTTTGCTGAATCTACTAATTTAGTTGCTAAAAATCAGCTCGCTGATTTTCAGCAAAAGATTTTGCTGACATTGGCAATTTTTTTGCAAGCACCCTCCTGACTAAAATTTTGCTGACTCAGCAAAATTTTTTGCTGACTTTACAAACTTTTTTTTTTTAATTGTATATAAAAGTGTGCGCAAAATAGTTTTACGCATTTTGTGTTTAAAATTAATGAATTTTCGTAACATTACATAAAAATTTACTCATTTTTAATAGTAAATTTACAATAATTTTTTAGAGTGAGTTTAATTCCACCAAAATGTACGTACATCATATGAAGATTTTAATTAACTTAATACTAAATTCGAAAAGTCATCAAGCAATTTTATGTACGTAAAACTTATTTTCATAATTTTTTACAAAAAATAATACAAAATTTTGTAATCTGAATGTAAAATATTTTAAAATATTAAAAGCTTTTCTATACTTTCAACAAACAAAGTAAAAAATAAAAAATTTTGTGGTCTTTTTTATAA
The DNA here is from genome assembly GCA_021234595.1 of Delia radicum. Taxonomy (NCBI): domain Eukaryota; kingdom Metazoa; phylum Arthropoda; class Insecta; order Diptera; family Anthomyiidae; genus Delia; species Delia radicum. Next base: position 30,962,985 of record CM037852.1, on the reverse strand, counting down.
CAAATTTTTAAAAAGATATAACCCTTTCACTACCTTTGTACACTACAATGTACACATTTGTAATATACAGTGGAGCACGGTTATAACCAACGCGCAGGGGCCTGACAATTTAGTTAGTTATAAGCGAAGTTCGCTATAAGCGTGAGAAACATTTTCCAAAAGTTAATAATATGATACGATTTTTTTAAGTCCCTTGTTTTTACATTTTTCTTTGTAATATGGAAACAATTTTACCATTACCACAGTTTAATATCAACTTGGCAATTTTTCATTAATGCAATTCGTCTTTAGAATCAACTCACACAAAACAAACAAATAATAGGTAACGCACAGAACTTTAATTCCGATTTTTAAATGTTTCCGTTATAAGCGTAAAAATTTGTATGAAAATTCGTAAAAGAATCCAAAAAATTCGTTCGTTATACAAAAAGTTCGCTATAAACGATATTCATTATAACCATATTATTTTGTACAATATGAAATAAGTTAGTTAATGCGTTTGGCCCAGAAAACCCGTTCGTTATAACAGGTGTTGGTTATAACCGTGCTCCACTGTAATGTAAATAATATGATAATGAACTACACTCAAAACAATAAGTTAGTAGAAAAATTAGTAAAACATCTTGTAAATCAAGTATACTATTTTTTAGCAAATTTTTTGCTAAAATAGTGTTTTCAGCTAAAATTTTTGTTATACTTATTCAGCACTTAACTGTTTTATACTAATGCTTTACTAATATTATACTAATGTTTTACTAATTAATGTTGCTAAAATAAATTGTGCTGATAAGCACAATAATAGTGTGGACGACAACCAGATTGAAAGATATACGCAGAATGAAGTAGATGTCGCGTCAAGATGTAGTAGAGAAGAGGAAAATGATACTAAAAAGTACAACTCTAATAATACTTGGAGTCGTTAAAATCTTCGTATATGTGACTAGGGATATCGTTGAAAATGAACACATCGATATTCAACGTCCCTATGATATTCATATGTGCTGTATTAAGTTTTCAAAAAGTCGGTGAATTTCGGTGTTTTTATCAAAACAGCTCTAACGTTTTAATACATACAGAATTTTTGCAATAATATTTCAAAAACTTCATCTTTGATTTTTATTAAAAATTTTCCAAAATTAAGAGTGAGTTGGTTCATGGATTCGAAAAATATTTAGATTTTAGTAAGAAATTCGTATACTGTTTTCTTAAAAAAGTTAAATTTGATTACTAAGATGACAAGAATGAAGCAAAATTGATAAATTAATAGGTTTTTTTTTGTTATATTTTTCTTATATTTAAGATTTTGTATATATACATATATTCATTATATTATTTATTTGTTTATTTTATTTTTATTTATTTATTATTACAATATTTTTAAGTATTCTTGCTCAGGATTTATTTTTTTTCTTTATAATACAGTTTTTGGCCTTAATGGCTTTTGTATTATTGTTGAATGAATAAAATAAAAGCTCTGCCAATTCTCTAGGCTCTAGCTTTTAAAAAACTTCGGGTTCTGACGAGATCTTTAGCCGGATCGAAGTTCTAGTATCAACCTAGCTAATATGTTTGATTTGCTTTATTTTTGTAAACATAAAATAATTTCGATGAGTATAAAAACAAAAAACTAATAAAACTGTAAAAAATATTACTTGAGCAAGAATAAAAACTAAAATTTTTTATATAAATAGAACATTTTTGGTTTTTAAAGTTTAGCAACGTCATGATGCTTGTTCGGAAAAGACCTTAACCACGTGTTTGATTAATAAGAAGACAAGAATGGAACAAACTTGATAATAGGATTTTTTTTTAAAGCTCTAGCTTTTCTAATACTTCGGGTTCTGATGAGATCTTTAGCCAGATCGAAATACTAGTATCAACCTAGCTAATATGTTTAATTTGCTTTATTTGTGTAAATATACGGAGGTTGGAAGCTCGTTATAAATTAAAAATAACATAAAAATAATCTCGATGAGTATAAAAACAAAAAACTAATAAAACTGTAAAATTTTCAATTTTGTTCCATTAACACAAATTTTAAATTTCGCAAAACTCGCGATCCTTAGTCCAGGTTATACTTTTTTAATTATCTTTGGTGCTCTGAATCCGAATCTATATTCAAAATTCCTGAAGTCATCAAGTTTTTGAGATATTCTAATCTATGTTTTATATAAGAAAATTTATTCGCGGTGTAGTAACGTCCCGAATATGCACTTTTAGGTTACAAAATCACAAAACCTTGATAACCTAGAAGAGTTCATGAGTTTTTGAGATATTCTAATCTATGTTTTATATAAGAAAATTTATTCGCGGTGTTGTAACGTCTCGAATATGCACTTTTAGGTTGCAATATCACAAAACTTTATAACTTGGAGGATTTCTGAGTTCAGATTCGAATTCAGAGCGCAAAAGGCCATTTGAAAAGTATACTCTAAATTGCAGGTTTTTAGTTTTGTGAAATTGAAAATTCGTATGTATTAAAGAAATTTAAAATTTAACTTTTTTTAGGAAACAATATGAGAATTTTTTTATCCAAATCTAAATATGTTTTGACCCCATGAAGAACCGTCTCAGAATGTCTGATATGTTGTACAAGACAATATGATCTATTACCACAAATTGTTTAAGAAAAAATATCTAGAAGTAGAAGAAACATATGAGATTTGTAAAAATCTGATAAAAAAAAATTTGATATTTTTCTTAGTTTTGCTAAAAATGTTGAACTTTAAGATGCAATACAACGCAAACTACACAGAATTTCGAAAAACTTAATACAGCACATATGTATGTATATCATTGGAACGTTGATTTCCGATGTGCTCACTTTCAATGATATCGAAACACATCCATTCCAAAAACGATTATAATCGAATCGAAGTTTTTTGGAATGACTCCTTTAAATTGTGCGAATTGTTTAAACTATAGCCTCTGTTTTGGCCTCTCACTGCAAAGTACGGGAACAGACATATAATGAAAACAGTGATTTAAATATTAGTTAAACTTACACATGATATTTATTTTTCAATAATAGGATTTATAATATTTGATGATCTTTTTGGTTGAAAACAAATTTTCAAAACTATAAAAATAATGTAATACGGTTATTAAAAGTTAAAAATTCATTTATCAACAGTGTTACGTTCGGATTTTCCAAAACCACAAATTAAAAAAAAAAAAAAAAATAAAAAATAGACTGAACAACAGAAGTTTAAGGGAAAAATATAAAAATTGCGTAAAAAAAATTTAATATTTTATATATTTTATTTATTCCATAGACGTACACACAGACAGACAGTGGTCGCTAGATCGACCCTGCGTTTTATGGCGTCCTAGATCGCAAACTGATGAGTTCCAAACAGAATGGCAAAGTAAAATATAAAATGTATCAGACGCAATTTTGAATTAATTACAAATTTGCACTAAAGAATCGCCATCCCGATTTTAAAAATTTTTAATATAATAAAAATTTTGCCGATTTTTTTTTTTAAATAATGGAAATTTTTACATGATTAGGAGCCTATTCATACGAAAAAATCTGTGACTGTAGTTGTGAGTGTATTCCATATCGCAATTGATCAACAAGAGGGTATTAACTCAAAATTTTAAAATTTTCAGTAGAGTCAAAAAACTGTTTATGGCCACATTTTAACAGAATTTAAAAATTCAAACATATCATAATAAGCAAATTCCATTTGAAAATATATACAGGGTGATTCAGTCACGACCCGCCAAATTTCACCAGCGTGTTCGTTGTCTCATTTTATGAAGATATGTCCATTACGACCATCCCCGGAAATGCAAGTGTGCGAAATGGCAGGGGTTTGAAAATTTTCGGATTTGTGGTCGGAGGGTAGTAGGGTAAAATTGCTAACTTCTGAACCAGTGGTCAGATTTTTTTGTTTTTTGGCTTTTTTGAAAGGTCTTTAGAAGCGCTTTCATAATCATTAAAGAAAAATTAAAAATAAAGTGAAGTCACCGAGATAACGAGCTTTAAAAAAAGAAAATTTAAAAAAAAGGCATAGGAACGTGCACATAACCTCAATTTGCTCAGTCAGATGGCAGGTAACTCCTATTTTTTTTTCTATTCGAAGATAGTTCTGCCTCTTACCTTTCCGAAATGTCCTTTTCGAAGCACAGAGGTCTTACCTTTACAAAGTTATGACAATTTGACTGAAATGCAAAAAGTTTTGTTTTTTTTTGATGTGAAATAAAAGCACATATTCATTTGTATGCCTTTATTTTAAAAGTCGTTGTTGGTAAAGACGTGTGAAAAATTTTGTTTACGTGGTTTGTTTACGTGTTTAAAGGCATACAAATGAATATGTGCTTTTATTTCACATCAAAAAAAAAACAAAACTTTTTGCATTTCAGTCAAATGGTCATAACTTTGTAAAGGTATGACCCTTGTGCTTCGAGTGCGGCACTTTATAAGTGAGCCAGCTTTTAATAAAAATACAAAATTTTAACAGCACTCCTTGTGCTTTAGTATTATTAATTTATTTAATTTTAATAGCAAAAGTAGCGCTTTAAAACAATTTGTCGCTTACGTGCCTTTTTACTGACTAAATTTATAATTTTCTAATTGTTAGTTGCTAGCTAGAAATTGTCTACGTGACATATAAACAAGGACCGTTATGTTAAAAAAAATCAAGTTCTTTTATACATATTTCCAAAAAGAGAATTATGTATATAATATAAAAATAAATAGTTACAATTTTAAATACATATGCATGTTTGCAAATTTAAGAATTTAATGGGAAGTATCCCAATATTAATAAATGAATAAAATTTTAACATTTAAATGGTTTATAAATTTAATTTCTTTTAAATAAATAACAAATGTTAAAATAATAATAAAATGATTGGAAATGAAAATTATTATATGATTTCGGCGGCAACATTCTCCCCCTCGTAAATGAGCCCGTGGGACGATTTTACCCTTCATTATTGCCGACGTCTAGTTTTGCTATCTTGACTGTTGGTCGCTGAAAGATACCATTTTCGTTTGAACTTTCACCTGACGTACTTGACCATCCTTTGCCATGAGGGCTTCAATTATTTTGCCTTTTGGCCAACAATGTCGCGGAAGATTTTCGTCAATTATAATGACGATATCACCGACTCGTAGTGGAATTGTTTTTTCATGCCATTTTCCTCTTCTGATGAGTGTCGGTGCATATTCTTTTACCCAGCGGTGCCAAAACGTATCCGCAAATAGCTTAGTTTGGTTCCATCGCTGCCGTAAATCAATTTCTTTGTAGTTTATGGGTTTGAGGCCGCTTGATGAGCCCAATATCAAATGGTTTGGTGTAAGTGCCTCATCGTCACACGATTCTAGTGACACAAAAGTAAGTGGCCTTGAATTAATAATGAACTCCACTTCAGTTAGGGCACATTTTAGGGTTTCATCATTAAAATTCATGTGGGGACATATATGATACAGAGTAGTTTTGACCGAACGTACGAGTCTTTCCCAGACTCCACCCATGTGGGGAGCTGCTGGTGGGTTGAATTTCCACCTGATGCTTTCAAATGTTTTTGAAATCGTTTTATGATCCACTTCAGGGCTAAATATTTTAGACGCACCTTTGAAATTCGTGCCGTTATCGGTGAATATTTCTCTTGGGGTTCCTCTTCGTGCAATAAAATTGTTGATGCACATAACACAGGAACTGGTGTCGAGGCTGTGAGCGATTTCAAGGTGTACTGCTCGTACGGTGAGGCAAGTAAATAAAGCACCCCATCTTTTCTCCTTTCTTCTGCCCACGGTGACGTAAAGCGGTCCGAAGTAATCTATTCCCACAAATGTAAACGGCCTTTCGAAGCTTGCTAACCTAGCAGGCGGTAGTGAAGACATTTGTGGCATAACTGGTACGGCACTTGCATTTTTGCACATTTGGCAGGATTTCCTTACGTTTTTGTAGAGTACTCGTAACTTGGGTATGAAGTATTTACTTTTAATGTTGTTGATGACGGTTTCATGTGACATATGATGAAATGTTTCATGAGCATAGCGGACTAGCAGAAATGTCACATGGTGATTAGTAGGCAGTATTATTACATCCTCATAGTTTAGAAATGATGCACGGCCTTTGGCCCTTAATACGCCCTCGTCATCTAGAAATACATTTAAAGAGATTAGTTTACTGTGTTTTTCAATACTCTTACCCTTTTTTAAATAACACATTTCTTCATGAAATTCGCTTTGCTGTGTTTTTCGGTACAAAGCTGACCTTGCTTGTTGTAGCATTTCGAATGAAACTTCTTCAGGTGGTTTACTTTTTTCGCATCTTGCTTTAAGTTTACCCAGGTAGAGTATAAATGTAGCTACAGCTCGGTAAAGCTTTCTCCAGTTGGAAAAATCTTTAACGTTAATGTCACGTTCATTTCGTCTTTGTCGATAAGCAGTAAATGATGTCTAATTTCTTCTTGATTGCATTCGCCTAGATCATTGCAGGTTGGCCATGTTGACATATCTTCTTGAAGGAATTTAGGACCAGAAAACCAAGAGGAGACGTCCCATCGTGTTAGAACCTTTGTTGCTAGATCCGCCGGGTTCATTTTAGAGGGCACCCATCGCCATTGCGTTACCTCTGTTGATTCTAATATTTCGCCAACGCGATGCATAACAAATTGTTGGAACCTTTTTGGATCCATTCGTAGCCATTGTAATACGGTTTTCGAATCAGACCAATAATACTTAGCGGTGAAATTTATGCGTGCAATATTTGCAACTTTTTTTTGCTAGCCTAACGCCCACAACAGCAGCTTGTAGCTCCAGCCTTGGTATTGACATCGGATTTAATGGGGCAACTTTTGACTTGCCGGCAGCAATAGTGACGTCAGGGTTGCCTTGGTACACAACTCGAATATAAGAAACTGCAGCATAAGCGTCTTCTCCTGCATCAGTGAAAGTATGAAGCTCGATATGGGTCGCCTTATTGATGTTGGGGAGAATAGCATCGAGGTATTTCAACAGAAGCTATGTGAGCAATAGCCGTCTTCCATTTTTGCCATTTAGGTAAAGAGAGTCAAAAAGTTCCATATCCCAATCGATGCCAGATCGCCAGACTTCTTGCAGAAGAATTTTTAAAGCCGTCGTGTAGCATGAAATTAGACCCAGTGGGTCGAAAATTGACATCAGTACCTGAAGTAGCTCTCTTTTTGTGGGAGTAATTTCGGTAGTGCATACTTCACGGCGAAGTCTGGCAAATCTGAAAATATAGACAAAGGAGTCTTTATTAGGATCCCAATACATACCCAGAACCTTTTCTGTATCTGCTAGATCTTTTGGAGTTTGATCTTGGGAATGACCATCCTGTAGATGCATGATGACCTCCTTGCTATTTGAAGACCAATTTCGAATGTGGAAACCTGCGGCAGCATGAATAGATTTTACTTGCGAAGCTAGTTCGATGGCTTGTTGGTCGTCGTCTACACTGTCGATGAAGTCGTCTACGTAGTGATTATGCTGAATTGATTCTACCGCTCGTGGTAAATTCTCTTTGAATTGTTCAGCGTTGAAGTCACGCACATAATGTGCTATGCATGGAGCACATGAGATACCGAACGTCAAAGCCCGCATTACATAAACACTTGGCTTATAAATGTCATCATTTGTATCCCACCATAAAAATCTCTGAGAATGCATATCGCTGTGTCGAACATTTATCTGGTGGAACATCTCGGCGATATCACCGCAAACTGCAACTTTTCCCACACGAAAACTAAGCAATACATCAGATAACGATTTTAATAGGTCGGGTCCACTGCTTATAAAGTCGTTAAGACATAATCCATTAGATTTGGCAGCGGCATCCCACACCATTCTTACCTTGCCGGGTTTGTTGGGATTTTTGATGATAAATATTGGTAAATACCACACACGTTCCGAAATTTTATTTACTTCGCCTTCACTTAACTTTACGGCATAGCCTTTTTGCAGCAAATTGTCAATTTGATTTTGCAGCGTTGCTTTTAAGTTTGGCTCTTTTTGCATTTTTTATTTAGGCACATGAGGCGCTTGTAAGCGTTATTGTAGCTTTCAGGTAACACGCGAACATCATTTTTCCACAATAGGCCTACTTCGTAATGTCCATCAACCTTTTGACATGTAGTCCTTAAAATCTCCATCGCTTTCTTATCTTCCAAAGAAATTAATAGCTCTTCGAGGAGATTCTTCTATGTAAAAACTATCTTTTACCATTTTATGCAATTCATTATAATGCTTTTCACAATCACAGTGATGAATGTTTAGCCATTCACCTTGGCTAGTGCGTCCGCTATAGCCCTGAATTGTCCAGCCTAACCGCGTTTTGTGGCAATCGGTTGATTCCACGGTCCTTCACGGATTTTTAGCGGCACAGCAACACTCCAATTGTTTAGACCAATCAAAATAGTAGGTTTTACGTTTTTAAAAGACTGTATGGGCAGTCCACCCAAGTAGGGATATTTTGCTACGATTTCATTCATATTTAATGTCTGCTGTGGTAGATCTAATTTTCGACCGTATGCACAGACTGAAGTGTAAATTTATCACCATTGCTTATATTTGAAATTTTAAGCGAAGTTTTTTTTGATGAATTTTTCTTGACGAGTTGTATTGCCAGTCCACCTTAAGCATAATGATTGCTCCACACCATCAAGACCAAGTAGATCAAAAATTTTCTTTTCGATTAACGACACAGAAGAACCCTCATCAAGAAAGGCATATGTATCGATAAAACCATTTTTTTTTATAAAGACGAATTGGCAAAATTCTAAAAATTTGTTTTTGATTTTGCTCAGTTGTAGAGTGTGAGTTAATTGTTTCACTGGTAGTGTTATTTGGTTGTGTAGTGTTGTTTTGTCGCGAAGACGATGTTGGTTCATTGGAGTATTTATGCAGCAATCTGTGGTGTTTTATATTGCAGCTATCAATACCACATTCTCTTCTGGCAAAACATTTACCTTTGTGCTTATTTAAACAACTACGGCACAAATTATTTTTCTTCACTATGTCCCATTTTCTTTCTAATGAAAGCTTTTTAAACTCATCACAAACTGCCACTTTATGATCACTATTGCACACAAAGCACTTTAATTTAATTGTTTGTCGTTCTTCTGTATGCGTATTTATACTCGCGTTTTTAACTGTTGGTGCGACGGAAACAACTGTGCTTGCAGCGTCGGCGATTTGAAAAATCCAATCACTAAAAGTTTCATTATTGGAACCTGATTATCTTTTGGGTACGTTGCCCAGTTTAATTTATAATGGCTAGACAGCTTATCAATTAGTTCCTTCACAAGCATCGGGTATTCATATAGTCATACATTTCGCAGGCCTCCATGGTGAATATATATTTTTGACACACAGTGCAAAATCAATCATCGACTCCAACTTATCTTTTGGTGGAGATATTTTTCTTGCTTTTTCAATTACTCGCTCTAAAATATGCTCCGGTCGCCCGAAACACATTTTTAAAGTTTGAATTATCTCTGGCACCATTTTAGGTAACATGAGCCTACTCTTTACCATATCCCTTGCCTTTCCTTTAAGACAGGCTTGTAGCCGTATCAAATTTTCTGCATCTGAATAACCTGCTACCGATGTACTATTTTGAAGGTGCTAAAGAACAATGGCCAATCCTCAGGATCCCCATTAAAATGTGGCAAATCGCGGGGTATTGCTTGGCGTGCGGCCAGTTGTGATGACGTAGGACCAGAAGCAAAGTTCCAATTACTAGTTAAACTAAATGGATTTGTTGAATCTCACCTGTTTCATCACCAAATTTGATAATATTTGGTACTTTCTTTCAAGAATTCTTGTGCAAACGCCTGCTGCTCCTCCAACAATTTTAGCTCTAAATCCATTTGTGTTGTTGAAGCCGCATTCTGTTGGTTTGGTATTGCCTTTTGTTGATTTTGTTGAAATGGAAATGATAACTAGTAGCAGCAGTAGCTGTAAATGGTTTTGCACAAAACGGTCCTCCTGTAGAGTAAATTACTTTCGTGTTGTTGTTTTTCGCTTGTGTGTGATATGTAGCTTGAGGCTGAAGTGGTGCACTTATTTGTGTGCTCGTAGGTACCGACGATGTTGGAGCTGCATTGCCCAATGGTAAAATCTTATTACCGATTTCTGCTGCGATCGTACTCGCCAGTTGCTGCGCCTCTCCTAAAGTTGTTGGTGACGACGCTGCTTGCGGCTGCCTTGGTAGACCCATAGAATTAGCTATAGCTGGATTATTACCAACGCGACCTGTGGTATCACCCCCTGTTGCTTCACCGTTGTTGGAATTACAACCTTCACAACTCCAACTTACGTCAGCAACACCGCTGTTTACTGCTGCACAATCATAGTGATACCACCGATTACATTTGTCGCACTGCACCATGCGATCATTGTCCACTTCACTACATTTATTACAGTGATATTCAGTTGTAAAGTCTTCGTTTTCAGACATTTTATTTTATATTTATTTTTTGTCTTTTTTTTTTTCACTGATCACTTGAATTCTTTTTTTCTATTTTTATTTTATTTATGTAGCGCGACGCGAACCACGAAAAAATTATCAAATTTATTTTTTTGATTTATTTGTTAAATCGCTTTATTTAAATTTAAACTTGTTTAGTTTTTTTTTTTTTTATTTTAAATTGTTTTAAAGGATTGTTGCGGCACTTTATAAGTGAGCCAGCTTTTAATAAAAATACAAAATTTTAACAGCACTCCTGTGCTTTAGTATTATTAATTATTTAATTTTAATAGCAAAAGTAGCGCTTTAAAACAATTTGTCGCTTACGTGCCTTTTTACTGACTAAATTTATAATTTTCTAATTGTTTAGTTGCTAGCTAGAAATTGTCTACGTGACATATAAACAAGGACCGTTATGTTTAAAAAAAATCAAGTTCTTTTTATACATATTTCCAAAAAGAGAATTATGTATATAATATAAAAATAAATAGTTACAATTTTAAATACATATGCATGTTTGCAAATTTAAGAATTTAATGGGAAGTATCCCAATATTAATAAATGAATAAAATTTTAACATTTAAATGGTTTATAAATTTAATTTCTTTTAAATAAATAACAAATGTTAAAATAATAATAAAATGATTGGAAATGAAAATTATTATATGATTTCGGCGG
>CM037852.1:30917049-30951756 GCA_021234595.1 Delia radicum | reverse complement strand
GAGGCCAAAACAGAGGCTTAGTTTAAACAATTCGCATAATTAAAAGGAGTCATTCCAAAAACTTCGATTTGATTTTTAATCGTTTTGGGAATGGATGTGTTTCGATATCATTGAAAGTGAGCACATCGAATCAACGTTCCAATGATATACATACATATGTGCTGTATTAAGTTTTTCGAAATTCGGTGTAGTTTGCGTTCTATTGGCTCTTAAAGTTCAACATTTTTAGAAACTATCAAATTTTTTTTATCAGATTTTACAATTTGATCTCATATTGGGATTTTTTCTACTTCTAGATATTTTTCCTTTCGATTTTTCTTAAACAATTTGTGGTAATAATCATATTTGTCTTGTATAACATATCAGACATTCTGAGACGGTTCTTCATGGGGTCAAAACATATTTAGATTTGGGATAAAAAAAATTCTCATATTGTTTCCTAAAAAAAGTTAAATTTTAAATTTCTTTAATACATACGAATTTTCAATTTCACAAAACTAAATACCTGCAATTTAGAGTATACTTTTCAAATGGCCTTTTGCGCTCTGAATTCGAATCTGAACTCAGAAATCCTCCAAGTTATAAAGTTTTTGTGATATTGCAACCTAAAAGTGCATATTCGAGACGTTACAAAAAACACCGCGAATAGATTTTCTTGTATAAACATAGATTAGAATATCTCAAAAACTCATGAACTCTTCCAGGTTATCAGGTTTTGTGATTTTGTAACCTTAAAGTGCATATTCGGGGACGTTACTACACCGCGAATAAATTTTCTTATATAAAACATAGATTAGATTCATTCCTTGATGACTTCAGGAATTTGGAATATAGATTCGGATTCAGAGCACCAAAGAGAAAAGTATAACCTGGACTAAGGATCGTGAGTTTTGCGAAATTTAAAATTTGTGTTAATGGAACAAAATTGAAAATTTACAGTTTTATTAGTTTTTTTGTTTTTATACTCATCGAGATTATTTTTAATGTTATTTTAATTTATAACGAGCTTTCAACCTCCGTATATTTACACAAATAAAGCAAATTAAACATATTAGCTAGGTTGATACTAGTATTTCGATCTGGCTGAAGATCTCATCAGAAACCCGAAGTATTAGAAAAGCGAGAGCCTAAAGAATCGGCAGATCTTAAAAAAAAAACCTATTATCAATTTTGTTCCATTCTTGTCTTCTTATTAATCAACACGTGGGTTAATGTCTTTTCCGAACAAGCATCATGACGTTGCTAAACTTTAAAAACCGAAAAATGTTCCTTTATATAAAAAAATTTTAGTTTTACTCTGGCTCAAGTAATATTTTTACAGTTTTATTAGTTTGTTTGTTTTTATACTCATCGAAATTATTTTATGTTTACAAAAATAAAGCAAATCAAACATATTAGCTAGGTTTGATACTAGTACTTCGATCCGGCTAAAGATCTCGTCAGAACCCGAAGTTTTTTAAAAGATAGAGCCTAGAGAATTGGCAGAGCTTTTATTTATTCATTCAACAATAATACAAAAGCCATTAAGGCCAAAAACTGTATTATAAAGAAAAAAAAAAGAAATCCTGAGCAAGAATACTTAAAAATATTGTAATAATAAATAAAGAAAAATAAAATAAACAAATAATAATATAATGAATATATGTATATATACAAAATCTTAAATATAATAAAAATATAACAAAAAAAAACCTATTAATTTATCAATTTTGCTCCATTCTTGTCATCTTAGTAATCAAATTTAACTTTTTTAAGAAAACAATATACGAATTTCTTACTAAAATCTAAATATTTTTCGAATCCATGAACCAACTCACTCTTAATTTTGGAAAATTTTTAATAAAAATCAAAGATGAAGTTTTTGAAATATTATTGCAAAAATTCTGTATGTATTAAAACGTTAGAGCTGTTTTGATAAAAACACCGAAATTCACCGACTTTTTGAAAACTTAATACAGCACATATGAATATCATAGGGACGTTGAATATCGATGTGTTCATTTTCAACGATATCCCTAGTCACATATACGAAGATTTTAACGACTCCAAGTATTATTAGAGTTGTACTTTTTAGTATCATTTTCCTCTTCTCTACTACATCTTGACGCGACATCTACTTCATTCTGCGTATATCTTTCAATCTGGTTGTCCTCCACACTATTATTGTGCTTATCAGCACAATTTATTTAGCAACATTAATTAGTAAAACATTAGTATAATATTAGTAAAGCATTAGTATAAAACAGTTAAGTGCTGAATAAGTATAACAAAAATTTTAGCTGAAAACACTATTTTAGCAAAAAATTTTCTAAAAAATAGTATACTTGATTTACAAGATGTTTTACTAATTTTTCTACTAACTTATTGTTTTGAGTGTAGTTCATTATCATATTATTTACATTACAGTGGAGCACGGTTATAACCAACACCTGTTATAACGAACGGGTTTTCTGGGCCAAACGCATTTACTAACTTATTTCATATTGTACAAAATAATATGGTTATAATGAATATCGTTTATAGCGAACTTTTTGTATAACGAACGAATTTTTTGGATTCTTTTACGAATTTTCATACAAATTTTTACGCTTATAACGAAAACATTTAAAAAATCGGAATTAAAGTTCTGTGCGTTACCTATTATTTGTTTGTTTTGTGTGAGTTGATTCTAAAGACGAATTGCATAAATGAAAAATTGCCAAGTTGATATTAAACTGTGGTAATGGTAAAATTGTTTCCATATTACAAAGAAAAATTTAAAAACAAGGGGACTTAAAAAAAATCGTATCATATTATTAACTTTTGGAAAATGTTTCTCACGCTTATAGCGAACTTCGCTTATAACTAACTAAATTGTCAGGCCCCTGCGCGTTGGTTATAACCGTGCTCCACTGTATATTACAAATGTGTACATTGTAGTGTACAAAGGTAGTGAAAGGGTTATATCTTTTTAAAAATTTGTTATAAAAAAGACCACAAAATTTTTTATTTTTTTTTTACATTGTTGTTGAAAGTATAGAAAAGCTTTTAATATTTTAAAATATTTTACATTCAGATTACAAAATTTTGTGGTATTTTTTGTAAAAAATTATGAAAATAAGTTTTACGTACTTAAAATTGCTTGATGACTTTTCGAATTTAGTATTAAGTTAATTAAAATCTTCATATGATGTACGTACATTTTGGTGGAATTAAACTCACTCTAAAAAATTATTGTAAATTTACTATTAAAAAATGAGTAAATTTTTATGTAATGTTACGAAAATTCATTATTTTAAACACAAAATGCGTAAAACTATTTTGCGCACACTTTTATATACAATTAAAAAAAAAAAGTTTGTAAAGTCAGCAAAAAATTTTGCTGACCCATGTGAAAATTGATTCGTATATGAACATATATGATCATATATGGACTTGTATATGATCATATATGGAAATAGCTGGCCATATATGTCCATATATAGTTCAATATATGACCATATATGGTCTCATATATGACCATATATTTTCGGATCGGAAATTTGAGGGTATATGGTCATATATGATCATATATGAGCATATATGGATCATATATGTGCATATATGAACATATATTATCATATACGACCATATACCCTCAAATTTCGGATCCGAACATATATGGAAATATATGAGATCATATATGGTCATATATCGAACCATATATGAACATATATGACCAGCTATACCCATATATGATCATATACAATCCCATATATGATCATATATGTTCATATACGATGCCTTTTTCACCTGGGAGTCAGCAAAATTTTAGTCAGGAGGGTGCTTGCAAAAAAATTGCTAATGTCAGCAAAATCTTTTGCTGAAAATCAGCGAGCTGATTTTAGCAACAAAATTAGTAGATTCAGCAAAAGTTTTGGTAACACTTAGTGGATGAGAAATAAAAATGCCTTGCTAAAAATTAATAAATTTTTTGCTGAATTTTAGTAGACTGAAAAAAACGCAAAAAAATTTGTAGAAAAATTGTAATTTAGTTAATTTATTTGCTGAAAATCATAAAACATATTTTTGTGATTCTTTTAAAAATAATTTACAATAATTACGAAATATAAAAATTTTCATTTTCCCACATTGATGTCATGAAAGTACGATTTTGGGGATATTTAGCCTTCCCGCTTTAAAGTATGAGAACAGACATTTTATGTATGCACTATGGGATCGCTTTGATTTTATTTAGTTGTTAATTGTGTTTTTTTTTGTATTATCATAAATTCCTTTTTTTAATACGCTTTTACAGTCCTATTTCTTTAAATGCTAATGATATCCACGAAGAGCTTAATGTTTAAAAAGCAGTGTTGCATAATTGACTAGTTTGTTCTGTTGTAATCTCATAATACAAATAATGGTTTTTGGTTTGAATGTATCTTTATTGTGATTATATACGTACCTATCATTTAAAATCTCAAATTAGCTTAAATATATTTATATACATAGTTATATAAAATATTTTTATAAATAATATTCACAGGGAAATTGGCATTGCCGTTGGTGCTATTATAATTGGAGTTGCTGCTGTATTTTTAATTAAACAAACTTTGGCCAAGAAATGAAAACAATAATCATATCGTTTTATGTTGTAAAATTATATCATTCCTTTTGTTTAAAATATTTGTAAAGTACCTACATGTTGGTTGTTATATAAACCAAGTTATAATTAAAAGTTGTCAGTAATAAAGTTTTTCACAAAATAAATACTCAAAATTTATAGAATAAATATATTTTTATTTCATAATTTGTTAGTTAATTACGAGGGGCGGATCAATAAGTCCATGACTTTTCGAGCTTCCCTCGTAGTTATATGAAATGCAACACCGCTCCCATCAAGTACCACCTGTTAATAGACTAATGTCAAAATTTGAGCAAGTTCCGTCATTTACATTGCGTTTAACAGCTGTTCAAAACATACAATCTCGTGAATTTTTTTAAAAATGGAAAAAAGTGAATTTCGAGTGCGAAAAAAATCGTCAATCAAACCAAGGAAAAGCTTGATAAATACTATGGGGGCTCTGCATCATCGATTTTAATGTTAAAAAAGTGGTTTACTGACTTTCGTTGTGGTTCGCACAAGTACAAATGACACTGAACGTTCTGGACTGCCAATTGAGGTCAATACACCCGAAAATGTCGAAAAAATCCACGATATGGTGTTGGCTGATCGAAGAGTAAAAGTGGCAGTGTGGTTTCGATTTTAAATGATCAGTTGGGTTTAAGAAAGCTGTCTGCAATAAACGTAATCGTATCCAATAAGGTGATGGCAACAGTTTTTTGGGATGCACGCGGGATAATCCACATCGAACGAGGATTAAAAAAAAAACGACCCCATATGGCCAAGAAATGCATATTTTATAGACTTCGAAAAATCCTATTTATTGGAAGGAGTACAAAAATTGGAGAAACGTTGGACTAAGTGTATTGAGCTGAAAGGAGATTATGTTGAAAAATAAATTTTGCAAAAAAAAACTGTGTTTCATTCAAAAAGTCCGCCCTCGTACATACAATATTTTTTCAGATTGAACTTACTCAGTTTTCAATTTCAAAAACTCTATTTACTAAAGGCGATAAATTGTATATTAAGAAAATAACAGGGGGTTATTATGTAATTCGATTCGAAAAATTTGTTCGAATTCGGACTTTTATAACCCTTATAAGATGATATCCGTACTTAAAAGTTCAACTTTATTTTCTTTTCCGAATTACTAGATCATATTTGCAATTTGAATATTTCAGAGAAATAAAAATTTGCAAGGGTTCTCTCTAATGATTTTACCAAGTTTTAAAAATGTTAAAAAAACTAATTTATATTTTTCAATAAAATTAGAAAATTGTTCACAGATTTTTTTTTTTTTTATTAAAAGTTGTAATTCTTCCATTTAAAATTTTTTAGCCCGGCTTTAAGTTTTCAATATAATTAATAGTGAAAGACTTAAATCTCTAAGTCGATTTTAACAATAAAACACAATTTAGTGAGATTTGTGATAACCAAAGATAAAAAAAACCAAAAAAAAAATATTAGAAAAAGTGAACAAACAGTAAAAAAAAAAAATTAGAAAAAAACAATCAAATCGAAGAAAATATGAAAAAGCTAATTCTAAAGTTCAAAAAACTCAAGAAAAGCTGTTTTTAAGCTCAAAGATGAAAAATAAAAAAAAAATGGCAAAGTAAGCAAATATTGGTAAAAATGGGTAAAAAGGCAAATTTTGTCTTCTCTGGTGATGACAAAAACTGTGCAACAAATTTCGGGTCATGGCAGACATCCCGGACCATTCCAACGGAAAATGAAAGTAGACCATTAGTAGACTAAAACTCCCAAAGGGTTTTGAAATCTTTGCTCTTGTTTTGTTTTTATAGGCTTTTGAATTTGACTCTTTTTTTAGCATTTTTTTGCTCTTTTTTTACTATGGATGAAAATAAAATGTTGAAATGGGTAAAAATAAAATGCAATAGACGACGACAGCGAGGATGCTCATTTGCACACAGACTGTTTGGTGTTTTCTTAAGAAGTGTGGTATTCGAAATGAGCTAAATCGGTCCAGCGCCTCAATAGTTATGAGTGAAAATGTTAGTCTACTAATGGTCTACTTTCCTTTTCCGTTGGAATGGTACGGGATGTTTTTTCTTGCTGCACAGTGTAATTTTAATCCCACAGAAATTTATAAAAATTGCAATTTTAAAACTGGCAAAACTATGACACACGTATCTATTACAAAAGTTATCAGAGTGTCTTGAACCGAAAAGGTAAAATTTTTCATGTCGCATTTTGGAATAATAAAGAAAAAGTTTAAAAAAGTCTTAAATATTTTTTAAAGAATTTGGTAAAAGAATTGTTTTTAACAATTTATTATTAAGAAAGTCGAAATTCCCCCTCAAAATGTGTAATAACAAATTTAAATAGATGCCATTTTGTGTGAAATTTTAAATTTATAGAAGTTTGAATGTTTTCATGAAAAAAAGTCTCTGTTCAGAGAAATACAATACAAAATAAAATGGAAGAAAAAATTTAAAATTCTGTAATAAAATTGTAACTAAAAACAACCGAAAAAAAGCAAAACTATAAAACATTTCTTGGAATTTTATATTTATAGGAATTTGAATGTTTTGATGAGAAAAGAAATGCAATCAAGAAAATGGAAGAAAAAATTTAAAATTCTGTAATAAAATTGTAATTAAAAATACTGAAAAAAACTAAAGTATAAAACGTTTAAAAAAACACTTAAAAAACCACAAAGTTTAAAAATTAAACATTTTAAATGCCCAAAACATTAATAAAAATTTGCACGAGCGCAAGAAAATTAAAAATAAAAAAAAGACAAAAACGAAGCTTATTTTCTAATGATGACAAAAAATGTTCCGAATTTTAAAAGGTTGCACTTTAAAAAAATGTTAATTAAGGTGGCACGCGACAATTTTTACAACAGAATATGTCACACAACAAAAAAAAACCTACAATGACAATAAATTGAAAAAAAAAAATAAAAAAGATCGCTAAAATTAAAAAAAACTATCGAAACTGAAAAAAATTAGCAAAAATTAAAAAAATCCCTTACATTTAAAAATAATCGCCAAAATTAAAAAAAAAAGAAGAAAAACAGCCAAAATTAAGAAAACGCAGAAATTAAAAAAAAAATCTCTAAAATTTAAAAAAACTAGAAGTGAAAAAATCTTCGATATTTAAAAAAACTACTACGATTTATTTAATTGGGCGTTTTTTTTTTTTTTTAATTTTGGTAATATTTTTAAGTTTTGGGTTTTATTTAATTGTCCCTATTTTTTTATAGATTTTTTTTTTTTCAATTTTAGCGATCTTTTTTTAATTTGACGATTTTTTCCCCCAAATTTTTGTAAATTTGGTTTCCTACACACCCAACCCACACACCGTTAAAAAGTTATTAGGATTAACAGACTAAAAAAATTTTATTTTAAAAAGCTTAACAACTTTTAAATGGGCAGCGATATATCGGATAATTTTAGAAGGCGTTTTCTATTGATTGAATATATTTTGCATCGTGTGTATTAAAAATAAAAATTTGTATGTACTCGTATTATGTAAAAAATATTACATTAACTTTATAATTTTTCAACCGGTAGAAATAAATCATATAATATTGCAACACTTTCTTGATGCAAAAAGTTTCTAAAAATTATGATATCTCAAAGTTAAATTTTCCAAAAGAACTCTTAACAATTATCTTAAATCCGTCGAACAATTTTGGACTCTTGTTTGTAGTTAAACTTGACTTAAGTTGATTTTTTAGTCCTCAGCTAAAAAAAACTCTTAAGACTTTGAAAAGTACCATAAAATTGTTGACCACTCGATTAAAGCCAAATTTGGCTGAAATAAAAAAATTTTCTGTGTACACAATTACGAAAAAAAAATAAAATCGGAAAGTGTGTTTTTTTTAAGTTTTTAGTTGTCGTAGTCGAAAATTTTAATTAAATTTATTATTTATTAAATTTTTGTAATATAAATTAATAACAATTCCATTTAGAGAATATCTAAGCAGAGTTTTTTTTTATAATTTTTAATTTCAATAAACTAAACCACTTTGTATGGAGACGAAAAATTCGATTACAAGTTAAATATAATGAATTTGAATTTTTGTCTTCTCTGATATAACAATGATATCTGGCATGTGATGAAAAACTACCATTTTCAAAACGGTTGTTTTTGAAATTTTAATCATCATTGTTAATTTAAAAGAAATGTTAAAAGATGTAAATCGATATTCCCGATTCAATTTAAGCGATTAAAAATAATTTCGCTTTTCATCACATGCCGGAATAACTTAGTTCACCTAGTTACACTTGGGCGTTCGTTCTTCTAGTTCACTCGGTCATTCACCAAATTTTTTCAATTGTTCATTATATATTAGAAAATATCATATGAAAATGAACTAGTTTGTGAACGAAATGAACAAAATTGCAAAACTCTAATAACATTAAAGGTTAATATATTTTGCACACACCAATTTCGATGAAATCTTTCGATTTTATTGTGATTTTTATTTTTTTTATTTATTCGTAATACAATAAGCCTACAAGGCCAAAACGTATTACTTAGTAATGATTTTTATCCACTATATATTTTTTAATATCTCTTCCCAAGACTCATTTTATTTTGAAAGGGACTAAAAAGGCTCTTTGTAAAAAGTTTGTTTAGTTTTAAAATGTCAACACTTAAATTTTGGTAATTTTTTAACTTTTATATGCAAAAATTTCTGATATTAGCAATTTAAAGCAATATTACAAAAAAAAAAAAACTAAAAAACTTGGTTTAATTTAAAAAAATCGAAAACCGGTTTTTGAAAAATGCGGGGATTTTAAAACTATTCAGAACCGTGACAACTCTAGTCAAGATTAAAAAAAATTCGCTAAAATTTTTAAAAATCGCCAAAATTGTAAAAACTACTTACAATTTAAAAAAATCGCTAAAATTTAAAAAATCGCCAAATATTTTCATTTCTGATATTTTTAACCAATTTCCGAATTTTTTTAAATTCTGTAATTTTTTAAAAATTAAAAATCATTAATTAATGATTTTTTTTAAGTTTTCTAATTATTCAATTTTTTGTAATTATAGGTTATAAAAAACTGTGAATTTTCATTTGCAGGTGAATATTTAATAGATATTATTAAACTTTTAATTGAAAGTGAGTTTGAAATCAAAAGTTTAACTTTAATTTGTAGGCAATAATTTTTTCTGCGTACAATATTTCAGAATTCGAAATTTTGTTTCGAATTAAATTAAGCGGTAACCCCAGGGAAAGCTCTAATCAAAAACTATCTGTTTTCGTGCTCAATAAATTTTGTGTGATTTTTCCATTAAAACTTCAGAAAATTTTAATTTTTTTACTAAAAATATTTAACTTTATTTATAGATATTTTAAAAATAATCTTTGCTTAATTATAAATATTATAGTTAAATTAGACAAAACCCCAATAATCCTACACCTAAAAACATTTATTTTTTAAATAAAAATCTTAAATTTAATCTTTAAAAGCTTCATTGAGGGCTCCCAGATTACGATCACTAACAAAACCTTGTAAATCATTACGACCCATCAGAGATATAACCATTTCAAAGTGCTCCATATAGATTCAGACATTTGCTGTTGACTAGCACCCACAGAACCAGCAGGAAGTTCACGGCTGGCAGCTACATTTGCTTGCATATTAAGAGCTGTTAGTAAATGTTCTACTGCTTGTTTATATGCTTTTAAATTTAAACAACAAACGCCCACATTGTAGCGCACCCGTATAAAGCCAGGCTCAAGTTCCAAAGCTCTTTGATAAGCCTCTACGGCTTCCACGGAACGGGAACCATTAGCTAAACTGGCCCCTAAACGGTTCCAAACTTTAGCATTTTGTGGATTTGCATGTAGGGCAGCTTGGAAACAATCAACTGCCTTATCGTATTCCGAGGAAAGATTATAAAGAACTCCTAAAGCTTCTTGTACTTCTGGATCAACAGCTTCTGGATTCATACGCACGGCTTCCAAATACATATTTTGTAATTCTTGCAATTTATTGCCTCTAATCAAAGAAGATGCCATTGCAGCTGCCGCATCGGCTGGTGTTTCTGGTTGTGATGGCACCAAATGGCTATATCTCGGACTTGTCTGTAACCAATTGGTTAACATTTTAACAGCCTGTGATTGTAGACTTTCATTGGTATAACAAACAGCCAAAGCCATTAGCACTTTGGGGTTATGTGGTCTCAAATCTAAAGATCGTTTTAAAGCGGCTATACCTTGAGGATCCATTTCATTTTCAGCTTGTGATATACCCAAAAGTTCCCAAGCATCAGCATTTTCTGGTTCCTTTTTAGCAGCTACCCTCAAAACATAATACGGCACTGGGTATATCACCTTTATTGAGATATTCTTTACCCTTTTCCAAGGCATTTTCTATATCTTGCATAGGATTTTCTTCAGCAAATTTATATTCTTTATAAGGATCGTAGTTTTCATCGAATTCTGAAAGCCAAGGATGGTCAGATTCTTCAGAAATTTTAGCCCATTCATCTTGTAAACGTTGCCAGAATTTTTCATTATAATTAGCAGCGGCTTGCTCATTACTCTCATTACTTGCCTGATAGTCATTAACCCAGTCTTCTCCCTGCAAGGCCTGAGGCAGTTCTTGTACTTTTTCTAAGGCACCAGCTTCTTCAAAGAATCTGTTAGTTAAACCGGGTTGCATTTGTTGATCCATCATCGAACTAGGATGTGGTGGACATATAGCTAAATAAGGAGCACCGGGTCTATTTAGGAATGAAGCTGATGTACTGGGTCCTTCATCAAAGAATTCACGCACATGTGTCATTTGCTGTTGTTGTGGTTGCATATGCACCATATGAGCTAAAGGTGGAGGCTGTGCATGCATAGCGCCACCAAATTCCTTAGACCATTGACCGGCAACTTCATCTATAACCCGGGGAGCTGGTTGCAAATGTCCAGAACCCATTTGTACATGCTCAATTTCACGCATTTCTTGTAATAAAGTTTCCATTTGGAATGATTGTGGTGGTCCGGCTACTTGACCCAAAAATTCATTAACCATTTGTTCATCTTGTTGCATGGAACGTTCAAATTGTGCTTGTACGAAACCTTCATCTTTTCGGGCGACATCACGGGTAAATTGACCACCCAATTGCATGAGCGGATTAACACCGCCACAATCACCTTCAACTAATTGTCTTAGCGACATTTTTGAGTAGTTTTTGCGACTTGTTTAAATTTGAGTTGGTTTATTAGAATGCTATTTGAAATTTTAACAAAGTAGTAAGTTAATCTTAACGAGATAATACGAGAAAAGTCTAATGTCCACAACAGAAACAATTTTTGTTTTTATTAATAGGCAGTGTTCAGCAGGTTTAAACAGCTGTTGTGAATTAGATGTGTTTAGTAAACATATGAAGAGATGATATATTTATTTTTTTTATCGAATTTACAGTAGGGTCCAAAACCACTGTCTAGTTTTCGACAGTGAATTTGTAAAAACTACATTTACATACTCTTGAAAACCGGCTTAAGCTAGATTTCGGTCATATAATAGTACATAAAATAATACAACCAACTAGGTTTCGAAATCTAGCTTATATTGAATTTACATTAGGGTCCAAAACCACTTGAAATGGTATTTCGATAGATATCTACCGAAATCTAATACAACTTTGTGATTTCAAACAGATTTCCTATACAAAATGAAACTCTAATTTTGTTGGCATTTCTACATATTTGCAGAAAAAAGGGCTTTTCCGAAGAAAATTATGTAAATATTAATCAGCTGTTTATTCATCAGTTGAAGAAGAAAAAATCCGTTGTTGCTTTTTAATAAATATAAATTAACCTAAAAACTTAATAGTTTAGTCAGTAAAAAGACACAGATGCTTACAAAATTGTTTTAAAGCGCTCTTGCTTACTTAATTGAATAAATTGTAATATGAGTGCATAAGGTGTGGCAGTTAGAAACTTTGTAGTTTTATTTAAAACCAGTAAGGTTAACTATTATGTTTATTAACAACTAATACTTTAATGTTTTGAATTTGAATAAAATGGTTAACTGTGTTTTGGTAAGTTACATACATTAAATTTTGTTTATTGCAGCTATGATAATTAACTTCATCTTTATTTTCAGAAATCAGGGCAAGAGATGAAGAAAGATGATCGAATTTAAAATTGATGCAAAAAATTAAAAAAATCGAAGAAAAACTGCAACTCTGAGCTGAGTATTATGATTTTTGTATACATAAAAGATCATGAATAAATATATACATTTGTAAAATTAATATTTATTATTTTGTCATAAGATAAACCGCGAATACGAGGTTTGAAAATGGTTGTTTGTAACTAATTTTCCATTTTTATATCAATGTTAATCTTTAAGCTGTCAATTTAAGCTTTTAACTATCAAAAAATGCTTATTTAAACGAGGAAGAATAAAATGGTGGATTAACTGCAACCAATTTTTTACCAATCATATATTTCGTAAGTAGGAAGAAAAGTTATATATATATATTGAATATCTCAATAGCGCCCTCTAGTGGTGTTATATATATTAAAATTGAAACTCTGACGATTTGCTGGAACTTAACGGGTTGATATTTTTAAAGAAAAATAAATTTAAATTTATTAGTAACACAAAATTCTACACAAACGCAAAAAATTTGAATTTTTTTTTTAAATTTTGATATTTTTAGAATTATTTTTAAATTGTTATTTCGAAACTCTAACTCTAAATTTATATGACCATTAGTTAAGAGAATATAGTTTATTTTTTATAGCACACAGATTAATTTCCCGCATTCTTTAGTTTTTACAATAACGAAAAAATCTTGAGTGGATCAACCAATTTCTTTTAAAAAGTACATCTTGAACGAAAAATTTGTCTATATCCTAAAATTTGTTTAAAAATCTTTATCGCAAACAGCAACTCACTTTTATTTTGTCGCTCTTCCCTATCATTTTTAATATTTTCTGTTTAAAATACTCTATAAAAAAGCTAAAAATTGTTTGTTTTCTAATCATTGTATAACAACCCTGGAATTACAATTTTTAAAATATTTTATACCACCAAATCTTCAATCTTTCACATGCGTGGCAGTATCGCCTTTCTATCAGAAGTCATAGGCTCTTAAAACTGCAGTGAAAGACACGTTGGTAAAAAATAGGTTAATCGTGTATAATTTAGCAGATAAACTTAGGTAAATTAATTTTGCTGTCGAGACAGAAAAGTTAATCTAATAAAATGTTTGCACTGAAATAATGCAGTTAATCAACTTATTTTTAACTTTCAGCATAAACGCCCAATATTTTTTTTTTTAAACTTTAATTCATGCGTTTGTTTGAAATAGCTTCTGGCAGTACTAATTTGAGTTCTAAAAAACAAAAATGTAGTAAAAACAATACTAAAGTGTGCAACCTCGATAACATATGTTTTTAACATGTACTTAAAAAAATGGCGGGCTCAAATCAGAGACCTGCGCCGATCAAAATAATTGGCGGATGACAGAAAATTATTGTCTAGCCGACTTTTGATCAGCTCTTTTGCAAACAAATTTACAAATATTATTGTCATTTTGCAATAAGATGTACAATACTTTTGCACAACATATTGTACTACTTTTGTTCTGTTGTGGAGGGATATAATAATTGCTATAAAATAAGAATCAAAACCTTTTAATTTTGTTCAATATATTGTACAACCTTATTCATAAACATCTACTCAAACAGAAGAAATATAACAACTATTCTAAATAGATGTTACTGTGCACGTATGTATTACATACTGGTAATATTTTGCACAATAGCAAAAGTTGCATACGAATATTGCGTAAAATCGGCTCAGCTCAGCTAATAAAACACATTACACGAGTCCGCTTATTAATTTTATAATCCAAATAAAAGTGAATTCAAAATATATTAAGAAAATATATATAGAAGAAATCCATTAAGAAATTACAAAGTTACAGTGGCGACTTTTCAGCCGTGATTAAGCCGAAGCATTTTTGGCGGCGGCGATTAAAAATATTGACGGCAGCTGGGCTCCGCCGACTTAAGCCAGCACGACGCAGGTCTCTGATTCAAATCGGCGTGTGTTTGATAGTGACGAAATATTAAATAAAAAAATTCTATAATTTATACAAAGCAAAAAAAAAAAGAAAAAATGGAAGGAATACCCGATGATATGTGGTCCCCTTTTAAACAATTATATAAAGTTATAGAACAAACTATACTTAATCCCACAGAGGAAGCTACCTCAAATTTGGAAATGTATTTAAAACGACACCGGCAAATATTTGCAAATCTCTTAAGGAATCCACCAAAAAATGAACGAAATCGAACACAACTTAGAACGCATATAACACAAGGTGTACCAATAACGGGTAATAATAGAACATTAATATTATCCAAAGATTTAGTAGATGAATGTATCATCATATCCGATATGTTTGATATGGATGAATATTTAGCCTTGGAACTATTGTGTACAGCACAACGACAAATGCATCAGTATGCCGGTCTACCCAGGGGACTCATAGCAGTTTTGTTATATTATGATGGACGCAAAGCTATAGCAAATTCTATACGTGACTTATTTCAAATAACAAGTGGTGTTTCATGGGCAACAGAAGTACCAAATGAGTTAATAACTGTAACAACAGCATTTACCCAATCTCTGGTGGATGATACAAATGTATTAGAAAGAATTATTGAACTTTTAGATGACTTAGATGTTACTAAAGAGACGGCCATGCTAATGAAAAATCGAGCTTTAGGATCAAATAAACATCAAAATCAAGTCTTGGAATTATATGAAGATATACGTATGTCCTTAGCCATGGCCTTATTTAATTGGTCAGCCCAGAGAGGTTTACCCAGGGCTATTATAATAAAATTATATAGACATCTTTTGATTAATAGTGTAAAAAACTGAAGCCAATGGCGAAATGGATGATACCACTATTACATTGCTCATGGCCATGCTATATGCCTATGATACCAGCATTTTACAGAAACAAGA
This sequence comes from Delia radicum, assembly GCA_021234595.1. Classification (NCBI taxonomy): domain Eukaryota; kingdom Metazoa; phylum Arthropoda; class Insecta; order Diptera; family Anthomyiidae; genus Delia; species Delia radicum. The sequence continues at coordinate 30,936,198 of CM037852.1, read as the reverse complement.
TGATAATCGTTTTATACAATCCATGAATATTATCAAAGATAAGGAATTTGTACAACAATTATATATGACATTATGAATGATACGACAGCTAACACGGCTATGCAAGGCATACAAAATTTAATCAAATTTTCATTTGGTTTATCTATATCGGGCTTAAGACATGCATCTCAATATCTACAAAATTATTCCTCCGTAGCAGCCGATTATGATGAGCAATTGGTAGATGATGCTATAGGTGGTTATATATTTAAATTTATACATGATGCCATATTGGAAAAGAATATTATTTATAAAAATCAATTCTTTTATCGACGTATACACATGTTATTTACCGATTTTATAGACTTTATGCACTCCAAAGTTACTGAATTACGGGGTCGAGCCGATGAAACTGCTAAAACTATAGTAAGTTTTACCAATGAGGGTTTGGAACCACCTGGCAATTTGGATCGTAATTTTGAAATGCTTTTATTATGCATTGGTAAATTTTATAAAGAAAATAAGGCGGGTCTATCATTATGTGTAGAATATTGGGGTCCTCTCGAATCATCATCTACAAATTATGTACAAACTACTAGATCAGTATCTCTATTTAAATTTATAAGACTAGCCGGTGAGTTATTGCCTACTACATTATTTGTACCCTATTTAAAAATGATCGCAGGTTTGGCAAGTTGTGAGAGATCAGCTAGAAGTACTTTTAATTTATTAAAACAAGCAGCCGGTTTAACTGGTAGTGCCGCTTTATCCTGGGAGCATTTCTTTTCATCTTTATCCCGATATTATACCAACTTAAAACAAGATTATTGTCCCTCCAGTCAAGAATTAATATATAGAAATCGCATTATGAATCGTAATATAAATCCGGAAGAAATTGAGGGTCTACGAGCGGTTTTAGAAGTAGTAAGAGCTGTTGCTACATATGATGATGTGGCGCGTATAGCTATATGTGAGCATCCCAACTGGAATCCTTTGTATACCTTAATTGGTTTATTAAGCTGTTCGGTACCGGTATATTTAAAATCCGATATATTACTGACGTTAGCAGCCTTGGCCAGTTCCAAGGAAACCGCAATACCTTTATGGAATAATTTAGAAGCCTCTCAAATTATTAAAACTGTACAGGCTCATAATGCCTATGATAATGTTTGCCATCTAGAAGTTGAAATCGAGCAAAATAGTGCCGTATAGAAAGATATCCTTTATCACAAAGTGTATTGGATTTATTGTATTCTTTAGTTACAACTATAATACCTAAAAATTTGGGAGCTGGTCCTAGAAAACCAGGCATTGATCCTTATTTGAAATTTATAATAAATGGCTTATTATTAAAGTTCTATAATCGTTCCTACAAAGTTCCCGCCGAAAAATGGGTAATTGGTAGTAAATGCTTAAAATTGATTTACTACCTTTTGAATATCTATGAAGTAAATCCTAAAGATTTTATGGATACTAATGATTCTCATACACCACCTGGTTTTCATATAATGCTACAACTACACTGTAAATCAGATATGTTAAGATTAATACTACAAATTATAGATGATGCTCGTCTGCAATTGGATGATTGTAGAAAATTCAAAGGAAAACAACAATTAGAGGAGAGTGCGTTATTTTGTTTGAAAATATTGAAATTGGGTTTGAAATATCAAGATATATTCTTTGATGCCCACTCCAATGCTAATAGTAATATTTTGCTGTCCGGCCTTAATAAAATATTATTAGATGTTAATCCCCGTAGCAAAAAACCTGATCATATCTTAAACACCACCTATTTTTTGACTTATTTAATTGGTTGCCCAATCAGGCTTTGGAAGCGGTAAAAATTTTACATATAATATCTAAACAACCTAGTGTAAATTTACAAATCGTTGGCATTTTCACACAAAATGAAAATATAAAAAATGTTATAAGACAAGGGTTTGTGGAATGCTTAGAAAGTGAATATATACCCGCATCAGCTACAAACGAAAACTGAAGAAATCACTGATAATATAATGGCAAACACAGAGGAATTACCCACAAATATTAATTTACAAATAAAGGAAGCTATTATACAATTAATACAAGATTGTTTGCAACAACCCTCACCTAATTTGGGACAATTTTTATTGGGTTTTGATCATTTAAAAGATTTACAAATTTTATATAAAACTCACTCAAGACATGGTGCTCTGTTGGAATTAGAAAACAACTGTACAAAATCTTTAATAACTTTGCTGGACACACACTTGGAAATGAAAAGAAATAATCTATTACTAGATATAGATAATGAAAGTATAATAGAACGTTCATTTTGTCTATTATATACTTTATGCTCTAATCCCCAATCATCTGATCAAATTTTACGTTACTTACGTTCCAGGCAAGATTTTCTATGTCGTTATTTATTAGCTTTACCGCTAAAACAGTTGGATAACTCCCATAATATAAATCAAATAAGTTATTTATTAAAATGCATAGCCATAGAATTGAAAATAACAGCTACAAATTGTCAACTAACCAGATTTCAACATATATCGGAAATTTTTGTAGGCATCTCAGCAAAAAGTAATAAACCAGAATTATCTTCTAGCATGGAATTGAATCATTTTTATAATAATTCTACCACTAATAACACACACTTGTCCACGGTGGTCAAAAGCCATAATATATTAAGTGAGTTTTTAAATATTATCGAGTTGGAGGCACAAGTTACAGCAATACCACAATGGGATTTCTTTGAGAGAACACTTATTGATCAAATACTGCAAGAATGTGAATATAAAACAGATGATGGCCATAAACTAATAGATTTAAAGAAAATGCATTTAATATTACACAATGAACTAAAAATGGTACAAACTACTATAGCTAGTGGCCAGCGTAGGCTGATCTTGCAAGAAATTGAATCTGTTCTAGTCTACGGTCTAAAAGTTAATGAGCAAAGAAATAAACGTTATGCTACCGTTAAATTTATAGAAGCCTGGGGTTTGGTAACCGAAATATTATTTAGTTATGTTACCAGTGGTAGCTGTCTGCCTAAAGAGAAGAAACAAGAATTAATCATCGAAATACTGCAAAAGATATTGATTAAAGTAACCCCCAAGAATCAGATAGTATTTGAGATTTCAGTTATAATCTCGGGTACTATATTATTACTGCTTGTCAACTTACGTTGTTGTTTCTTTAATAATATGGAATGTGATTTAAAACAAATTGAAGCAGAGGCTGACATCAAACAAAATCATTTGTCCAAATCGAATACTTTAAATTTAAAGTCAATCTTAAAATATATATTGGAATGGATAATTGTAAGTGGTGTGTCGTCGCAAAAGCTTAGAATCAATTTATATGCATCTTTACTAAACTGTCTTAGCATTATAAGGGATCAAAGTTTAAAAATAACACCACCAAATGTAAATGAAAATCAAACCATCTCTCGTTTGGACAAATCTAAAGGAAATGCCAATGATTCATCTTCTAATATACGCATTACAATTGAAGTTTTATTGTCTTTTGGTGATAAATTAATGGAAATTATATGTCATGATTGTATAGCGGGTCATGAAATTTGTAAAATGTCTGCTTTAGCCTGTATAGATGTTTTATTGGATATAGATACTACCATGTCTAATTTTATGCAGTTTATAGCTCATCATGGTTACTTGTCACATATTGTGGAAAGTTTGGCTAAATCTGATGATGATCTTTGTAATACTTTGTCAAATGTTCCCGAAAATATGAAATATTTATATGTGTATGAATCGAAAATGTCCATGTTACTACGTTTGGCTAATACTCATGCCGGAGCAGAGCTTTTGCTGTCGCATAAAGTTTTAGATATATTATCGAGCATGAAAGTATTTGATATGCATCCAGATTTAAAACGTAAAGAAATATGGCAACGTGATGAAATAATGAGAGAAGAATTTGTACCCGCTATAGACTCTCGTTTTAGACAAATCCTGTTTCCAGCCTTAACCTTGTGTGATTGTCTTGTCACGACTTTGGGTACCGAAAACTATTCTGTTATATCTCAAATTATGCACTTTTTGCTATCACACTGTGACATGATAGAGATTGTGTTAAGATCTGGTTCTCCTATATCAGATTTGGGTCAGTTACAAGAAATTTCTTTAATAACTGGCATAATAGCACGTACGTTCAATCAGGAGATATTCTCTCTGGGTAGTTCTGATGTCATGGGTGGTGGTGGTGACATAGGAGTTAATTTATATCGTATAAAAAAACTTATGTTATCAGTATACTTACGTTTTATTGTTAGCGATATGAATTTTAAAGAAATGCTAAAGCCTGGTCATACTTTGTACGATCAATCCAATGAGAATGCTGCTCTACACATAACCTACTTTTTGGAAATAGCTGCAAATTTGACATTGTTTTGCCGTAATATAGTAACAAATAATTCCGTTGATCACCGCACTAATGGTCTATTATTTTCACCAAATATACAAAATGAATCTGTGCATGTGGTGGACAATCGTAACAGTTCGGTGTATCATCATTACAATCTTGGTATTATTATAAATCAACTTAAGGGTTCCGTGGAATATTATCATTCACAAAAGGCCATATTTGATGGTTTATTCCGTCAAAGATCGACTTTAATAAATTCGAGTTTCGATTCTTCCGCTAATGAAAAGTATTTACAAATTAGCAAGCAGCATGAGGAAAAACAAAATCAATTATCTTTATGTGTTTTTATAATTGAACAGTGTTTATATCTCTTGTGGAGTCATTTGGATTATTATATGCGCTACACATCTTCACCTAATCGCGATATAATTCTTCTTTATTGTGATCCCATGCGCAATGTTGAATCTAAAAATGGTCTACATTTTACAAATGAGGAATTGCTTAATTTGAAGAAAATTTTGATATCAGTCTTCAATGAAACATTTTCAAAGAAATTATGCTCTATAATGGATACGTCGCAGGATACGGAAACAGATTTCAATAATGCTTTATTGCGTCGAATTAAATCTTTAATACAATTTTTTCCGGTGAATTAAATATTTATTATAAATCAATTGGTTTAAACCGAATAAAAATGATTTTTTTTGTAAACTTTAAATTATGTGATTATTATTATTTTAAGGGGGTAAAAGGTGAAATGATAATTGGTAGATATTGAAAGTTAAACTCTAAAAAGTTTTTTTTTAAAACTCATTTTATTAATTTTTGAAGATATACATGTGCCGTCATTTAACCCAATTCAATTTGATAACCTATTTTTGTGCTCAATAAACCCCATGTTTATGTAGACTTTTTTACAGAAAAATCGTTATAACGACTGAGGCGTAGAAAAGCATTAGTGCAAGTACATATTTATTAATGACAAGGACTTTCAATTGGAATAACAAATCTCATCTTTTTTACGTTCAACCAACACTCAGGGGATACCCCCTACTAATGCATTGCATTGTGTTGATATCAGGAAAATAGGTTATGGAGAGGAGGAAAGTGGGAGTAGTGTTTGTGGACATTTGACTTACATTTTTCTACATTGTAAGTTTCAGGGAAGACCTCCGCAGGGATACAATTCCACATACGGCTAGTGCGACTGAAAAACGAATTTTCTCTGTAATGCGTTGTGGGATTTGCCGGGCTGTAGACAACAAACGGATGAGATCTACTTGACAAGCGGGTAGTACGAATAGAGAACCGGTCCCTCGGGATGAGTCGACTTATCCCAGCAGAACACTTCTCATAGTAATATCTATACAAAGTCACACAACCAACATTCCGATGATGCTCCAACGAGTCAATAGTGTTTGAAACCTACCCTACTGTCGCTGATAAGCATCAACGCCCTCCGTTGCACACGATCCAAAAGCCCCAAAATTGACTTTGAAGCACCTGCTTATATATGGGAGTTATATTCCATCTTCGGCCCCCCACTCAGAGGTTGTCGAAAGGTCATGATTGAGTGTGTCATTCATAATCCTCAAGGCTTGGCCTGCGATCGAAGGAATGACCAAGGAAGTCATTAAGAAAGATAAGAAAAAGATATGGGGATGGTCGCGTAAAATAATGACATCATTACTAAACACCATACGAACAACTAAAAAAATATGTGGCTACCGATATGCTTACTAGTAGGGATAAAACAAAATAAATTAAAAAAAAAACTAAATTTAATAAAAAAATATTTTTTATCTCGATACTTATACTTGTTGGATAGAAACATAAATTACTTGTTTACACAAAATGTCATTACTTTCCAGCTTACAAAAAAAAAACAAAAATATGTAGTTATATATGTACTTACTAGAGTTGCAAAAATAATGAGTGACAATAGATTTTCAAAAAATTTGTAGATCATTAGTTTATATTTGCAATAATGATGTGTGTTAATAAGTACTTATGGGTAACGCATTATTTTTTGTATTGAAGTAATGGGAAAATGAACTAGATTACTGGTAGTCCAAAATTTTTCAGTTTTCTGGAAAAGGTTCGAATTCTTACCCAAAATATTTTTATGGAATAAAACGTTAATGTCTGGGGTAGATGGAATTAACACAAATTCAAAATAATACAACAAAATAAATTTTTGGCATAGGTTATTGTAAAAATATTTTTATTGTAAAATGTCATGGTTTATCTTTTATTCCATTAACAGCTTTTTCTTTTATAACTGCATTCATTTTATCACACGTTTCTTTGGGCTTTTCCAGCCTTTCAGCAGTCTTAATTGTACAAACTTCCACCACAGAATCGGGATTTTCGAGCCAAAATTTGTAATCCGTATTAACATTAAAATGTTTTGATGACCACATAACTTACAAGCTAATTGAATTTGAGAATCTTCATCAGGTGGATGGTCTGGTTTACCTTTTTTACGGTCTTTTCCTGTTGCTTTTTGCTGTCAAATTACTGGTAATACGGGCTTTTGACCCAAAGAGCAACGTTTACAAAAATCACGTTTTACATTGGGATCTCTGAAATGATAAAAAAAAATTTATATACAAATTTTAATGTGTAAAATGTATTTGAATTAGATTTTCAAATGGTAAAAATTTCAAATGAAATGGAGAAAATTCGAAATAAACTAGAGGTTTTTTATTTGAAAAATTCTTAATGGAATATAAAAACTTAAGGAATAAAAATTATTAAAAAATTAAATGAAAAATTTTAAAAATTAAGTAGTTTTAATGTAAAAATAAAATAAATCGCCGATAAAAATGTTTATTTAAAAATCTTAATTGATTTTCATTTTCTACATCGTCACCTAAAATCCAAAAGGCCGTAATTAACAAAAGAAAATCCAAATCAACTTTTACATTGATTATGACATAGTTATCCAAAATAAAAGTTTACGTTTAAAAATACCGAATTTATTAACGAAAATCAAAGGCCGCAACTGCAATTTCTATATATTCATAAACCAAAAAGTCGTGTAAGTCCTGGTTCACACCGGCAATTTTACTTGAGCAATTTTTCTTCAATTCTCCTTTGAACTTGCTTTTGTGTTCACACAGGAAAAGTTTGTTTCAGCAATTTTCGTATATCAACCGGCAGTGTTGAAAATTGCGGATGACAAAACAAAACGGAATTGGAGTACGGGCAAGTCTGTACCCCCTATCATTCTCTTTCCCTCCCTCTTCAATAAAATCAAGAATTGCGCAAGTAAAATTGCAGTGTGTGAACCGTGACTAATGAACGTCAACACGACGTATTGAGCTGGTTTATAAATAAAAAAAAGTCAAATTTTTTTAAGTTTATGGTGGAAACCCAGTTGAAAACTCAACTGTCCCTGGGTGAATCAATTTAACACATTTGACTGTGAACTGTGATTATTAAATTTGTTCTAAAGCATACTTACATTCTTAAAACAGACTTTTTGCCAATATTTTTGCATAGTTGGCCATAATATGAGGACAGAGTATTATTTGAGCCAGCCATTAACATGGAGGCTTGATATAAAAAATTCATGCGACTAAAACAATCTTTGCCTTGAAAATTGTGTTTGGTTTTGAATTGAGACATTATTAACTTCTTTTATTCATAAAAAATGATGAATTAATATTAAATTACTAATTTAATTTAATTAAAATAAACAAAACAAAACTTCACGTGTCAATTTTTTTGTTTACAAACAAAAATCAGAGCTGTTAAACGTACAGCTGTTTTATAACAATTTCGCTTTGTAACTGTTATACAACTTATTTTGTGCATGCTTACTAAACACAGTTTCGGATAAAATTAAATGCGAAGCGTTTTTCGCATTGGATTTAGTGATTTTTAGGCTACGTTTTCACTGAACGTGTTACACTATGCAATATTCTTGTGCAACTTTTTCTATTGTTCAAAATATTACCAGTGTGTATGTCATATTGAAAGGTTGTACAATATATTAAAAAAAAATCAAAAAGGTTTTTATTATTATTACGCAAACAAGAAATGTGGAAAATATTTTATAGTGTGTTGGCCACATTGTGCAATTTTTATATCACTTCAAAACAGAATAAAAGAGTGATATCAAATTTTGTGTAAAAGTATCGTACATCTAATACTTGCTATAACATTTTTCACCAAAACACGTATAGTAGAAACGTAGCGAATTGTTTGTTTTATTTTTTAAAAAGCACATTTGCAGGCAAGAGAAACAGTTACAACAGAACAAATAGCAATTCCAAACAACATAAATCATTCATTTAAATTAGTTTTTCTCTGTATATCTAGCAATTTTTCTTGCGTGTAAATGTGACTTTATAGTATAAACACAGCTCTTTTATTTTCAGAGTTTGAAGTAACTTACTTAAAAACTAACAGACTTTTTTTAATTACTTAAATTAAATTAGTTTTTCTCCGTATATCTAGCAATTCTCTTTTGTGTGTAAATGAGTCTTTGTAGTAGAAACACAGCTCTTTTGTTTTGTTTTTAGAGTTTGAAGTAACTTACTTAAAAATTAACAGACTTTTCATTAATTACTTAAATTTTTTGTTAAATTCTTTTTCATAAATTTTCAAAGAAAAAATCTTACTAAATTAATTGAGAAATTTGTAAAAATTTGAATTTTAGTCAAAATTTAAAGTAACTCCAAAACCCTTATTTAAGCTCCATATTCTTTGCAAAAGTTCTTTAGCTTTTTCCACTCGATTTGTTATTAAGGTGTGAATGTCACATAAATTAATTTTAATAAAATGGTGTTTGGGTCAAACCAATAATAAGCTGATAACTTATTGTTTTCTAACACTTTTTAAGTGTTAGCATCACTAACAATAATAACAACTCTGTTTTTTTATGAAGTTAGCTAATTTCTGAAAAAAGTACAACAGAATTGTGTGTGTCCATGTGAAAAAATTTATAAAAAAAATTGCAAAAATATAAAAAAAATATCCCTTCAACAGCAATTTGTGCATAAATTGTTTTTCCGACAAATTATACACAATGCCTTTCAATACACGACATCATACTTCCAATATACGCAATGACTACAACAATACCAAAACCAGTGGCAGCAGCAACAGCAGTACGGTTAGTGGCATTTTACGTAGAGTAACTGGTTCTACAGCTGGAACATCATCCGGTTTAACGTCTATTGCTTCTAATGCTGCTGAAGTGCGTCATGTGGATTTGTTGGTTTTTGGTTATGCCTGTAAAGTTTTTCGTGATGATGACAAGGCTCGTAATATTGATCAGGGCAAACATTTAATACCCTGGATGGGCGATAATAATCTTAAAATTGACAGGTTAATATTTGTTCTTTAAACAATTCTTTTATCCTAAAAATTATCAAATATATTGAAACAAATCTTGTTTACGGGCATAGCTAAAAAAAATAAAAACCGAAATTAGGGCTAATTTAAGTGTTTAGAAAAAAAAAATAGTTTGTGTCGTCGGCCCATATTTTCCAAGTTATACGGCTCTAAATTGTGGATAGTTCATTAAATGGATATATTTTTAACTTTGACATGCGTTGTAGGAAAAAAACATAATGATACCCCAAACAAAAAAAAAAAAAAATAGGTGAGTTTAGAAAAAAAAATTGTTTGTGTCGGCGGCCCATATTTTCCGAGTTATAGGGCTCTTAAGTTCGGATAGTTCAATTAATGGACATATTTTTAACTTTAGCATGCGTTGTCTGATAAAAACAAAATTGGTGTCTTAGAAAGCTTTTTAATACCCCTTTAATTTGGTATACATTTTTTTAAAAATATTAACCCATATTCGCCCAACTCATGATTTTCTGTTTTTGAACTAGCACTTTTTTTTTTTAAATAAATGCAGTTATTTCAATGTTTTATAAGAAAGCTTTAAAATGTCTCTCTATTAAAGCCAATACATTAAGCTTTAATTTAAGGTATCATAGTATACAGTTTGTTACAAAATACAGTATATAATAAGGTTTAACATTTTAATTTTTTTTAATAGAACTAAAGTAGTGCTGCTACGAGTAACTTGAATTACTAGAAAAATATCTGCTTTAAAGTGAATTCGTGTAAAAGTCATCCATAAATAAGTTAGTGTCTTTGCCGAGCAAGTTTAGACTTGGGCAATCTAGTTCGTTTGAGTTAGCGCTCTTTCTAGTTCAATTGATTTTAATGAATTAGGGCGCTCTTCTAGTTCAATCGATCTTAGACAATTTCGTTCAATCTTTCGTTAGATCGTTTGTTTGATCATTTTAAAGCGAATTAGTCGTATTAGACACATTTTTTAACATTAAAAAAAAAAATGAGCTGGCAACATTAAAAAAAAAAAACAAAATTAAACTCAAAAGCAACAAAAAGAAAAGAAATATTACTCAAATGAATTAAAACAACGAAAAGAGAGAAGGACCTAAAAGAGCTGAAGGTTGTGAACTTGCTTACTATTTCAAAGTAATGACTAGTTCAATTGAACTAGGTCATTCACGAACTAAGTTTTACTGTGAAAAAGTGATCCATAAATAAGTTTGTGGCTTTGCTGAGCAGAGGGGTTTTCTACTCCAGTATGTCCAAGCCCGGCTTTTCTGAGGAAAGTATTTCTGCCTAAAAGTCATCCATAAATAAGTTAGTGGCTTTAGCGAGTAACGCTTTTCTGCGTAACTGGCCTACGGCAGGGCTTAAGCGGTTTTCTCTTCCATTATGTCCAAAGCCCATCTTCGATTAGAAAAGTTTGGATAACAGTTTTTAAAGATAACTTCACTTGAATCACGCGAGCGAAGCTAGCTTGTCGAAAATCAGCCATATCTGAAAAGAAAAAAACTAAAAAATTTCGCAATTTTTTCTTATTTTCTTTCCAGATATATCTGATTTTGGGCGCACTCGCAATAATGGTTTGTAATTGATTAATTAATCTATTTGTTTTCAAAATTTGGAATTTAATAAAGTTATTTATTTATATACATATATACCCAGCCAGAAAAAATACGAACGGCAAAGCATTGGCCCAGTGCTTTCAACGGTGTTATGAGCGTTGGCAGAGCGCTGGATATCTGAAGATTTAAGTGCTTTGCCAGCCCCAAAATGATAACACCGGGCAGGGCTTGGCCGTTCCTTTTTTAAAAACGTTGGCAAAGCACTGGCAATGAGCGCTTTGCTAGTACCAAAACCATAATTTTAAAACGTTGGCAAAGCATTGGTAGAACAACCAATAAAGTGCTTTTTTAAAACGTTGGCAAAGCACTGGCAATAAGCGCTTTGCCAGTACCAAAAACCAAAAACGACCAATAAAGTCCTACTTAGTGATTCAATTCAGTAAAGAGTTGTATTATTTTTTATTGAATGATTTTGGTAATTTGAACAGAAATAACAATAGGCTTGCTTCAGCTAAGTTAATTACAAAATAACTGAATATTTTTTATCAAATTATTTTTGTGATAAGTTGGCACGATTTTTTACTACAGTTTTACTAAAGAAAGAAATTTGAAAATAAATTTCTTAAGTAAAATTTTAGGAGACCTTAATATTCCTAACTTTAAATCATAAATTGCAATTTAGTTTTGATTTCTTCACTCTTGTTGTGAACAAGGGATCTGCCACTGTTTTTATTGAGTTAACGGTTGTAAATTTTGTAAATAAGTACTGGCAATGCACTTTTTGCCAATGTTGGGAAAGCGTTCTAAGTCAGTACTGTGCCAGTGTTTTGTTATTTTTACGGTTGTAAATTTGTAAATCAAGTACTGGCAAAGCACTTTTTACGAACGTTGGCAGAGCGTTCTAAGCCAGAGCTGTGCCAGTGCTTTTATTATTTTTACTGTTGTAAATTTTGTTAATTAAGCACTGGCAAAGCACTTTTTACTAACGTTGGCAGAGCGTTGTAAATCAGTGCTTTGCCAGCACTTTATTTGTTGGATCATTATCAAATAGTGCTCTGCCAGTGCTTGATTTTTCAGACCATTGGCGATTTCTGTCTGGGTAGATATAACAACAAAAGTTCAAAAATAAGGAAAATTAAATATAGAATATAACTGTTAATATCTGCGTTGTTAGAAGGGTTAAAGTGGAATATAATATCTTAAATTAAAGCTTTAAGTCTTAGCTACAATTAAATAATACTTATTTTGTACCTTTACTTAAGTCAAATATTGATAAAAATGGAGTTATTTTCTAAAAGGTTCCGTTAAGAAACATACTTTTATAATTTGACGCTTAATGGGTTAATTATACTGTAAATGAAAGGTGCTTCAATTAGCTCTCAAATGACATATACTTTGTTTCGATTCGATTACAAATGTCGAAGACACAAATAATTTTAAATGCAAACTTTGGATGCCCATAACTCGGGAACCAGGGGTTGCCGACAAAAAGAAGGTATTTTTGAGCTCAGCATTAAAAGCTCTATTGATCGTGAAATTTTGAAACTCATCCGAGTTATGCACGTAAACTAGAGTTTAGCCAATATATTTGTTTATAAAATAAGTTAATTAATCGTTTATAAGACTATTGAGTAAAATATATAACTTTTTAGCAAATTTCTTTTAACATGGATTTACAGGTTGATTATCGTTTTTCTTTCAAGTCTCAAATTGTTGTGTTTATTTCATATTAAAAGATTCCGCGACATGTACTGTTTATCGTTATTTTTGAAGCAGCCGTAAATTGGAACACGTACTCCTTTGATTTGAAACGTTAATTAAACTGTTCAATACATTTGGGGCACCGATTGTATCCAGTATGTGACTAACAGGAAATGAAAATAACCCCCAAAGAGTTTTAAAAACTTAGCTCGGATTTAATTTTTATGGTCTTTAAGAGTCGGGCTTTATGTATTTTACGATTGTCCCATTTTCCCACCCCCTGGATCAGCGCCTGCTTTATTATGACAAAGTCAGAAGCTGTTGGTTATGATGGCTTTGCACTCAATTTCATGAAATTATTGTTTCCTATGATTGGTAGTTACATTTTATGGAAGATTGCTAAGATTGTTCCCATTAGTAAGAATAATGGGATGAGTGGCACTGATAATTTGAGGCCTATTTCTATATTACCAATTTCATCGAAAATGGTTGAACGTCAGTTGATGTTACACATTAATGATAATTGTTTGCTACATTTGATGTAATCGTAGCTCTATATCGTTGCTCGTCGGTTTAACTGACAACATTAGACGTAAGATTGCTAACAAAGGCCTTTGGTGTTTTGTTGTGTTTGGCCTTAGCAAAAGCTTTTGATAGGGTTAATCATTCTCTTTTGATTTAAAAGTTATACAGATTTTTTCGTTTTTCTGGCTCTGTCTGCAAATTAATTTCGCCTTATCTTACGGAAGCAATATGTGTTCTATAATGGCTCTTGTTCTGGAATACTTCCCGTTTATAGCGGTGTACCCCAAGGATCAGTGTTTGGCCTTCCACTTTTTGTTATGTTTATAAATGATATTTTTGATATTTTGTCACATAATATGTGCTGTCCATTTAAAGGGGATAAGCAATTTCTTGATGTTTTGCAGAGCATGATAAATTATACCGTTGATTTATTAGGTAATTGGATGTGTTCTAATTATCTTCATGTTAATTCATGCAAATCTAAGGCGATGTTGTTTGGTAGTAGTTGTATTAAAAACTTGTCTATTAATTTTAATGGGAATGCAGTTGAGCTTGTAGATAAGATTAAGTGTCTTGTGGTGATTCTGGATTTAAACCACATATTGATGCCCTATGTGGAGGACTAGGGTTATATAGTTTCAACAAATAGTCGACTTTTAGACTTTTTAAAAAATTTTAAAAGTCTACTTTTCGACTATTCAGCTTTGCAGTTTTTTCAAAAGTCGACTTTTCGACATTCTTCCAAGTAAAAGTCGATTAGTCGACTTTTTGTAAAAACATTTCTAATACGCAACAAAACTTAATTCCTATATTATTTAGGGGTTAATTGGCATCTTAACATAGAATTTATGATTAATTGGAAGTGATAACGAATTTGAATATTATTAACATTAACATAATCGAAAATGAAAATTATTCAAGTTCGAGGTCATACTCTATATTTCTTTATTAGGATATTGTCCTAACAAATAATCTATAGAGTTTTTTGTATTCAAATTTATATCAAACTTGTGTAAAAGACAAAGTACGGTCTTGTTTACTACTCCCCCTGTATATTTTGTTTTTAAACAAAACAAAAGTGAACAAAAGGAAAAAAAACAAAAAACGTGTATTGAATATTTACTAACGGTAGACCTTACACACAAACAACAAGTTTTCAATTTATTTTTTGATCAATGGTGATAATCTTTAACTTCGAGCTCATATTTTAGTTCTCATTTAGTGAGAAAACTAGTTTATATGAATGCTTGATGTTTTGCATGGGATTGTTACCTCTTTCAAAACGTGTTCTGATGATGGGAACTTAGAAAATTCCCGAAATAGATCTATCAACACTAGGGTGGGGCGATTTGAACATCTTAATGGCCGCTTCGCGTTTCTGATTCTTGGGATTGTACTGAGCAAAAAAGTCCACTAGACCATACGTCTAAGGTGAAAATCGAGCTTCCACATTTTGACTTTTTAGCCGTATTTTGTGAAAGTAACAATGTGTGGGATGGACATATCTCAGGAAGTATTAGGAGCTTATCCAAGATTATGGTATCAATCTCTTCTTTCGAAGATTCTTTAGCAGATTAATGCATCAATCATATTTGTGGGTAGGGTTTAAGGGGTTAATTTTAATAGGGCTTTTTTGCCGTAAAGTCAAAATGTGGAAGCTCGATTTTCACCGTAGACGTATGGTCTAGTGGACTTTTTTGCTCAGTACAATCCCAAGAATCAGAAACGCGAGGCTCCCATTAAGATTTTTTTCCTTCCATATTAATCGTCCCACTCTAATCAACACATTCCTTAAAGGTTCAATTAATAAATTTGAATACAAACTCTTTAGATTATTTGTTAGGACAATATCCTAATAAAGAAATATAGAGTATGGCCTCGAACTTGAATAATTTTCATTTTCATTGCACAATTAAAGGTCGAAAAAAACATAATTTTTATTTTTTAATAAAAATTATATCAAACTCACTAACATAATCTTTAAAAAAATTATAAAACTTTCCCAATTTTTAAGACAAAGTTCGAAAAAAATACTTTTTGTCATTTTTTCAGATATCACTATTAAAAAATTGCCGTTTTCTCTAAAAACCACAAAAGTCATTCCCAAAAATTGAAGATTTAATATCAGCGAAAAAATAAGTTTTGGACTATAAGACTAATCTTATCAAGCAAGTTGCGAAAATATACTCATTTAAATACTCATTTAAATCTGCCCATATTTAATGAAATTTAAGGCTCCGAATTAATTTTTACACTTGAGTGTACTTTAGTGTACTGATTTTTTACAATTGGGCACATTATACTAAATCGGAAACTTTTGTAGGATTTGAACTCATTTTGCGCTTTTTTCGCTCACTTTTAGGCGATTTTTTTTGGTAACAATTTATATATGTTAGTCTATTGTGTTATAGACTAAAATCTGATTTACTTTTAAGCCATAAATGTATGACGAATAAAAAAGATGAAAATTCCAAACCAAAAGTCGACTTTTTAACTTGCTCATTAGAAGAAAGTCGACTTCCAAAAAGTCGATAAGTCTAAAGTCGAGTTGGACAAAATGTGCCCGATTGTAAAGAAGGAGCATGGTTTTTGAAAAATAAATTTCGTTACACTGTGAGCATCAGTACCCTAAAGTAGGAAACCTCAAGTGGAAAAATTCATTCAGAACTCTAAATTTCATTAAATATGGACTGATTTAAATGATTTTAGACTTTTGGCAATCTGCTTGATGAGATTAGTCTTATAGCCCAAAACTTATTTGTTCGCTGATATTAAATCTTTAATTTTTGGGAATCACTTTTGGGGTTTTTATAAAAACGGTAATTTTTGAATAGTGAAGTGTGAAAGTTTTTTCGTAAATTAAAAATGTTCATACAAAAAATCGATATTTACTTAGATTTTTTTTTTCGATTCTTAAAAATCGTGTGATAAATAAAATTAAGAACTAAAATTAAGATAAAATAAAAATTAAAAAAAGAATCTTTATTTCAGGAACGCGAACATGTTTAAGTTTAAACTTTTGCTAAAAATATCTCCGCTAGGGTATGCTTCAAAGCAAAATAATTTAAAAAATATTTTTTTTTGGCATATACCTATATGTCCACAAAGTTTGGTAAGAAAAATCGCAACCATTAAAATTCTGGTGTGAAAGGGTTAACCGGTATTTCGAGTCAGAAAATTTACCAATTTGGTATTGAATCTCAGGTTATGCCCGCTGCCTTGGTGTATAAGGTTTTACCTGTGATATTTCGAAATATTCTGAGATTTCTTTTTAAATAAACATACACTCAAAAAAAATTCAGTAAAGTCAGCAACATAACATAAAATTGCTTATATCAGCAAAAAGTTGATAAGTCATCAATCAACATTTTTGCTGAATTCACTAATTTTTTTCAAATATTAACAATTTTTCCGCAAAGATCCTCAGAGCAAAAATGTTGCTGACTTTACAGACTTTTTTTTAAGTGTGCGCTAGAATTTGTAGGTTTAAGGTATCCCCGAGGAATAACTTTGGTTTTGTCAACCTCTAAACCTAAACTAATGGAAGATCTTGAGAACACTTGGAAAAGAAAATCCTTTCAGATTTGTTAAATGGAAGCAAAGCCTTCCTTACCCCCGTGTACAATATAACTTGTATGCTTACGAACTAGCTGCTAAATTATTTACACACAAAATCCCATAAGGGAGCAGCTAGTTAAAAAAATGTTTAGTAATTAATTTAGAGACAACGTTTTTGGGATTTCAGATAAACTTGACTTAGCTAAACCGAAAACGAATTTGCAGACATATTTAAGTTTATTAACAAAAATTAATCATTGTAATTGTAATAAAACAAAATAAATCACATTTTAAAAGCTACATTCCAGTTACAAACTGCGTCAAACTAAGTTTTAACAGACACAGTCTTTGACAGGCAATTGCCGTTTTAACATCGTGTTTTTTTTATAGCGGTTGTTTGTGTATATAGACTTTTTGTAATTGATATAATTACCGCGTGGTTTTAATTTATCACGTTTTTTTTTTTGTTTTTTAATTTAATTCATCTTAATTAATTAAATACATAGTTTAATCACATAATAATTTAGAGAAAAGAGATAAGAGTTGCAGATTTCAACATGAGCGGGGCTGACCCCCCCCGATCAGAATCGATTTAGCATTCTTGATCCCGACAAAAACAGAAAACTTAAAAACAAAAGAATTAGAGTGGACGATTTTGTACCATTGCCAGGCGTTGTGAATAATGATGATCATATTCCTCGGTACTTAGTGGCCTCGGCTCTTCCCCCGTCCCCAAATAAAGAACCAAAACCTTTATCTTCGTACAACGTATTTCAAATCGAGAAATGCCTCAATATCACGGGAATACATAGATATTACAGAAATGCGTAGTGGTGATTTAATGATTTAATGATTAAAAGTTCAAATTTGAAATCAGCCCAGAAATTCCTTAAAGCAAAATACATTGACAATGTACCTGTTAAAATAGAAATGCACAATACTTTAAACTCTATACAAGGTAGAATATTCTCCAAAAAAATCATTGATATTCCTGAGGACGAGCTTTTAAAATCATTGGAAGATCAGAAAGTGATTGGTGTGCGTAAATTAAATCGAAAAGAAGGTAACACGTTTGTTGCTACCGGTGCTGCAGTTTTAACGTTTGATCTCATACATAGACCAAATATACTTAAACTGGGCTGGGAGAGAGTACGAGTGGACGAGTACATAGCCAACCCGATGAGATGTGTCAACTGCCAAAAGCTGGGTCACACCAAAAACAGATGCAAGAATGTTGAGCTTTGTAAAGTTTGTGGTTACGTTCCACCTCATGACCCCTGCACAAGAAAATATTGCGTCAACTGTGACAATGAAACTCATTCATCTTTTGATTCTTCTTGCCCTACTTTTATTAAACATAAGTCTGTAATCAAAATCAAAACGGACAGAAGGTGTACAGTACGTGAAGCCTGGAAAGTATTTAATGAAAATCCTGCAATTCATACCATCAAACCATTTAACAAAAAATCACCCACTTTTTCTGAAGTCGTTCGAAATAACGGCACACAAAATAATCAAACAACAAATCCAAATACAACAAATACAAACCAAATATCTAAAACCACTACTCAAACACCAACAAACACAAAAAACACTTCCAATACATCCAATAATGAAAACAACAAAACATCAGAATTATTAACAAAGGAAAATAATGCAATCACAATAAATGAAAAAATCTCCAACAACAAAATTTCAAAACCAAAAAACTCCATTGAACAAGTTAATGCCGTTACAACAATATCGAAAACAGTGTAATCGATTTGGAAAAGGAAAATGACAACAATAGTATTTATGCAGATCGCAGAAGAATACGATACAACAGAAAATAGTTTAATTACTTCAGCAACACCTACAACAAACACTTCTGATTTATCACCATGTAGTAGTTTGTATAGAAAATTTCCCGATTTAAATGTAATAATAACACCAAACACTCTTAAGAAAACAATGCCTCTAACAAACGAAATATGGATATTGGTTTAAATATCTCAGTCCTGCAGAGGATTATTCAGGGTTTTATAACCCACAAATACGCCTTAGAAAATATAATTGCCAAGCATAAACCAAATGTCATTGCTCTCCAGGAAACTCATATTATAGAGAAAAATAAGCATTA
>CM037852.1:30881262-30916949 GCA_021234595.1 Delia radicum | reverse complement strand
ATATTAAATATTTGTATCGAGATCATATAAAAAATATAAAAGTGTTGTCAACGCAAATTAAAAGCTTGTAACCGTACGTCAAGTTGGTAATATAAATTTTCTATTAAAAAAAATTATAAATTGAAACTGATTAACAATTTTGAATGTTTTATATAAACAAAATGTAGTTTTTTTGCAAAGAACATATTTTTTTATTAAACCGATTCATACCGTATCGTAACGAAACGTGTGCGATATACCGTATTTAAAATTCAAGTGTTTCGGTATTGTTATTGTATCGGTTATCATTTGAAACCTGAAAGGTATCGGTGGACAACATTGGTTCCAAATAATAAAAGTTTAACATAGTATGTACGAAAATCTAAAAAGAGTTCATATTTTAACACCTAACTTCTGAATACATATATTTCCCACATTTTTCCTAAACCTACCTATCACCTAAGAGGGCTCCAATACAAAAATGTATTTTTAATAAAATATGATCCCACTGCTCTAACTGCCACCAGGGTGCCCCTAGCGGAGCCAAATGTATGACCGCACCCAAAATTTTTTAAATTAATTTATTTTATAAAATTTGTTCCCACAGCTAGAGCTGTCGGAAGGTGGCCCTAGAAGAGTCAAATGTATGACCGACCACTAATTTTTATTCAACTCCAACATTTTGTCAAACATGCCTCCCAAATCTTCACTCCCCTAAGTGGAGTGAAAATAATTTTTTTTTTTAAATTTGCTCCATCCATCCAACCGCTCGAACTGTTCCTAAGGTGCATATAGAGGAGTTAAATGTATGATCGACCCCCAATTTTTTTTCAACTTCCAACATTTTCGTAGAAAATACCTACTCTCTATCTTGAACCGTTTAGGTGATGCAAACACATTCTTTTCACACCTAGGAAGCTAAGAACAGGTACTGGTCGAGCACGGTCTTGGTTGACACTGCTGCCGCTATCTCCAAATCACCTTCGTCTTCTTCTTCCTCGATATCAACGTCTTCTTCCCCGGTATCATTATACGTCGCATTCTTTCTCTCGCTGTATTTATACCCCTATCTTTGACCCCGAATGAGGAGCCATATCCTCCACTCCACCTGCCCCGTTTTTTTGGCTCTACATTTTTTTTTCGAACCTCACGAAATAAGGGTTCTGACGCATCGAAATCGAAATATCGTCCACTATCTCATAACTCGACAAGCATTTACAAAATATGAATATGAGCGGTAGTTATAAAAATACACTCAAAAGAATAAGAATGAAATTTTGTTCATTAGTTTTGGCTGACACTGTATGTTATAATTAAATTTTCAACATAAACTGTAACACTGTTTCGTTTTCAAATGTTTTATCAGTCAGGTTTTTTTTTAAAGAGATAAGCTCAAAAATGTGTTTTTGGCAATTTTTGAGATCTTATGATTTATAACCTGAAGTACACAGTCTTCATTCATTTAAGCGTTTTGGTTTATAATTTTAGTCACATATGCCGTAAAAAGTTCATATAATGACGCTCTACTTAGTTTTGTCCTAGATGTTTGTTTTTCAAAGCTAAACTGATAAAAAATAAGTTTTATGGGAAATATTTAAAGCAAAACAATGATAAGGAAACAATAACAATTTAATATTTTATTATTTTTTTAGTTTTTTAGTTTTTTTTTTTTTTTGTATATAAACATTTAAATATTTCCATGTGTTTTTAAAATATATAAATTATTTTAAATTACAGAAAAACCACATGATATCGTAATTACTTGGTCAACACGAAATGACACTGATGAATCGATAGTAGAGTACGGGGATACCAATAAATTTACCTATAAATCTTAGGAACTAAAGAAAATTTGTAGATGGTGGGATAAACAAAAATCTCAATATATACATCGGTAATTGAGAAATTACATATCGCTCATTTACTTCAAGAACGTCACAACTCAAAAACCATGATTTTTGAGTAAATGACGCAGAATTATTCGTTATATCACGTATCATATTGTGTAAAAAAATCGTACTCACCTCGTGAGAGAAATTATGTCGTTATTTTTTTTCTTCAAGGTGGGAGTAAATTGAAAACTTTTAACTCGTTTTCTACAAATCAAATTTTTGAGTTATGACGTTATTGAAGTAAATGAGCGATATATTACACATTGTTATTGTTTTCTTGGTAAAATATGTTTTTTTTTTTATCTTTTCCTAAAATCAGGTAAACTATTAAATTTAAAACCATCTACCAAATATGTTTTATCATTGTGGTAGTAATTTGGGTTGTCAGCAAAATTTGAATTTCATACTGTACCAAAGGGTGACAATGGTCTCCAAGTATAGCGCTATTTGGTGATATGGTAATGAAATGCTCAATCTTTAGCTCGTTTGCAACAAGATACACAAAATGGCATGTATGATGCTATTATACATGTGGGTGATTTTGCATACGATATGAACACAGATAATGCTCGGGTAGGCGATGAATTTATTTATGCGACAAATAGAAAGTGTTGGCAGCTTATCTACCATATATGGTAGTACCAGGCAATCATGAAGAGAATAGTAAGTACAAAAACAACCAATATAAAAAGATCTTTAAACATTTTTAAATATATTCTTTTGTTTTTAGTAATTTTTCTAATTATAGAGCCCGTTTTAGCATGCCTGGGGTACTGAAAATTTATTTTATAGTTTTAATTGGACCAGTTCATTTTATGCCATTTCAACAACGAAATGTATTATTTTTAAACTATGGCTTAAAAACTTTAGTCTTTCAATATTCTTGGCTTGAGAAAGATTTAGCGGAGGCTACAAAACGTGAAAATCGTGCTAGACGACCATGGATTGTGTTTATGGTCATCGTCCAATGTATTGCACAATGAAAATGATAATGATTGTACACATTCGGAGACGCTGACACGTTTGGTTGGCCTTTTGTACATATTTTGGCTTGGAAGAACTATTTTATAGATTTGGAGTTGATGTAGAAATATGGGCACATGAACATTCCTATGAACGTTTGTGGCCAATATTGATTATAAAGTGTTAAATGGCTCTTATCAGGACCCTATCGTAATCCAAAAGCCCCCGTTCATTTAGTTACCGGTCAGCTGGTTGTAAAGAAGGACGAGAACCATTTGTCAACCATATTCCAACATGGAGTGCTTTTCATAGTCAAGTTAGTGTAGAAAATGAAAAAATCTTTTATTTTTTTTTATTTGTATTTTTTAATTTTTTAGATTATGGCTATACCCGCCTTAAGGCTTATAATACTACCCATTTATATTTTTGAACAAGTTCCGATGATAAAAATGGCGAAATTATTGACTCATTTTGGATTATAAAAGATCAACATGGAGCATATAATTAATTTTATATTATATAATATAAACTAAAAAATATTTACATAATAAGTATTAGCAAGTGCACAAATTCCAAATTCATTCCTTAAAAAGATTTATTATTATTATTATTTTTTGTACATTTAAAGCACTGTTCAATGTTACAAGCAGGCACAAAATACCTAAATCGTTCAAATTATATACAAATATGAGCTCTATTTAGCAATTAATTAAACAGATTTTTAGCTTATTTTAGACTTTCTCAATGAATTTCTTCCAAATAAATAATTATCTTAAAATGACAAAAAAAAAAACAATGTTTTAACTGTTTTTAAACTTAGACCGTGGAAATCGAATATGCAACGTTCGATTAAGCGGTGTTCTCCTGTCTGTTGAAATGTCAATCATGGCGCGAACACGCAGTCGGGACTGCTATGTTTACCTAGACTTTGGTACCTCTAAATTTTCCATACAAATTGGTGTATATACACAC
This sequence comes from Delia radicum, assembly GCA_021234595.1. Classification (NCBI taxonomy): domain Eukaryota; kingdom Metazoa; phylum Arthropoda; class Insecta; order Diptera; family Anthomyiidae; genus Delia; species Delia radicum. The sequence continues at coordinate 30,913,143 of CM037852.1, read as the reverse complement.
AAAAACAAATATTGCCAAATAATTAGTATTATTTCAACTAATAAAGTATTTTCACATAAATATTTAAACATTAATTAGAAACAAGAACAACGTGGTATATGCTAATAGGTTTTCTCATAGTTTTTTGCGAATAAACTTTATTAGTTGAAATGCTCCTAATTACTTGGCAACGATTTTTTTGTGTGTAGTACTATCCCACGGTAGCGTCCGGTTCAGAACTACCAAGACTTCTATGGGTTCAGGCTTAACCGTATAAGAACAAACACTGGAAGATGCGCAGCTACTCTTTACAAATGGGCTCAGCGAATTGTAGTGATACTGTACAAACCATTCAGCACATTATTAGAGAATGTCCTGTAATTTTATTGGCGAATTGTCTGAACTGAACAACGTTAGCCCTGCTGTCACCGAATGGCTGAAAAAATATTGCATCAATATCTGATTTTTATCACTAGCAATTTTTTTACCAAAATTTTTTTAAACTAAACTTTCTTTTAAATTCATTGCCAACTATTTATATATATCGCACTTGATCAACAAGAGGTATTAACTCAAAATCTTTAAATATCACTTTTTACAAGAAATCAACTAACAACATCAATATCTATCTATTGTAAAATTTCAACGTATTGCGATTACTCTTTCATCTCGAAAACCACTTTTGAGACCATTTTCATGATAATGTAGTGATTACCTTTATTTCAACAAAAAGGTATTATTTCGAGTTAATACAAAGTTCAAATAGAAATGAATCGTATATTTTCATAAAAAAGGTATTATTTTGATTTGAGACTTTATTATGTTAAAAATAATCAACTGTTTTTATTTATATTTGGTTGTATTTTGAGTTGATACTGTTTTGTTGATAAAATTTGTTTTATTCTATAAATTTAAATCGATAAAATTTCAAAATTTTCAAAAAAAATTAAACTCAAACAATTGATTTTTTTTTTGCAATGAGTGGTAAAATTTAAAACAAAAACAATGTATATATATTTTTCAATGGAATTTGCTTATTATGATATGTTTGAATTTTTAAGTTCTGTTAAATGTGGCCATAAACAGTTTTTTGACTCTACTGAAATTTTAAAATTTTGAGTTAATACCCTCTTGTTGATCAAGTGCGATATGTAACTTGTTTAAACCAATGTCATACGATAGATAATTAAATAAATAAACAGACGTTCAGAGGTGAATAATATTTTATATCACCACAAATTTTTATTTCGTCTCAAAAATATTTTCACCACAAAAATAGTTTTTTTTTACCACACAATTTCCTTTTTAACACACCACAAACAGTTTTTTTCACAATTTTTAAGATTATTATTTAAAAGATTTCCTTGTTAATACGTGTTTAGTCATTATTTTAGGATAAATTTAACTAAAATAAAGAGAAAAAAGGTGACATTTAAAAAATAATGCAATAAGTATTGCTTCTACTTGTATTTTGTATTAACTCTAGCATCGTAAACAATTTATAAAAAATTTATTTAACTCCCAATTACACTTAAAATTTCCTTAAAGAAACTGTGCTTGATATTATTGTGACATGGTCAACTCGTGATAATACAAAAACTTCTATATGTAAATATGGCATAAACCTTAACAAACATACAAGAAAATAGCCAAGGACCTACTAAATTTGTAGATGGTGTAAAGCTAAAAATGTCCAGTATATACACAGAGTAAGTGAATCAGGTTAGGTTAACCTACCCCTAAATTAATTTAGATTTTAAACTAAAAAATAACGGAGAAGTAGTTGAAGTAATACAATATTTTTTCTTTAGGTGCCCTTGACAAATCTTACGGCAGATACACATTATGTGTACCATTGTGGTAGTCCATTGGGTTGGTCAGCAATATATTGGTTTCATACTCCACCTTCAAATGAAAATTGGTCACCTAGCTTAGCAATATATGGTGATTTGGGTAATGAAAACGCTCAATCCTTACCACGTTACAAAAGAAACACAACTTGGAAGTATGATGCTATATTACATGTGGGAGATTTTGCTTATGATATGCATTCACAAGATGCTAATGTAGGTGATGAGTTTATGCGTCAAGTTGAAACAATAGCTGCATATGTTCCTTATATGGTTGTTTCCGGGAAATCACGAAGTTGCTTAGTAAGTGAATTAAGTCTTCAATACTCGACTGTAAACGGAATGTAACTCCATAGAATGTGTAAAATAGAACTTACAACGAAATAGGTAGAATTACCTGCATGCAATTTAGTTAAAGTAACTACATTTGCAGTTGAAAAGTTGTAGTTATTTTTTAACTGTTAAAAATTAAAAACAACTACAAATGCAGTTAAACAACACATTACCAGCATTTAAATGCCTTAATATTTTATTTATTTAATAAAAACTTACAGCGTTTTAATTTTATTTAAAGATAAAGATAAAAATTTATAAACAAGCCGCTTGTTACAATTCCATATTGGTTTTTTTGTATCTTTTGTTACACACACTTTGTCAAAAAGTCGAAACAACTGCATAAAATAACTGTTACCGAAATGCGTAAGTAAAATAACTGCAATTGCAGTTAAAACAACTAGAACCGCGTTACTGCACAAATAACTGTCATGTAGTACTGTAGAACATTCCTGTATGTACAATCAAAGAGTATATATTAATATAGAGACCACACTTACACACCTCTCAGCAACAAATACCAAACTCGGCCAAGTAAATAAAAACCTTATTCTACACTTAAAAAATAATTGCAACATGTTGATAAATAAACATTTTACTAAATTATTATTCAAAACATGATAAAAATTAATTTAAACTTTAAAATTTCTGCAACATGTTTTCATTTGATCGTGCGAGTTTACGAACAAATAAAAAAAGAGCAGATTGAAGAGACTGAGGTGGATATAAACCCACTGATACAATATGTTGTCTCTGTTTTACATACTAAAAAATGGTGACCGATTTACGGAAAGTAAATTCTGTTGAAAATAGAATTTACTTTCCGCAAATCCTTCACCATTTGTTTAGTATGTAAAACAGAGTCAACATATTGTATGTAGGTACTATTTTTACACATTGTATTTTGTTACAGTCCGTTTACGAAACGTATCCGCGCGAGTAATGAAGCCTTTACTATAATATGTGTATTTTTAATGAAAAACTTAACACATCATATAACACAATTTATTCTTCATAATTTTGTACTTATAAAAGTAAAGTTTTTAGACTCTGCGGACTTTTGACAAAAGGCTTGTTGTTTGCTATACTTGTTACGAAATCCCATTCACAATTCACATTGGGAAGCTAAGTACAATTCTTTAATTTGTTTTAACTTCGACCAAGACCCTGGTACTAGAGTATATTTCTCTAAAGGTTTGAGGTGCACTGAATTCGATTCTGAATTTAGAATTTCTATATCACATCAGGGTTTCAACTATATTCGGAGTATTATAACTTTGCGAATTAAGTTTATATTCACAAAACTTGTTATGTCATCTGAAAGTCCTATCTGTTGCCTATAAATTCAAGTTTAACTTAATTTAAATGTCTTATTCCTTCTTGGAAAATCGTCCGTTGAAATTCTTTGGTATGCCATTTCCGCTATAAATAAAAAAAAGTTTTTAGAAAGTCCTATTTTTAATTCTTCAAAAAAATTTCTCATTTATTGCGTAAGATATGATCCGTTGAAATTTATTATTAAGTTTTATTAATTAATATGGGGAAGTTAACGAAACCATACAATTCCATGTCACTCAGGATTTAAACCATTTTCAAAACAATATATTATATTTTGATGGTATCAACGTTTTTGAGGCAACGAATTTAACCAGACGAAGATCCGAAATTTTAACATACTGTTAATGTGCTCTACTCAATTATAAACTTTGCTTATAACTAATTGTTTTCAATTCTTTAATTTTTCAGTATAAAAGCAAATAGGTAAAACCTCTGGTGGATGATAATCCTGATGTTGTAAAATCTGCTACATGTTGAAAAAAAATAATGATTCCTTAGTTAGAAATAAATGGTAGCTCTCCAAATCTGTCAATCTGTTTTTTCAATAAATATAATTTCACAGTTTTGCATTTTTAAGCTTTCAGCGTCAACGCATTGAATTTTTTTTAAATTGGCACATAAACGACAAATAAACTAATGAAATGCATGGTCGGCATGGTTGGTTTGCTTACCTTAGCCCACATTAATATCGATATACAATTTTGAAAGTATGATTCCAATAGTGGTATGTGCCTTCTAATATTATAGAGTTTTATTTAACAATTGTACCCATTATTTTGTTATATCTACAAAATACCGTTATAAATCGTCGTTTCGGTATTTTAGCGTTATTTTAACTTTAGTTCGAGATATTTCAAAATCAAAGCGGTAAACTGGCGAAATAAAAAACGGTTACATAAGAAGACACATGCATTTAATGGAATCACGATTTAAATTTTCATATCGTTCTTGGTGTAACTGTGGTAGCTTAAAGTTAATGCCAACCCTGATAAATGAGATCGATTCGATTAGTGTGCCTTCAGTAATGAAAAAATATGACAATATAAATCTCTTCAGATATATGCGTGAAGATCTTAAAACTTAATATTTTTTGAAGGGCACGTCCGCAGTTTGAGAAATAAGTAGTTGCAGTCCTGCGTGATCAGTAAATATTAATGTTATTTTTTTTTTTAGCTTTTCACAGATTTTTGGAGCTAAAAGTAATGTAGAAACGAAAAAGATAATCCGATCATCGCAGCACTTGCAAATACAGTTGAACCTCGATTATCCGGGCCTCCATTAACCGGGTACATCTATTAACCTGCATGCTGGATGTTTGATTTATACCTCTATAACCGTGTTTACCTCTGTTTTCCGTACTATTATTTTTTTTTTCTCTATTAAACGTGCTTCACATCTATTATCCGTGCAGCACTCATATTTATTTGCTTGTTTTTTCTTTTAACCTACATACAAAGAGTTAAAATTCGCGAGAAATAAATAACTGCTATTAACCGTGTTTTCCATTATCCGTGCTGAGTCCGGTCCCGTGCAACCCGGATAATCGACGTTCCACTGTAACAATATTAGTGGTGATATCTATTATATAAGAAAGATCTCAACCTTAAATTATTTAAACTTGTGCCAATTAATTTAAAGTTGAATTTTGGCGAACTGTGGAGCTAAAAAGTGATGTAACGCAAAAAAAAAAAAATAAATCGATCTATTAAGCACTTTCACATAATGATTGTTATGATAATATCTACATTTGAAGATATATTGGACCACATAATTCTTGAAGCTGCGAGTGTGCATTACATTTTAAGTTAGCCTTTTAGCGATTTTTGGAGAAAAAAATGTTGTAGATAACTCCAAGTTTAACCAATCCATTTATCGCTTTCACATACATAATAATTGCAATGATGAAATCTACCAACAAATTTGAACTCAATTTTGTAACACCAAATGTGTTAAAATAAAATTTGGAACCAAATTCCAAAACGTGTGAAAAATTTTATAAGCGAAAATGTTTGCGGTTTTTTGTTTATAACTTTTTCAGCACTCAAAAAGGTGATTCGCGCGAACACATTAGCTCTGTTCGACGTACGTTACCGCGGGTACCCAATTTTACCATAATGCGTTTCTAAATTGTGTAAATTGTTGTTGTTTCCGGTAAATTTGGTTTCCGCGGGTATACGCGGTAACGACGTCGAACAGACCTTTTATTGCTTTTTTATAGAAATGGGCACGTGGGAAGAATTTTTCATGATTCACGTGAATCACGCGTGTGTGTGAGTCAAATATTTGCGAGAGTAAGTGTGCGTGAATAAATTTTACCAAAAAATAGATTTAGATTAAATAAATATTTTCTTAAATTTTTTCAGCGATTTAATATTGTTGGGTCTTTCAAATACAAAATAAATGGTAAAATTGCATATTCATAGGCAAATTTGAGTTACACATTTACAATTTTACATTTTCGTTTTTTAGGGTAAATTTTTATTCGTGAATTTGCGTGATTCGCGTGAATCACTCGTAAGTTTGAGTAAATTCCAAATTTACATACGTGAGTGTGAGTAGAAAAAAATTCTCGTGAGTGGAAGTTTTCTCTCGTTAGCGAGTGTGAGTCAAAATTCACTCACGTGTCCATCTGTACTTTTAAATATATTTTAAATAAGCTAATCTAGAATAAAATTGTGTGCTACTAATTTGAAATTTTTCATTTTTTAAAGTCTGAAATCGTACGGTTTCCTAGAATTTCCCATATGGTGTATGCATATTAATATTGTGTATTAATAAGGTGCATCGCATTAATACACTTGTTTTGTTTTATTTAAAACAAAATAAAAAGGAGAATAAAAACAAAAAGCGTGAATTGTATATCTACCAAAGGTAGAGCTTGCACACAACGAACAAGTTTTCAATTTATTGTTGATCAATGGTGATAATCTTTAACTTCGAACTCATATATTAGTTGTCATTTATTGGGATAACTAGTTTATATGAATGTTTGATGTTTGCATGGAATTGTCACTTCTTTCAAAACGTGTTCTGATGATTTGAACCTAGAAAATTCCCGAAAAAGATCTATTTTCAATTCATTAAATTTTAACCAATTGTAAAATTTGTTTGTCAAAAAACCAAAGTTCATTCAAGTTTTTTATCAAAAGTCTACAGAATAAGTTTTGAATTATTTTTTTTTTTTTAAATACGCATGTATGAAATTAAATAATTTTTGTTTTTCTTTTAGTAATTTTCCAATTATAGAGCTCGCTTTAGTATGCCCGGTGGCACAGAAAATTTATTCTATAGTTTTAATATGGGACCTGTACATTTTATTGGTATTTCCACAGAAGTTTATTATTATCTTCAAACTAGGCTTAAAACCTTTAGTATTTCAATATAAATGGCTCGAAAAAGATTTAAAAGAAGCTACTAAACCCGTAAATCGTGCTAAGCATCCTTGGATTATAACATATGGTCATCGTCCTATGTATTGCAGTAACGATAATGGTGATGATTGTTCTCATCATAATACTGTGGTCAGACAAGGTTTACCTATTCTGGGCGGTTTTGGCTTGGAACAACTTTTCTATAACTATGGAGTCGATGTTGAAATATGGGCTCATGAACATTGCTATGAACGTTTATGGGCTATTTATAATTATACTGTTTTTAATGGTTCTTTGGCTGAACCATATCGAAATCCTCGAGCACCAGTGCATATAGTAACTGGTTCAGCAGGCAATAAAGAGGTCGTGAACCTTTCTTTAAAAATATACCAAAATGGAGTGCTTTTCATAGTCAGGTTGGTTTAAACAAATAAAACTACACTCAAAATGTTTGACATTTGTTATTTTTAACTACAATTACAATTTTTATACAAAATAACTATTATTACTATTAACTTGTGCTTAATAGTTCATTTCCATTAATTGAGCTAGTTTGTTTGTTCAACTGCATTTACCATCGAAATCCAGTTGAAACTAGATTTCGATCATATGCACACAGAAAACAGTTTTGTAGTTGCAACCGAATTTTTGTGGTTACAACGTACTATCACTATTATTACATTTTAATACTATTGCAACAACCGACATTTATTTACGAAATTTGAATTTTTATTGTAACAATTGAATAATTTATGTTTATGGACTATAATATTCTACAATTAGATTCACATGCATTCAACAAATTTATTTTATTAATAAATAAAAATTGTATGCCTCGAACTCTGCAGAAATACTGTTTTGGTAGTTGTTTATTAAAACACTAAAATAAATGCTTCAAACAACTGTTACAAAATATAGCAGTTTTCTTCAGTTGTTTTTTTAAATAATTGTCAAAATAGTTATTTTGTATTATTTCATAAAAAATATCTGTAATTGCAGTCAAAAACAACAACTACTGATTACTACACAAACAACTGTCATGTAATAACTGTAAAACTTTTTTGAGTGTGTAAATAGAAGGATAGGTGCAATGCAATTCTACAATGTTTTCTACATTTTGAATTCTGTGATTTAAAGTGTTTTTTGGGCTTTGGTGGTTTTATTTCAAATCATGAAATTGAAATAATGATTTTTTGCATTTCATAATAAAATTTTTCTTAAAATCTTGACATTCCGGTTTAAAAAAGTTCATGTATGTCCAAATATATTCATATATGGTTACATATATGTGCATAGTAGTAGTAGGAGTGTTTTCTTTATTTTCAGCTGACCCGACAAAAGTTGTTTTTGCCTTCAAATTTTATTTTCATTGAAAGTCTGGTTCCGTTACAAAGTCGTGGTGGATTGATTTTTGATATTCACACAATTTATATGAAAATGACTAATGTTCAGAAAAATCACCATATCTGGACTAAACGGAAATATTTTTAAACAATTTTTGTTTTATAAACCATCCTCATTGCATGTTCTACAAAACGTATTCAGCCATTTTTATTTTATGCAGCCGTTCTCGAGTTATGGAGTGACAATCAAAATGCACACTTCTTTTTATATATATAGATTACAAAAAATAAGAAATTATTAAATTAAGATAGTTGACCATGACATATCGTCGTTAGTCGCCATAATATTATATATTATATTGTACAAACATATTGCATTTTAAAAATTAAATTCATTTACAAGCATATTTCTGTAATTTATACAATATTTTACAAAATTTACTAACGGATTCCATCCCATTGTTTTACCATTAAGTGTATTTAAAATCTCTTCCTCTTCATGTAAACTTTTTCCGAAATAAAACATTCTAAATTCTCTAAATGCTGGACAAAGGCCTAAAAAATGTTCTATGTTTTCATTTTCATCCATGTTGCAAATAGAGCACAAACTTGACACATTCCTTTGATATCTGTTTGGCATTAAGTTGAATTAAACCGCCACCTCATCTTGAAATCCACATTATATATTCTTGATTATTGTCTTGTTTAATGTAATCTTGACCTACTATTGGGTTCATCGTTTTATAATTCTCTTTGTTTGAATTTTCTTTATCAATAATTGAACATATTAAGGGTCCGCCATCTAAACGTTTTTTTCAACTAGTGCTTATTTCGTGAATGGTAACACTTAGCTCATGTCTGATTTGACAGATAATTAGTTTTATCCTCCCGCTGAACGAATATGGTTGTGTATACGCTTGAACAACGCTGGGAAATATTGCGACATTACTTTGAAAATCATGGTAATGTTGCAGAATGTGTGCGAAAATTGCGTACGGATTTGGAAGAAGAGAAGCACCGTCAGCTCCGTATGTTCGTTATCTTGTGAAAAAGCAATGCGTACACCCGAGAATATTGCTGCTGTGGCAGAAAGTGTGCGTGAAGCGCCATTAACATCAATTCACTGTCATTCTCAACAATTGAACATTTCGAAGACATCATTGAGACGAATTTTCCATAAAGACCTTGGTATGACGCCATACAAAGTCCAATTGATTCAGGAGTTGAAGCCAACTGATCATCCAATGCGTTTTCGCTTCGCTTTCTGGGCCTGCGATCGACTTACAGAAGATGCCGATTTGCCAAAAAAATCATCTTTTCAGATGAAGCTCATTTTGATCTTGGCGGGTATGTAAACAAGCAAAATTGTTGCATTCGGGGCACAGAAAACCCCGCACGCATACCCGCAAAGCATAATTGGGTCAAGGAGTGGCCGTTATAGTCAATGGCGATCGTTATCGGGCCATGTTGAACGAATTTTTGTTCACAAAAATTGAAGAGGAGGATATTGGCAACATTTGGTTTCAACAGGACGGCGCTACGTGCCACACAGACGGCGCCTACGTGCCACACAGCTACACTCTATGTTTTGCGCCCTGTTTTTGAAGATCGCATTATCAGCCGCAGAGCTGATGTCGTTTGGCCACCTCGGAGCTGCGATTTGACACCGTTGGACTATTATTTGTATGGTGCCGTCAAAGATAAGTGTTACGACAACAAGCCAGAGACAATTGACGCTTAAAGGACAATATTCGTGAAGCCATTGGTGGAAATACAGCTGCACACAATCGATAATGTGCTTAAAAATTGGACCGATCGTGTAGGCTACTGCATGGCCAGCCGAGGCAGCCATTTGAATGAAATAATTTTCCATTATTAACCGGAAGGATTGTACTTTCAAATAAAAAAAGAAATTTGAGAAAATATTCAGTAGTTTTTTTTTTATAGCATTTTCAAAAAAAAAAGTTATTTGGAGGACCCTTTATTTCACTCTAAGTGCTTGTAGAAGATTAGTTCGGTTCTCATTACATTGACTCCTAGTAAGGTTTTCTGTCCACTAAATATCAGACTCAGCATCCAGTGTGTTTAACTCCTTTACCCATAGAAGTTATTGATGTAATAATTTTTTTGTTAATTGATGAGGCGGTCTATCTTCATCATAATTAAAAAGTGCACTGGTGATATATCTCAAGTGTAAATCTAACGTAAACAAATGACCATTTTCCATTCCAGTCTCTAACAGTAATGCGTATGTTAGTGTAAAATTCGGGAGACGTAGTAACTTTTTAACAAAATAAATCTGATGCCTCTCAACTTCTTGAAACAAAGAAAACCCCCATACTTGCGCACCGTCAACTTGAACTAATCTGCATACTGCTAAAAACAATTTCCATTTGGACTTGAGAGATATATTTGGCTTCTTTAGAAAATTATTCCACGTAATATTTATACTATTTTTAGCTGCTAGGTTTCTGGTTTCCACATGCTTTCTGAAGACCATGTTCGGTGTCTGTGAAGCACCTAGATAACAATATTCAGATGCTATTTTAATTTCGTTGCCATTGAAAACCCATTTTTCGTTGCTTGCCTATCTTCCTAATTTTCTGAATACCATGAATTCGGACTTACTTAAGTTACCTCAATATTCCGTAAAGTACAATATTCTTCAAGTCTATGAATCATCTGCTGTAGCACTTAAACATTGTCTGCTAAGATCACTATATCGTCAGGGTACAGCAGTAGACGTATGTTTAGATTTCCAATTGAATTCCACCTTCTAAATATTCATGTAAATCATTTAGATAGATTGCAAAAAATAATAATGGCTAGCGTAAACATCCCTGTTTAACACCTGACTCTGTAGAAAAGCCATTAGAGCGACTCAAGTTGTATGGAAGCGAAATTCGTGCAAGGTGTACCCCCTCAAAATGAACATTGGTATTTTTTATGATGACATCTAAAATATTTCGGCTCTAGCTTTGACCTCTCGTGAGCTGGACCATTTTGAAAAAGGGTCCATTTTTGCATGTTTTGTTAATTTAAGAGTTTGTTTCCTTACCAACATATACAAATTTTTTTTCGCAAATTAAAAAAAGAATATGCCGCCAAAAAGTCGTGGATCATTTTTGTTTTTCTTTCTTTAGTCCTATTTTCATCCATACATGATCCAGAAACTAAATCCGCTATCATGTTAGAGTTACCACAAAATTGCATTTATATATATTCCAGAGCACCGTGTAAAATGCATCTAATTTGCAAAAATCTAAATTATTTACATACAAAGATGATGTACTTGGCAAAAGAAAAAATTTGATACCCATATTGCCCTATTTAAAACGAAGAGTTACCACCCCATTGCATTTCTGTCAAAACGCGAACTAGCACGAATTTCAAAAAAAGCTGAGACCCGTATTTAATTAAATTGACTAAAGATTTAAATATGTTAATTTGGCATTTTTATTACAAACAACCCCGAACAAAAAATTCAAAATTTTTTTTTTACAGAATATCCTTAAAAAAAGGACATGGATGATCGTTCTTGGACAAATTGTATAAACAGTTGGACGCGCCTTAAAAAAAAACCTTTCTTATGATACCCATATTGTATATGTTTGGAAGGAAACAGATTCTTAAATTAACAAAACATGCAAAAATGGACCCTTTTTCAAAATGGTCCAGCTCACGAGAGGTCAAAGCTAGAACCGAAATATTTTAGATGTCATCATAAAAATACCAATGTTCATTTTGAGGGGGGGTACACCTTGCACGAATTTCGCTTCCATACAACTTGAGTCGCTCTAATGTATATATGTATCTTTAGTTTAAAATTATAAATTTACAAATTATAAAAACAAATAAAGAAAAAGTAACTAATAATAACAATGACATATAGTCGTCTGTTATATTAATACACAGAAAAATTTTTGTTCATAAATAGAACGAATTGCTTTCATTGATTTCAATTCTTAATATGTATGAACAAGTTCATGCTACGTATGAACTTTTTTATTTTTTTTTTTTAATTTTAAAAACTTAGAAAGCCAGAAGAAAATTGTTTTAATTTTCACTTATTTTTTTTTTCTGTGAAATAAAAACGTTTCAAATTTTTCTTTTATAATAAAAAATCGTTATTTATTATTAATTCTTGTTGTTAAATAAGTGCTTTGTGAAAGAAAATAAAAAGCTGTTAACAATTAGGTAATTTAAAAAGATAAAAAAATTAGTATTTTATGTGCAAAGAAATTTGCACAGCGAATAATTTAATAGTACACCTTAAAAGTGTGCATAAATCGAAAACCAATGGTGAATTTTATTGTACTCATGGAAAATGGAAATTTTGTGGAAGCGCTAGTTTTATTGCTGATATAATCCATGATTTTTGTTCACGATGTCCTACTTAGAACCTCTCTTAAGTGCTTCTAAATCCAAAAAATATATATATTAATTCGTCATTACGATATCTCATCCTCGAGGCAGCATTTCAGTAAAGCGTTTCAAAAAACTAATCTAATTATGATCCGAAATCATGAGTATTTTCTCCTGGGATATAGTGGTATTGTTCTATTTAACAAATTAGTAATTTATGTACATTATTTAATTTATTTATTCTCAATTATTTGTATTTAAAAACAATAATAATAAAAATGCAGTTATTATGCATATAAAATCTAAAAAAACCCTATACTTTAATGGGAAAATAGATAAAAAATATTTTTTTTTATGAAAATTACATAATATAGATAAATTTGGTACATACATATTATAAACACGTTTCGTAATATGTATGAACACATTCATAACTCGAATGAATAGTTTTTTGGGAACTAATTCAGGTTCGGTTTCATACTATGTACAAGGTGGCGCAAAAGTAATCCTCCTATCAGAAAATGCTATACATAATAAATACATAATAAAAAAAAAAAACATCGGATGGTTATTTTTGCGCCACCTTATATGAACAAGTTCATACTATAAATGAAAAAGTTTTGGGAAAAAAAAAATCATGTTCGATTCATACAGTTTATGAAAAAATTCATTCTGTGAATGATTTTTTTTTTCTGTGTACAAATATATTTAAAAAACAAGATGTATAAACATGTTTCAAAAACATATATGGTTGTAGTAGATTCCAAGAATTTAATAAAAAAAAAAATTAAATGACTCGTCAATAATCATCTTTCTATAATTTAATGCGTTTTTAACTTAGCTATAGAGGTTATTCCATGCCTTGGGTATTTTCCCATTTAAAATATCAATAAGTTCGGTTTCAGTAAGGTATAATTTTCCAAAATGTGTATACCTGAATTCTTTAAGTATGGGACAAACAGAAATAAAATGTAAATTTTCAATTTCATAAGTGTAACATAATCTGCACTTTTTATTATCTGTGGCCTTAAAGGTATTAGCGTTCAATGGTAACAAATCGCATCTTGTTTTAAAAATCGTTGTTATTTGATGTTGCTTATTTAAACTATCAACATAGTCTGCAGACTGTAGTCTAATTTTTATAAAAACGAGACCGACTGTTAACTGCATCATGCTGCATACTCATAAGAGTTTTCGATTTTAGTTTTGTAATAATTCAGTTCCTCCATAAATCCAATCTTCTGGTGAAGCATTTTCTTATTCAAATTGTAATCCAAACTCAATGCCGTATTTCGTATATTTCCTTTGCCCAAAAAGTGCTATTACGTATCATCCTCCTCGACAATCTATTTGGGAGTCTGTCAAGGTTGTACTGAAATAACGTTTTGTAGATATAATTCATGTGTAGTTCAAGTGTGTAAATATAACTGCATTCTGTATTTGTTTCTAACAATAGAGGATAGTTTGGTGTGAAATCAGGTAACTTTAAAATTATTTTTAGGAAGTAACGTTGTAACTTATCTACTTCATCATATAACCGACAACCCCAAGCTTTCATTTAGATTTAAGTGAAATATTTGGCTTATTCATGAAACCAGTCCATGTAGCATTAATACTGTTTTTGTTTCAGTAATTATTGTTTACCTTATTATGCCCAAATAGAATTATAACCGTAATACTTCAATGAAAACATTGTGGACAATTTAAGACTATAAAAAGTTTTTTTTAATCAGGACCTCGCAGATAAAATACGAAATTCTTCAATTAGTAATGAATTGTTGAACTTTAAGTTCTCATTTTCAGTTAAAACTTTAAAAGTACATTATCATAATTAAATCTTACACAGATAATAAAATCATTCACATACTGAATTTTTTCATAAACTGTATGAATCGAACATGATTTTTTTTCCCAAAACTTTTTCATTCATAGTATGAACTTGTTCATGCATAATATGAAACCGAACCTGAATTATTTTCCGAAAAACTATTCATTCGAGTTATGAATGTGTTCATACATATTACGAAACATGTTTATAATATATATGTACCAAATTTATCTATATTATGTAATTTTCATAAAAAATAATATTTTTTATCTATTTTCCCATTAAAGTAAAAGGTTTTTTTTAGATTTTAAATGCATAATAACTGCATTTTATTATTATTGTTTTTAAATACAAAAAATTGAAAATAAAAAAATTAAATAATGTACATAAATTACAATTTGTTAAATAGAACAATACCACTCTTTTTTTGGTCCCTCGGAGTTTATCCCAGGAGAAAATACTCATGATTTCGGATCATAATTAGATTAGTTTTTTGAAACGCTTTACTGAAATGCTGCCTCGAGGATGAGATATCGTAATGACGAATTAATATTTTTTTTTTTTGATTTAGAAGCACTAAAGAGAGGTTCTAAGTAGGACATCGTGAACAAAAATCATTTATTATATCAGCAATGAAGCTAGCGCGTCCACAAAATTTCCATTTTCTATGAGTACAATAAAATTCACCATTGGTTATCGATTTATGCACACTATTTAGGTGTACTATTTATTTATTCGCTGTTGTGCAAATTTCTTTGCACATAAAATACTTAATTTTTTTATCTTTTTAAATTACCTAATTGTTAACAGCTTTTTATTTTCTTTCACAAAGCCCTTATTTAACAACAAGAATTAATAATAAATAACGATTTTTTATTATAAAAGAAAAATTTGAAACGTTTTTATATCACAGAAGAAAAAAAAATAAATGATAATTAAAACAATTTTCTTCTGGCTTTCTAAGTTTTTAAAATTAAAAAAAAAAAATAAAAAAGTTCATACGTAGCATGAACTTGTTCATACATATTAAGAATTGAAATCAATGAAAGCAATTCGTTTTATTTATGAACAAAATTTTTTCTGTGTACTATTAAAAAGAAAATTCATAGTTTTTTTTTTTTAATTGTAAGCGAAAAAAAATAAAACTTTTATTATTACATATCTTTATAAATTATGAAATGTTTTTTCGACCTTTGATATGAATGACTTTATTAAATAATTGAGCTCTAGGTTACTAGAGTGACCCAGAGCTCAATCTATACTAATCTATACTAATCTATACTAATATTATAAAGAGGTAATGTTTGTATGTTTGTTTGTTTGTTTGTAGAAAGTAATCTCCGTAACTAATCATACGATTTCTAAATTTTTTTTACCAATATTTAATTTGGTCCTCCAGGATGGACATAGGCTATATATCGTTCCGAATTTTTTTTTTTTTTTTAAAGTTATGAGCGGAAACATAAAAATAATATATAAAAAATACAATGTTTGTATGTTTGTACTCTATAGACTCTAAAACTATCCAACCGATTTGGCCCAAGCCGGTTTCATTTGAAAGGTTATAGTCCAAATTAGGTTTTCGGATATATATATTTCAAGTGGGCGTGGCGGCCCCTCCCACATAAATTGAATAACATCATATATCTTGACTATTGTGATAGCAAGAGTTTTGAAACATTGCAGTATCCCATATGTTACTGATTTGAATAATCAGGAAAAAAATGGGCGGGATCGGACCAGTGGGAGTGGCAGCTCCCATACAAAGTAAATATTTAATATCATATATCTGGACTATAATAGCCATAGTCTGAGAAATTTGTGCACGTTGATTATTTGTTAATGTGAATAGTCATGGGCAAAATGGACGTGAATCGGACCAGTGGGCGTGTCAGCTCCCTTTAATATCATATATCTGCAGTTCTATAATAGCCAGAGTCTTAGACATTTGTGCACGTTGATTATATTATGAATAGTCATGGGAAAATTGGGCGGGATCATACCAGTGGGCGTGGCAGCTCTCATACAAGTGATTATTTAGCTCATATACAAAATTAATATTAATATTAAATATTTAGGGTTCTATATTAGCTATATAGCCTTCAAATTTTGTACGAGTCCATCAATTACAAATATTAGTAGTCGAACTGAAAATGGACGGAATGGGATAAATGGGCGTGGTACCGCTATATATATATAAAACAGGATGTGTGTATGTATGTAACGTATGGACTCCAAAACGGCTGGGCCGATTTTGATGACATTTTTAAGGAATCTTTAGAATATTCAGGCGGGTGACACTGTGAAGTCTGATTTTAGATTTTCTGTCTGTGGGTGGAGGGGCGTGGCAAAATCCATTTTCATATTGTACCACCAATGACATATACATATACATATCTTTATTTTTTTTTTGCTTTTTTATTTTATTTTTTTGAAAGCCGTTGTCATGTTTTTCAAAACGAGATATCATACTCTTAAATCGGTTATGTAGTTCCGAAGATATTTACAAAAAACCTATGTTAATATTTACAAAGAACCTATGTTAAGCTTCAAGCTATGTTACACGAACACAACAGCCTCATCCGTCTATTCAAAACAGACCTAGACCAGATGCCGACAGATGAATTTACGGTTGTGATAAGAGCTGACCAGACAGCGGCTGGTGAGCATGAGCGGCGCTTTAATGCACCGGTAATAGGTGACGTCGCAGTTGTTATGGCAGTTGTTTTCAGCTATTCATTTTATATACTTCAGCAAATAAAGGCGATAGAAGGACAAAGAGGCGTTGGGCTTCCCATGAAATTACAAATTTTAAAATGATTTACTAATGTGAATTTATTTTTAATTATTTATTTGCGTAAAAGAAATTTCTTGATTTAAAGAATTAATTACAATTAAAATTTGAAGGCAAAACAACGTTTGCCTGGTCAGCTAGTTATTTAATAAAGTCATTAACATTTTCAAGTAATTTGTATTGTTATATGTAAGGTCCTGTTCAAAAGACTTATAATATTAATATTGTTCATAATCAGCCTGATTACGGTTGTCGAATTTGTAGTCGAATTTTTCGATTCCATACAAATGGTTTTTCTTAAATTGAAAATTATAAATAAATTAAACCCAGATTAAATATTTTCTGCAAGGGAGTGTTATTTATGATAAATTTCAGTTGTAAGATTGTTCAAAAGTTTTGTGTTTAATGAAATATCAGCCAATTCGACTTACTCTCGAATTCGAATACGACAACCGTAATAAGGCCAAATGTTTTAATTTAATCGTATGATACTTTATTTTAAAATTGTTGTAACGTGTCGTATTATTGGCATATTATATCATATATATCATAAATGAACTTTTTTAACCGGGATAATGCAAAAAAAAAAGTGAAATCTATAAATCAAAGCTTTTTAAAATATGTATATCAAAATTCAAAATTAAGAGCGAAAACTGAATTTTGTAGTACATAAATTTTAAAATTAATTTATTTTATTTTGTAGGATTTTGGTTATACTCGTCTTAAAGCTTATAATACTACACATTTATACTTCGAACAAGTTTCTGATGATAAAGATGGCGCAGTTATTGATAAATTTTGGATTATAAAAGATAAGCATGGCAGTTACAATTAGATAAAACATTTTTTTTTTTTTTTAAATTTAAATTTTAAAAGTATTATTATTATTCCATAATCTTGTATATATACATACATTTTTATCTTACAATAAAATATATTAAAATATTATAATAACCGCAATTAATGGCACATTTATAATTGAAAAACAGTGATGAATAAGATAAAAACAAACGACAAATGCAGTTTTTTGTAATTATAAATAATTACTTTTTTTTTTTTTGTTTTATAGAAAATTTAAATGACATTGTGGTAACATGGTCAACGCGTGATGCCACCAATCAATCTGTTGTGGTATTTGGGGAAAATTTCCATAATCATCAAACATTAGAAAAACAAACCGGTTCATCACAACGTTTTGTAGATGGTGGCCCAAAAAAGTCAAATCAATTTATACATAAAGTAATATTGAAAAATCTTAAATGGAAAACACGGTATGAGTATTCTTGTGGTAGTGATTTTGGTTGGTCGGCAAGATATTCATTTGTTACACCACCTGAGGGTAATAATTGGTCACCTAGTTTAGCCATATACGGTGATATGGGTAATGAAAATGCTCAATCATTGGCACGTCTGCAACAAGACACAGAACAAGGAATGTACGATGCCATCATACATGTTGGTGACTTTGCCTATGATATGGATACAGATGATGCTAAAGTAGGAGATGCGTTTATGCGTCAAATTGAAACTATAGCTGCCTATGTGCCATATATGGTTTGTCCAGGAAATCATGAAGAGAAATAGTAAGTTTGTTGTACATGGATCATACACTGATTTTTGTTTAAAATCTTCTGACTTCTTTTTGTATTTTCTAGTAATTTTTCAAACTATAAAACCCGTTTTAATATGCCCGGTGGACATGATAGTTTATGGTACAGTTTCAATTTGGGTCCTATACATTTTGTTTCTTTTTCCACCGAAGTATATTATTTTCTTGGCTATGGCTATAAATTATTGACTAAACAATTCGAGTGGTTGGAAATGATTTAAAAAGAAGCCAATAAACCTGAAAACAGAGCAGCTCAACCTTGGATTATTACATACGGTCATCGGCCAATGTATTGTAGTGATGACAAAGAATATGATTGTAATGAAAAGTTAGAAACGTATATACGTCAAGGATTACCCATCGTTAAAATGTTTGGTTTAGAGGATTTATTTTATAAATATGGCGTTGATGTAGAATTTTTTGCTCATGAACATTTCTACACCAGACTTTGGCCAATTTATAACTTTAAAGTATACAATGGTTCATTACAGGCACCTTATACTAATCCTAAAGCTCCTATACAAATCATAACGGGTTCTGCTGGCTGCAATGAAAATCGTGAACCTTTTTCTCATGTTTTGCCTGAATGGAATGCTTTTCATAGCAATGTAAGTTAAAAAAAAAAAAAATAGATCGTAAGTTAGACTCATATACTTGAAAAAAATTAATTCACAAAAATTCGAATGCAGAATTAAAAAAAATTTCATATACCATTCCGTTTATTCATTCCCTAAGAATTCATTCATTAGCTTAAAAACTCAAAGCTTTAATAGGTATTGAATGAATTCAGTTACTAACTTTAATGATCCAATTTTATGTTTATTCAACATTTTATTAATTGAATGGAAAAATTTCAGTATCATTTTTATAATACAGTGAAGTTTGACATAAATATTAAAACATAACACACCAACAATAACAAAGTATGAAATTAATTTCTTAATTACACTATTCCACAAATTTCAATATTTGGAACTGAATCTTTTCGAGATATTTAAACTTTTTGATTTGCATTTAACACCCTCTTTTAAGAAGTTTTATCTCAATAACGCACAGTGGAGTGAATCAAATAAAAAGTGGTAATAAATGTAGAACTTCGTTATACATCGTTGAACAGGTGAAAACCTCTGCTTTAAAAAAAAAAATAATTTATTGTAAATTTTAAAAAAATTCTAGAACAAATAAGTAAAAAAACAAAAAAAATATATATAATAGTGTTTTTTGTATTATAACAACTTAACTTTGATAAATAATATCTAAATAGGTGTTTATGTTATGTAAATAATTTTAATATGAATTAAAGATTATATTGTCGTAATTAATAAAAAATAAATGAAAGTAAAAAAATTGGATCTAAATATGATTTTTTTTAAAAGCGAAAAAATCTAATTTCAAAATTTGACTTTTTTTAAAAAAACTCCTCCCACGACCCCACTTTTCATTTCCCGGCGGCAAACTTGATAAAGAATAATTAACATTTATTAGTCTATAATATTGCGTTTTAAAAGGTTAAACTTGAAATTTTGCTTGAAAATTGGTCATTTTCGATCAATGCTGGGTGGGGTGTATGTTTTAAAATTAATAATACTTTCATTTGAAACTATTCTCAAAGCCTGTTCTTTTCTAATATTTAAAAAAATATTTACTTTCCTTCTACTAGATTATAAAAAAAACGTATGAGTGAAGCTACTTTTTCTCAAAAATTTTACAATTTTTTTGACCTATTTCAAAAAATTGACTTTGCAAATTTTTCTTTACTCAACGGTTACAGATAATTAAAAGAAACTTTAAGAACAACATTGATGATAAAAGTGGCAATATACAAAATTTTTTTTAATGTCTTACCACTTACTATAAAGGAGTTATTAACTTAAAACCTAAAAAAAACTTGTCAAAAAATTTAAATTTTAATGTTCAACATCACATAACTTTTAAACTTTAAGAGGTAACATATTACCGTAAGCATGCTTTTTATTAATCTCATTAAGCGGATTCAAAAAGTCTAAAATCGTCGGTTCATAATTGTATAAGTTACAGCATTTTAAAAGTTTTCTGTACTCGAGGTGGTCTACTTTGGCACCTTAGTGCTCACCCTGTGTTAACACAGGGTGGCTTTAAAATTAATGTTCTGAAAGCTATACTCCTCCTTAACGATTACATATAAATTTGGTCTTAATCGGTCCAGTAGTTAAGAAGTTCTATATTTATTACCACTTTTTATTTGATTCACTCCACTGTGTACCGTGGAATCAAACTTAAAATGTTAAAAGCTTTTTATAGTTTTGAAATCTACGGAAATTAAGCATTCATTTCAGTACACTACTTTATTTTAATGTTTAAGAATGTTTTTAAGGATTTTGTCAGGTATTGGAAAATTTCTCATTTTTCAGTTTAAGCCCTCTAGTTTTTACCACAGCTTGCAGCTTTCATTTTCTTTAATTAACACCTAAACTAGACCCTTTAATAAACAAAATTTTGCATTAAAGTTGTAAAACCGGGAATTCCCAGAAAAATTGCGTCGGGAATTCCCTTACCCTAGCAGCAGCCACTAATATAATTTTCAAAACTTCGATTAGTTTTGCAAAAATTTCAAGAAATATTCGCTGGTTTTGCAATTTTAATACAAAGTAAATCTATTTGCTGCTGTAAAAACTAAAGAGATTAAACTAAAAAATTAGAATTTTCATGTTCCTAACAAAATCCTAAAAAAATACTCTAATTTATTGGTATACGCAAAATTACCAAAAAAAAATGAAAAAGTGGAAATGTGGCACATTTGTTATCAGCGTGTGCAAAATGATATATTGCAGGAGGAGGTCTTTTTTGGTGTTTTATAGTGTTATAAATTAAATTTTCTTATTTTTCTTCGATCTTTGTGAATAAATTTTTGTCTTTTGTTTTATTGAGCTAAAGATCCTTTATATTATAATTATAAGTATTTATTTCCAATATTTCTTCTTCGCATTGGAAGACTTCTTCAGGGAAAATTTTTATAATTAAAAAACTTAAAAATAATAATTACAAAAAAAAAGGCGGGAAATAAAATATTTTCTAATGTCAAATTTGACATTAGAAAATATTTTATTTCCCGCCCTTTTTTTTTTTTTTTGTAATTATTATTTTTAATAATAATTGACATTAGAAAATATTTTATTTCCCGCCTTTTTTTTTTTTGTAATTATTATTTTTAAGTTTTTTAATTATAAAAAAATTTCCCTGAAGAAGTCTTCCAATGCGAAGACGAAATATTGGAAATAAATACTTATAATTATAAATAAATGATCTTTAGCTCAATAAAACAAAAGTTATAAATTAATTTAAAGTACTTTTGTTTTGTGTTATGTAAATATTTTAGTTGTTCTTAATTCCATAAGAATGCTTTTACGGAATGAAATTTAAATAAAATTTAATTCATTAAAAAAGTGAATTAAGGAATTAATTCTTTTCATCCATCCTATTGTTTAGTATACATTTAATTAAAATTTTTCTAATTTGTTATTATTTTATTCTAGGATTATGGTTATACTCGTTTTGAAAGCACATAATTCTACCCATTTATATTTCGAACAAGTATCAGATGATAAAAATGGCGATATTGTTGACAAATTTGGGTTATAAAAGATAAACATGGTTCTTATAAAGAAATGTGATTGGTTTAGATAATTTTGTTTGTTTTGTGATTCGAGTACTGTGAACTGATATTTAAATTTTTAAATTATTTTAATAAACAAATAAATTACAGGTGTGTTTTTTACATGATACGATTTAGTGTAAGTAATTAGTAGTTATTTTGTTTTTAACTGCAACTACAGTTGCTCTCTTTCCCATGAAATAATAAAAAAATTCTGGTTGGTTATTATGTAACTCGATTCGAAATTTTTTGTTCGAATTCGGAAATTTAAAACTCTTGTAAAATTACATATATCCATACTTAAAAGTCCAACTTTTTTATTTTATTTTTCGCATATGCGCAACTTCAAAAAGTTACGGCACCTAGACATTTTTTAAGGTTTTTTTTTTGTCTGACATTAATGTCGATTTGCGTGTGTATAAATCGATATTTGCGTTAATCATTTTTATTAAACGGCACAAATTTTACGGCGTTTTTGAAGTTAAAAATTAAAAAAAAAAAATATTAAAATTACAGTTTTGTTAAAATTGAAAAATGATAACGCGTGTGGATAATACCCTTTAAGAGCTTTCTTAGCACACTAAAATATTTGTAAAAGCTTCAATACTTTTTAAAATACACTGGAAAAAAATAATAAAAAAAAATTCTTTTTTGATCGTGTATGCATATAAAAATTTATTTAAAATTTAAACATTTTACAAAATTACGGCTAGTATAAGACATATTTTGGAAAAAAACTATTTGCATATCGCTAATGGTGTAAGAGATATAACCATTTAAACTTACCACTTTTTTTTGTTATTTTGATTTTTTGTTATTTTGATTTGTTACCTTTGATTTTGTTACCTTCAAACATTCACAAGGTTTTCCACATTCTTTGCAATTAAAATTGTTCTGCAAATTGGAAGCTGTAACTAACGTTTCGTTAGTTAAATCTTGGGTTTCAGTGATAGATTCTAAGCCGTTTTCAACTTTTTTTAATCCTCAATTTTTTGTTTTGATGACATTGTTTTTATTATTATTATTATTGTTATTTAAATATTGTTATTTCAGTAAAGTCTTCCATTCGATGTACGTTTGAGCGGAATTGATACAGCGCTTTAGTTGTCACAAATCGAAATGTGTTTGGAAAAAACTGCCGCTGCACACGACAGGATTGAAAAAAAATATTTTTTTTTGGGCTTTCTCAGTTTAGTCCGTCGCGAAGAATTTATTTAGATACCTAAACATGTTCCCATGCAAAGTTTTGATATAAAAAAAAGCTTAAAAAAAATAGTTTTTTTGCAAAAAATTTTCAAAAGTTCATAAAGTTTTTGCGTTTAAAAATTTTAAAGTTTAGAAAGTTACTCACATCACGTAATACACTGGCCAACTTACAAGATAATTCAGATTGTCAGACGCAAAAAAGATACATTTTCAAAAAATTTACGCTAATTTCTTTTAAGTTTGTGATGTCCGTGATACGTTATTGGTGCGCTGACACCAACTTGATATACCTCAAACTTTATAAAATTACGCCGTTATATTAATTCTGCGCTTAAAACACATTTTTATTAAACGGCGCAAAACCCTATTAAAAATCTTCAAAAAGTTCAAAATTCGGAAAATTTGGTTTCACTTGGTAAACCACTATGCAACTTTTCACCCAGCAGCGATATCAAATATTTCTTTTTGTGGATATACTCTTGCAAGTTTCAAGTCGTTTTTTTTAATTTTTCGAACTTTAGATGACCACCAATTCTTAAGGTGAAGACTTTTCAACGAAAAACTTTGCACGTCATATCCTTCAAATATAGTCATCCAAACCCTGTACAACGTTTTTTTCAATTCATAAAACTTAACGAAATAAGAGGCCATAGTATGTCGGTTTCTGCAGGGCCTCAAAAAATTTGAAATAGCCCATATACCAGATCATTGTCTACACGTTTTTAACATTTTCACCCATTAAAAAGTACTTTTTATTACTTTATTTTCAATGTGAAAATTCTGTTTCGAATCGAATTACATAATAACTCCCCTGTATTTTCTTATCAGTTGTTTGAAGAAGTTATTTAATTTTCGTTAGTTATTTAAAAACATAAAATTTCACTAAGTTTTCAAAAAAATCTTGTTAATACTACGTTCATACTAAACCAAAAAATACGTATTTTTTCGAAAATGCGTATTTTGTGCGTTATGTGCTTTAAGTTTATATTGTTTTCATTTATATATTCATAGTTTACAAACAAAAGTTGGAAAATTTCATTGCAAATCCAATGCATAAAAACGTAATAACTGGAGTAATGTTTAGAATTTTTACTTCACATTTTAAGTAGGAAATAGAAAATACAAATTATTATTGTAATCGAAAAAAAAAATTATAAAAAAATATTTTAAAACACCGAAAAATAAGTGTTAAAAAATAATAGTAGTAAAAAATTGTCCGTTATTTTTACGACATTGTTAGTAATTTTACTGCATTTGTTAGTTTGTTTTCAACAGTTACAAATAACTGTTTTTTTATATTTAAACTTTTGTCCCTAAAATTCAAAATGGCGTAACAAAAAAAATGTAAACTTGAGTTTTTGTGTAAATATAATAACTCGAAGAGTGTTAACAAAAAATTAAGCAAACCTTCAGAAATAAGTAAAGATATTGTTTCTTCAAAATATTGATTGTTTTGTAGTAGTAGTATTCTTTATTTAAATTTAGCAATATACATATTATTACAAAAAGCATAGTTTCTTAAAATAAGAATAAAACAAGTAATGAGCGACTTTGACTATATGTCGTCAGTCGACTAACTATTTAAAATAATACAAAATATAGTTTGAATGATATGAAATACAAATTTTTAAAAATTATATTCAGTTACTAAAAAATTTCTATAATTAACACATGCCTTTATATAGTTTTCCAAAAAATTCCAGTCTATTGTAATACCATTTAATACATCAATAATTTCATTTTCACTAAGTTCAGACTTTCCTATATACATAATTCTAAACTCTCTTAGAGCCCTACACCGACCTAGAAAATGCTGTATATTTTCAATTTCATTAATATTACAGAGAGAACATAAATTTGAGCCATTTATTTGAAACCTATTACCATTGAGAGCTATTAAACCACTTCTAGCTTTAAAAATTCACATTATATCTTCTATGTTTGTTTCTCCGATCAAGTATGTATTTTCATTTGTTACAATCTAATTTTTTATAAATTCTTTCCGTTTGTGAGGTTTTTGCCATATATTCTAGGTAGTATTTATCTTTCAGTGAGCTAAGCAGATTCAAACGATTTTCACTCCACTGAGTCTTATTAAATGTTTTGTATAAACTAAAAATTGTATGTGTAATTTGGAAATCTTTGTGTAATTTGATATCCTTCAATTGTAATTTGAATTTCTATTGGGGCATTACTGCTTTATTGATTTTTAAAAACAAATTCAAGAAGTAACCGCAAAGAAAAATAGGGAATTTATTATAATTACATTGAATATGGCAACTCTCAAAAATCTTTTACAATTTATACCTTGTTTTGAACAACAGTTATTATCAGCGTTGTCAGATATGACGATTTATCGCCAAACGTGGCTATTTAATTTTTAAAAATGGAAACGGAGGATTTTTCAACAGCTTTGAAAAATTCATTTAATTAATTCCCATTTTTTAAAATGAATTCATATTTAAGTAATGAATTCCTTGATTAACTTTAAGGAATTGAATGAATTCCCTTTTTCATTCAATTTGTCTCGAAGGAATTCATTCCATTTTTAAAAATTCTTCATAAAATTTATGGAATTCATTCAGTAAAGAATTCATTCAAATCTAGTTAATTTATGGAGGGAATTCATTCCATTTCGTTTCATTCCCTTAAGCACCAAATACACTAGCAATATTATTGCAAAAATTTGTGTTTTTGTTATTTATTCTTTTATCATATGTGATAATAGATTAAAGAATAAACTAAAAAAATTACGCAATAATATTGATAGTGTATGGGCACTTTTGAATTATATTGTTTAATTCCCTAAGAACTTAACCTTTTCCTTAGGTTCCTATAGAGACTTAACTTTTTTGTTTAATTCCCTGAAGAAACTGCATGCAGGGTACGGTAGCCCATTTCGACTACTTGGTGGAATTTGCTGGGTGCTCTCGAAAATTAAAATAAAGTGCGTCATTTTAAATACATTGGCCTAATTTCAACACCTACGAAGATGGGAAGAACTTGCAACGCGATCAAATAAGTTGACGAAATGTGTAAAAGTTCCCTATATTTAAAATTTTTAGTTTAAAAAAAACTGCATATAATGTAAGCGTTGCAATAGATAATAAGCCACATAAGTTCAAAACAATTTCCATAAAATTACTACAAGGACCTCCAAAGTTCAAAAAAGCTAGTGGCAAAAAGATGAATAACAAAAAAGTCAAGTCCCTAGGGACTGAAAAGTTAAGTCATTAGGGAATTAAATGCAAAAGTTAAGTTCCTAGGGACTTGACCCAAAAAGTTAAGTATTTGGAAATTTAACACAAAAAGTTAATTCTCTAAGGGAATAAAATTTGAATTGACTAATTTTTAACGAATTCTTGTTGAACAAATTCCTTAATTTTAATGTTTAACGATTTAGTCATGGAATTCATTCTTAGTATTTTCTAGTTAAAAAATTTATGCCTTTACTTAAAAAATTGAATTCAATTTAAGGGAATTCATTCACAAATTGATTGAAATTTTCAAAGATCTAACTCTGCTTGACAATAGTATTAAGGCATAGAATTTTTTATGTTATAAAATTATATATTTTTGTAAAGAGTCAATTGTGAACTTGAATTATAGATGAAGCACACTAAATTAAAAATGCTCATCAAGAGCTTTTTAGAAATGGTGGAACAAAAAATTTCTTAGATATTTTTGATAACGAGCAAGGTTAGCAATTTTCAAAAAAAAGAAAACTTGTAAAAATCAATTTTAGCAAACTATCGAAAATTGCTTAAAAACAATACTCCCAAACATAAATCATTAATTTTAATAGCTTTACTTCAATTCAACCAAGATCTAAAAAAGTACTTTTTTTTGGCGATTTTTGACTTTTTATGCAAAAATGAAGCAAAGTTGCAATTGTTGGCGATGTTTGGCGATTTTTAATTCTCTGGCGAATAGCGGCAAAAGAAATATGACAACCCTAGTTGTTATTATGGTAAACAGAGTAATTGTCAAACATCAGTGTTGCCAGAAAAGTCTTTGTTGCTCATATCCACACTTGGAAAGTTTGAAATCCCCTAAAAATAGATCTAATTTTATGCGAGTTGAGTAAAAATTAACTATCGCTTTTTAAGTTCTGTTCATAACATAGTTAATTTAAAATGAAAAAACGAGCAGAAAAGAAGGACAGAAAATAATCAAGTTGAGCATAATTATTAAAGACTGCACCTTAAAAAAAAAAAAAACTTTAAAGGCTTGCAGTACAAAACGCAATATAATAGAGAAATATAAGAGAGAAATCTATAATACAATGATTAAATACATATACAGATAATTTCCTATGATTTTGAAAACTTCAATATTGTTATTGTTACAGTTACATAAGCTTTAAAGATGAGTCAATTCCATTGAATATTTTTAAATTTTGGTTTTCTTTTTTCTTTATGTGCTTCTTTCTTCTTCTTTCTTAATTTCAAGATACATTTTAAAATTATTTTAATATGATGAAGTTTTAAAACTTTAAGTTAAAATTGTAAATAGAATATTTGAGTTCATAATTATAAAATCGGTCCTGAAGCCCAAATTTAAATCCACAATTTGGTGACAAATCCCTTTGTCTGGCAGCACTGTCACAGAAATTCTCAATAATAGTTGTTGCTATGAAAAAACATTAAAAAAGGATAATTTGATATCAATTTAATTTTAAATCCATCGATTTTTTTTGTGTAAACCAAAAAAATATGGAAGATTGGAGGCAAAATAAAGACAGCGTAAATTATCTTGTAAATAAATTGGTGTTTATGTATATTACAACAAAATGATGTTTTTAATCAAGAAGAAATACAAACCTCCTGTGCCCAAACTAAAGGCGTTGTCCTATCAAATATTGCTAAAAAAATCACCAGGCCACACAATGAAAACGCTTTGGAAGAAAATTTGCGATTTTGAACCACAGCGTGCTTTGGACATACAGATTTTTGCTGCTAAATAAATTCTCGCGCCAATCCTGTGGTGTGTTGCAAAAATTTACTGCATTTGAAGAGCAATTAGAGTCCCATAAAAAATGAAACCTATTTTAGTGAATGTGCTTGGTAAAGGCATATTGCAGTTGTTGTTGGCATTACAAGGAAATGTCCATGAGGAATATGAAGTGGTAAGTATAAACGAACGAACATAGACACAAAATTTTGTTGGGCTGTATAAACCAACAGAAAAGAGCTACATATAAGTCTTATAAAAAAAGGATTTAAAAAAATTAGGCTGCAGCTGGAACTAGTATTATAATAAAAACACATTAATTCATTTTAGCCTAATATGTGCCCTCCGAACTACTGGTACCTGGACCTTTTACCTTACATGCTAACTATAAGATAATCGACATTATCCTATGTTCAATGATTATGATATAATGAATCCTACACCGAAATATTTTAAAAGCACAAGTCCTTTAAAAATCAGCGGCTAATCCGTATTTACCTAAATTTTTATTCGAAGGTGAAAAGAATCAACTATTGGCAATAGAAAATCAGTTTTCACATGATGAACAGGAAGTTTGCAAATAGTGCAGTTTTACAGGAATGACTAATAACGTTTGTTGGGAACATCTATGCGTATAAATATCGATTCGTTTAGATTATTTCCTGAAAAACTCAAACCGGCTTCTAAGTATTTAAATTTCCTAGCAGCCAAGAAAACCCATAAAAGCCACTGTTAATAACAAAGAAAACGAAACTAAAGAACCTAGGAAGGGATTTTCTTGGAATTGGGAAAGTTTAGGTTGCTTTGGTATTGCCTGTTCAAACCCTTTGCAGGTGAATCGAACGTATCTTTACTTTTGCAAAGTCATATTCAACAAGAAAAGAAAAATCAATTCGAAGCTAATATCCTGAAACAAGAAGATTTTATAAAAGATTTAAAATCATTATAGGTAATACAGTATACAGCTACATTGGGCGAAATACCTATGGGCTCAACAATATTTTTGTATTTTTATCAAAAACGAGAAAAAGCTAGGAAAAATCTAAAAACTACAAAATAATGCTTATACGATTAGTTATCAATAATGTAACCTATTTTAATGAACTAATATTTTTAATATAATTTAAGCAAACATTCGGAAATTGGTGCGAAATTCACTTAGGCCGTGCTTACAGTGGGGAGCACTTGTGAGTACATTTAAGTACTTTTACACCTAAAGATTCAGGCCGAAACAATGTTTGACACTAGAACTAAATCATACTTTCTAACGGTACAAGGTGCGCTGAATCCAAATCTGGCCTTAGATTCACTCTCCGATATCAGGGCGTTCGAGCCTATATTAACGAGAAAAGTGTATGTTGATCAAATACTCCGATATTGACCTTCCTGGAAATACATTTTTCATATACATACTTGTAATGTCACCTGAACAACTACTCTTACCATTTTTTTCTTCAGTTTTTCAATTTTTAATATAACTTATTTCCTTACGACATATCGTCGGTAGAACTTGATATAAATTTGAATTTTTTAAAATTTTGCATTGCGGGACTTTAAAATTGCTGTTACAACAAATTGAGAAAATCAAATTTTTGACAAAATATTTTTCTTAAAAATATCAAATACTGCTGTTTGCATTAGTTTGAGAATACTTTTGAACCTAAAAAAGTTTTATGTTTCTATTCTATTATTCTAGGTTTGTCTATATCTACAGTATATGTGTAATTTCGATGAAATTTATATAAAATGAATGAAAGAACTATTCGGCGAGTATTCGTTATTCGGTTTAAACCGAACACTGAATGTTTGATATTCGGTAAAGTGACGAATACACTATTCGTGACATCCCTACTAATAATTTTTAACTTTCAGATCCAAACCAATACAAAATAGAGTCACTATACTTGGGAGAAATATTCATTAAAAAGTAATTTCCATATTGCTAATTGTTAAAATGTTGTATCGTGGTTTATAAGTGACACCAAAATTTCCCGATCTTTGAACTTACCATAGTTATTTTGTGCCATTTAATGGAGCCTAAACAATTGTGAAGTTTTATATATTTTAAGAAATACCAAGTTGATGTCAGCACACCAATTACGGGATACGAACAACACAAACTTATAAAGAATTGACGTAAATTTTTTCAAAGTGTATGTTTTTTGCGTCTGACATTCACAATCCTTATATATATTTTTTTTTAAAGAGAAGCAACACTCAGGAAATTCTTCCTATTTATTAATGTGTTGCTTTCTTTGGAAATTGGTTAGTGGAGAGATGAAAGGTGGGGAAGATGAATGCCTTCAAACATGGCAAACACTGTAATTGCGCGAGATGATAAGTTTTAGAACAGTTGTTGCTCGCCATCTGATGGAGAGTTGGCGAACTTATAGAAGCTTTTTGGTTCATAGCCCTGATTCATTATTTTACTTCGGTGGATTTAAGTGCTATGGGAACACCGAAGATGGTAGCAGCGATACATATGAGGGATAGTAAACTCGTACATATTATTTTTTTAAATTGATATTGCCGTCACCGGGAATCGAACCCGGGACCATCTGTGTAACAGTCCAACGCGCTAACCATTGCAAGTCAAAAAGGCATTGTAAATTTTTTAGACGCAATAATTTTTCAAAAATAATTCTTTTTTTCGCGGTTTTTTTTATAAAAAAAAAAAACTGTCTTAAAAACATAGTTAGGTACGAGTATCTAGAGTGAATCTTCACTACAAAATAAATGATAAAGTTCAAAAAAAAAAAAATTTATTTCTAGCGATTACAGCGCCAGTTTTTCAAACACATTTCGATTTGTGACTACTAAAGCTAAAAAAGATTTTAATTAGCAATGTTTACTTTTAAATTTTAAAAATTAAAACCAAAGTTATTTTTCGATCTTTATCATAAATTATGATATGAGCAAGATTATTCAAGTTCAAGATCATTTGTTTTTTGTTAAACAAAAAACCTTGCAATGTTTTATTATTTTCTATCCTTACATGTTTCATTTCGCGCGTCACCAAAAATCTTCAGAGAACAATTGTAGAAGGGGTAGAATATTTTTACCCAATTTTTTAAGGAAAAAGATCAACGCTTTACCCGTATTGTTTTATTTACCCGATGAGAAGTAAAAAAACAAAATTGGAAGAATTAAACTAATTCAAATCAAAAATAAAACATTTTTTACTAATAAACATTGTTAAGCTAATACTAAACTCGAAAAGTAATCAAAAAATGTTAAGGACTTTAAATTATGAAGCAAACTAGAGTTTCATAACCTCAAAA
>CM037852.1:30648003-30881162 GCA_021234595.1 Delia radicum | reverse complement strand
TGATAACATAAGTTTTTTTATACGATATAAATTAACTCCTATGTCACCACCACCACCCATGACATCAGAACTACCCAGAGAGGAAATATCTCCGATTGAACGTACGAGCTATTATGCCAGTTATTAAAGAAATTTCTTGTAACTGACCCAAATCTGATATAGGAGAACCAGATCTTAACACAATCTCTATCATGTCACAGTGTGTGAAAGCAAAAAGTGCATAATTGAGATATAACAGAATAGTTTTCGGTACCCAAAGTCGTGACAAGACAATCACACAAAAGGTTAAGGCTGGAAACAGGATTTGTCTAAAAACGAGAGTCTATAGCGGGTACAAATTCTTCTCTCTTATTTCATCACGTTGCCATATTTCTTTACGTTTTAAATATGGATGCATATCAAATACTTTCATGCTCGATAATATATCTAAAACTTTATGCGACAGCAAAAGCTCTGCTCGGCATGAGTATTAGCCAAACGTAAGTAACATGGACATTTCGATTCATACACATATAAATATTTCATATTTCGGGGAAACATTTGACCAAAGTATTACAAAGATCATCATCAGATTTAGCCAAACTTTCCACAATATGAGACAAGTAACCATGATGAGCTATTAAACTGCATAAAATTAGACATGGTAGTATCTATATCCAATAAACATCTATACAGGCTAAAGCAGACATTTTACAATTTTTCATGACCCGCTATACATCATGACATTAATTTCCATTAATTTATCACCAAAAGACAATACAACTTCAATTGTAATGCGTATATTAGAAGATGAATCATTTGCATTTCCTTTAGATTTGTCCAAACGAGAGATGGTTTGATTTTCATTTACATTTGGTGGTGTTATTTTTAAACTTTGATCCCTTATATGCTGAGACAGTTTAGTAAAGATGCATATAAATTGATTCTAAGCTTTTGCGACGACACAAACCACTTACAATTATCCATTCCAATATATATTTTAAGATTGAACTTGAAATTTAAAGTATTCGTTTGGACAAATGATTTTGTTGATGTCAGCCTCTGCTTCAATTTGTTTAAATCACATTCCATATTATTAAAGAAGAACAACACGTAAGTTGACAAGCATAATAATATAGTACCCGAGATTATAACTGAAATCTCAATACTATCTGATTCTTGGGGGTTACTTTAATCAATATCTTTTGCAGTATTTCGATGATTAATTCTTGTTTCTTCTCTTTAGGCAGACAGCTACCACTGGTAACATAACTAAATAATATTTCGGTTACCAAACCCCAGGCTTCTATAATTATTTAACGGTAGCATAACGTTTATTTTCTTTGCTCATTAACTTTTAGACCGTAGACTAGAACAGATTCAATTTCTTGCAAGATCAGCCTACGCTGGCCACTAGCTATAGTAGTTGTACCATTTTTAGTTCAATTGTGTAATATTAAATGGCATTTTCTTTAAATCTATTAGTTTATGGCCATCATCTGTTTTATATTCACATTCTTGCAGTATTTGATCAATAAGTGTTCCTCTCAAAAGAAAATCCCATTGTGGTATTGCTGTAACTTGTGGCCTCCAACTCGATAATATTTAAAAACTCACTTAATATATTATGGCTTTTGACCACCGTGGACAAGTGTGTGTTATTAGTGGTAGAATTATTATAAAAATGATTCAATTCCATGCTAGAAGATAATTCTGGTTTATTACTTTTTGCTGAGATGCCTACAAAAATTTCCGATATATGTTGAAATCTGGTTAGTTGACAATTTGTAGCTGTTATTTTCAATTCTATGGCTATGCATTTTAATAATAACTTATTGATTTATATTATGGGAGTTATCCAACTGTTTTAGCGGTAAAGCTAATAAATAACGACATAGAAAATCTTGCCTGGAACGTAAGTAACGTAAAATTTGATCAGATGATTGGGGATTAAGAGCATAAAGTATATAGTAGACAAAATGAACGTTCTATTATACTTTCATATCTATCTAGTAATAGATTATTTCTTTTCATTTCCAAGTGTGTGTCCAGCAAAGTTATTAAAGATTTTGTACAGTTGTTTTCTAATTCCAACAGAGCACCATGTCTTGAGTGAGTTTTATATAAAATTTGTAAATCTTTTAAATGATCAAAACCAATAAAAATTGTCCCAAATTAGGTGAGGGTTGTTGCAAACAATCTTGTATTAAATGTATAATAGCTTCCTTTATTTGTAAATTAATATTTGTGGGTAATTCCCCTCTGTGTTTGCCCATTATCTATCAGTGATTTCTTCAGTTTTCGTTGTAGCTGATGCGGGTATTATTTCACTTCTAAAGCATTCCACAAACCCTTGTCTTATAACATTTTTTATATTTTCATTTGTGTGTGAAAAATGCCAACGATTTGTAAATTTACACTAGGTTGTTTAGATATTATATGTAAAAATTTTAACCGCTTCCAAAGCCTGATGGGGCAACCATTAAAATAAGTCAAAAAATAGGTGGTGTTTAAGATATGATCAGGTTTTTTGCTACGGGGATTAAACATCTAATATATTTATTAAGGCCGGACAGCAAAATATTACTATTAGCATTGGAGTGGGCATCAAAGAATATATCTTGATATTTCAAAACCCAATTTCAATATTTTCAAACAAAATAAAGCACTCTCCTCTAATTGTTGTTTTCCTTTGAATTTTCTACAATCATCCAATTGCAGACGAGCATCATCTATAATTTGTAGTACTAATCTTAACATATCTGATTTACAGTGTAGTTGTAGCATTATATGAAAACCAGGTGGTGTATGACAATCATTAGTATCCATAAAATCTTTTGGATTTACTTCATAGATATTCAATAGGTAGTAAATCAATTTTAAGCATTACTACCAATTACCCATTTTTCGGCGGGAACTTGTAGGAACGATTATAGAACTTTAATAATAAGCCATTTATTATAAATTTCAAATAAGGATCAATGCCTGGTTTTCTAGGACCAGCTCCCAAATTTTTAGGTATTAGAGTTGTAACTAAAGAATACAATAAATCCAATACACTTTGTGATAAAGGATATCTTTCTATACGGCACTCATTTTGCTCGATTTCAACTTCTAGATGGCAAACATTATCATAGGCATTATGAGCCTGTACAGTTTTAATAATTTGAGAGGCTTCTAAATTATTCCATAAAGGTATAGCGGTTTCCTTGGAACTGGCCAAGGCTGCCAACGTCAGTAATATATCGGATTTAAATATACCGGTACCGAACAGCTTATAAACCAATTAAGGTATACAAAGGATTCCAATTGGGATGCTCACATATAGCTATACGCGCCACATCATCATATGTAGCAAAGCTCTTACTACTTCTAAAACGCTCGTAGACCCTCAATTTCTTCCGGATTTATATTACGATTCATAATGCGATTTCTATATATTAATTCTTGACTGGAGGGACAATAATCTTGTTTTAAGTTGGTATAATATCGGGATAAAGATGAAAGAAATGCTCCCAGGATAAAGCGGCACTACCAGTTAAACCGGCTGCTTGTTTTAATAAATTAAAAGTACTTCTAGCTGATCTCTCACAGCTAGCCAAACCAGCGATCATTTTTAAATAGGGTACAAACAATGTAGTAGGCAATAACTCACCGGCTAGTCTTAATAAATTTAAATAGAGATACTGATCTGGTAGTTTGTACATAATTTGTAGATGATGATTCGAGAGGACCCCAATATTCTACACATAATGATAGACCCGCCTTATTTCTTTATAAAATTTACCAATGCATAATAAAAGCATTTCAAAATTACGATCCAAATTGCCAGGTGGTTCCAAACCCTCATTGGTAAACTTACTATAGTTTTAGCAGTTTCATCGGCTCGACCCCGTAATTCAGTAACTTTGGAGTGCATAAAGTCTATAAAATCGGTAAATAACATGTGTATACGTCGATAAAAAAATTGATTTTTATAAATAATATTCTTTTCCAATATGGCATCATGTATAAATTTAAATATATAACCACCTATAGCATCATCTACCAATTGCTCATCATAATCGGCTGCTACGGAGGAATAATTTTGTAGATATTGAGATGCATGTCTTAAGCCCGATATAGATAAACCAAATGAAAATTTTGATTAAATTTTGTATGCCTTGCATAGCCGTGTTAGCTGTCGTATCATTCATTAATGTCATATATAATTGGTTGTACAAATTCCTTATCTTTGATAATATTCATGGATTGTATAAAACGATTATCATCTTGTTTCTGTAAAATGCTGGTATCATAGGCATATAGCATGGCCATGAGCAATGTAATAGTGGTATCATCCATTTCGCCATTGGCTTCAGTTTTTACACTATTAATCAAAAGATGTCTATATAATTTTATTATAATAGCCCTGGGTAAACCTCTCTGGGCTGACCAATTAAATAAGGACATGGCTAAGGACATACGTATATCTTCATATAATTCCAAGACTTGATTTTGATGTTTATTTGATCCTAAAGCTCGATTTTTCATTAGCATGGCCGTCTCTTTAGTAACATCTAAGTCATCTAAAAGTTCAATAATTCTTTCTAATACATTTGTATCATCCACCAGAGATTGGGTAAATGCTGTTGTTACAGTTATTAACTCATTTGGTACTTCTGTTGCCCATGAAACACCACTTGTTATTTGAAATAAGTCACGTATAGAATTTGCTATAGCTTTGCGTCCATCATAATATAACAAAACTGCTATGAGTCCCCTGGGTAAACCGGCATACTGATGCATTTGTCGTTGTGCTGTACACAATAGTTCCAAGGCTAAATATTCATCCATATCAAACATATCGGAATATGATGATACATTCATCTACTAAATCTTTGGATAATATTAATGTTCTATTATTACCCGTTATTGGTACACCTTGTGTTATATGCGTTCTAAGTTGTGTTCGATTTCGTTCATTTTTTGGTGGATTCCTTAAGAGATTTGCAAATATTTGCCGGTGTCGTTTTAAATACATTTCCAAATTTGAGGTAGCTTCCTCTGTGGGATTAGTATAGTTTGTTCTATAACTTTATATAATTGTTTAAAAGGGGACCACATATCATCGGGTATTCCTTCCATTTTTTTTTTGCTTGGTATAAATTATAAATTTTTTTATTTAATATTTCGTCACTATCAACACACGCCGATTTGAATCAGAGACCTACGTCGTGCCGGCTTAAGTCGGCTGAGCCCAGCCGCCGTCAATATTTTTAATCGCCGCCGCCAAAAATGTTTCGGCTTAATCACGGCTGAAAAGTCGCCACCGTAACTTCATATTTCTTAATGGATTTCTTCTATATATATTTTGAATTCACTTTTATTTGGATTGTTTTCTAATCTAACGCTTTCTACTTATTTGTATAAAGGGAAATATACTGTTGCATGGAATTAAGCTCATTTTTACAATAAGTTTTTTCAATAAGTCCTTGAATTGTTTGAGAATTGATTTATTTATGATTATAAAATTAATAAGCGGACTCGTGTAATGTGTTTAATTATTTAATAATTTAAATATATAAAAATTTAAAAAATAATTTGTTGTTGGCCAGCTGAGCCGATTTTACGCAATATTCGCATGCAACTTTTGCTATTGTGCAAAATCTTACCCGTATGCAATACATACGTGCACAGTTACATCTATTTAGAATAGTTGTTATATTTCTTCTGTTTCAGTAGATGTTTATGAATAATGTGTATGTCATAGTGGAAGGTTGTACAATATATTGAACAAAATCAAAAAGGTTTTGATTCTTATTTTATAGCAATTTTTATATCCCTCCACAACAGAACAAAAGTAGTACCATATGTTGTGCAAAAGTATTGTACATCTTATTGCAAAATGACAATAAAATTTGTAATTATATTTGCAAAAGAGCTGATCAAAAGTCGGCTAGACAAAAATTTTCCTTCATCCGCCAATTATTTTGATCGGCGCAGGTCTCTGATTTGAGCCCGCCATTTTTTTAAGTACATATTAAAAACATATGTTATCGAGGTTGCACACTTTAGTATTGCTTTTACTACATTTTGTTTTTTAGAACTCAAATTAGTACTGCCAAAAGCCGTTTCGACCAAACGCATGAATTAAAGTTAAAAAAAAAAATTATGTGGCGATTATACTGAAAAGTTAAAAAAAGGTTGATTAACTGCATTATTTCAGTGCAAACATTTTATTAGATTAACTTTTCTGTCTCGACAGCAAAATTAATTTACCTAAGTTTA
This sequence comes from Delia radicum, assembly GCA_021234595.1. Classification (NCBI taxonomy): domain Eukaryota; kingdom Metazoa; phylum Arthropoda; class Insecta; order Diptera; family Anthomyiidae; genus Delia; species Delia radicum. The sequence goes on along the minus strand of CM037852.1, from coordinate 30,874,913 downwards.
TCTGCTAAATTATACACGATTAACCTATTTTTACCACGTGTCTTTCACTGCAGTTTTTAAGAGCCTATGACTTCTGATAGAAAGGCGATACTGCCACGCATGTGAAAGATTGAAGATTTGGTGGTATAAAATATTTTAAAAATTGTAATTCCAGGGTTGTTATACAATGATTAGAAAACAAACAATTTTTAGCTTTTTTATAGAGTATTTTAAACAGAAAATATTAAAAATGATAGGGAAGAGCGACAAAATAAAAGTGAGTTGCTGTTTGCGATAAAGATTTTTAAAACAAATTTTAGGATATAGACAAATTTTTCGTTCAAGATGTACTTTTTAAAAAAAATTGGTTGATCCACTCAAGATTTTTTCGTTATTGTAAAAAACTAAAGAATGCGGGAAATTAATCTGTGTGCTATAAAAAATAAACTATATTCTCTTAACTAATGGTCATATAAATTAGAGTTAGAGTTTCGAAATAACAATTTAAAAATAATTCTAAAAATATCAAAATTTAAAAAAAAAATCCAAATTTTTTGCGTTTGTGTAAAATTTTGTGTTACTAATAAATTTAAATTTATTTTTCTTTAAAAATATCAACCCGTTAAGTTCCAGCAAATCGTCAGAGTTTCAATTTTAATATATATAACACCACTAGAGGGCGCTATTGAGATATTCAATATATATATATAACTTTTCTTCCTACTTACGAAATATATGATTGGTAAAAAATTGGTTGCAGTTAATCCACCATTTTATTCTTCCTCGTTTAAATAAGCATTTTTTGATAGTTAAAAGCTTAAATTGACAGCTTAAAGATTAACATTGATATAAAAATGGAAAATTAGTTACAAACAACCATTTTCAAACCTCGTATTCGCGGTTTATCTTATGACAAAATAATAAATATTAATTTTACAAATGTATATATTTATTCATGATCTTTTATGTATACAAAAATCATAATACTCAGCTCAGAGTTGCAGTTTTTCTTCGATTTTTTTAATTTTTTGCATCAATTTTAAATTCGATCATCTTTCTTCATCTCTTGCCCCGATTTCTGAAAATAAAGATGAAGTTAATTATCATAGCTGCAATAAACAAAATTTAATGTATGTAACTTACCAAAACACAGTTAACCATTTATTCAAATTCAAAACATTAAAGTATTAGTTGTTAATAAACATAATAGTTAACCTTACTGGTTTTAAATAAAACTACAAAGTTTCTAACTGCACACCTTATGCACTCATATTACAATTTATTCAATTAAGTAAGCAAGAGCGCTTTAAAACAATTTTGTAAGCATCTGTGTCTTTTTACTGACTAAACTATTAAGTTTTTAGGTTAATTTATATTTATTAAAAAGCAACAACGGATTTTTTCTTCTTCAACTGATGAATAAACAGTTGATTAATATTTACATAATTTTCTTCGGAAAAGCCCTTTTTTCTGCAAATATGTAGAAATGCCAACAAAATTAGAGTTTCATTTTGTATAGGAAATCTGTTTGAAATCACAAAGTTGTATTAGATTTCGGTAGATATCTATCGAAATACCATTTCAAGTGGTTTTGGACCCTAATGTAAATTCAATATAAGCTAGATTTCGAAACCTAGTTGGTGTATTATTTTATGTACTATTATATGACCGAAATCTAGCTTAAGCCGGTTTTCAAGAGTATGTAAATGTAGTTTTTACAAAAAGCGTATGTAAATGTAGTTTTTACAAATTCACTGTCGAAAACTAGACAGTGGTTTTGGACCCTACTGTAAATTCGATAAAAAAAATAAATAAATCATCTCTTCATATGTTTACTAAACACATCTAATTCACAACAGCTGTTTAAACCTGCTGAACACTGCCTATTAATAAAAACAAAATTGTTTTCTGTTGTGGACATTAGACTTTTCTCGTATTATCTCGTTAAGATTAACATACTACTTTGTTAAAATTTCAAATAGCATTCTAATAAACCAACTCAAATTTAAACAAGTAGCAAAAACTACTCAAAAATGTCGCTAAGACAATTAGTTGAAGGTGATTGTGGCGGTGTTAATCCGCTCATGCAATTGGGTGGTCAATTTACCCGTGATGTCGCCCGAAAAGATGAAGGTTTCGTACAAGCACAATTTGAACGTTCCATGCAACAAGATGAACAAATGGTTAATGAATTTTTGGGGTCAAGTAGCCGGACCACCACAATCATTCCAAATGGAAACTTTATTACAAGAAATGCGTGAAATTGAGCATGTACAAATGGGTTCTGGACATTTGCAACCAGCTCCCCGGGTTATAGATGAAGTTGCCGGTCAATGGTCTAAGGAATTTGGTGGCGCTATGCATGCACAGCCTCCACCTTTAGCTCATATGGTGCATATGCAACCACAACAACAGCAAATGACACATGTGCGTGAATTCTTTGATGAAGGACCCAGTACATCAGCTTCATTCCTAAATAGACCCGGTGCTCCTTATTTAGCTATATGTCCACCACATCCTAGTTCGATGATGGATCAACAAATGCAACCCGGTTTAACTAACAGATTCTTTGAAGAAGCTGGTGCCTTAGAAAAAGTACAAGAACTGCCTCAGGCCTTGCAGGGAGAAGACTGGGTTAATGACTATCAGGCAAGTAATGAGAGTAATGAGCAAGCCGCTGCTAATTATAATGAAAAATTCTGGCAACGTTTACAAGATGAATGGGCTAAAATTTCTGAAGAATCTGACCATCCTTGGCTTTCAGAATTCGATGAAAACTACGATCCTTATAAAGAATATAAATTTGCTGAAGAAAATCCTATGCAAGATATAGAAAATGCATTGGAAAAGGGTAAAGAATATCTCAATAAAGGTGATATACCCAGTGCCGTATTATGTTTTGAGGTAGCTGCTAAAAAGGAACCAGAAAATGCTGATGCTTGGGAACTTTTGGGTATATCACAAGCTGAAAATGAAATGGATCCTCAAGGTATAGCCGCTTTAAAACGATCTTTAGATTTGAGACCACATAACCCCAAAGTGCTAATGGCTTTGGCTGTTTGTTATACCAATGAAAGTCTACAATCACAGGCTGTTAAAATGTTAACCAATTGGTTACAGACAAGTCCGAGATATAGCCATTTGGTGCCATCACAACCAGAAACACCAGCCGATGCGGCAGCTGCAATGGCATCTTCTTTGATTAGAGGCAATAAATTGCAAGAATTACAAAATATGTATTTGGAAGCCGTGCGTATGAATCCAGAAGCTGTTGATCCAGAAGTACAAGAAGCTTTAGGAGTTCTTTATAATCTTTCCTCGGAATACGATAAGGCAGTTGATTGTTTCCAAGCTGCCCTACATGCAAATCCACAAAATGCTAAAGTTTGGAACCGTTTAGGGGCCAGTTTAGCTAATGGTTCCCGTTCCGTGGAAGCCGTAGAGGCTTATCAAAGAGCTTTGGAACTTGAGCCTGGCTTTATACGGGTGCGCTACAATGTGGGCGTTTGTTGTTTAAATTTAAAAGCATATAAACAAGCAGTAGAACATTTACTAACAGCTCTTAATATGCAAGCAAATGTAGCTGCCAGCCGTGAACTTCCTGCTGGTTCTGTGGGTGCTAGTCAACAGCAAATGTCTGAATCTATATGGAGCACTTTGAAAATGGTTATATCTCTGATGGGTCGTAATGATTTACAAGGTTTTGTTAGTGATCGTAATCTGGGAGCCCTCAATGAAGCTTTTAAAGATTAAATTTAAGATTTTTATTTAAAAAATAAATGTTTTTAGGTGTAGGATTATTGGGGTTTTGTCTAATTTAACTATATTATTTATAATTAAGCAAAGATTATTTTAAAAATATCTATAAATAAAGTTAAATATTTTTAGTAAAAAAATTCAAATTTTCTGAAGTTTTAATGGAAAAATCACACAAAATTTATTGAGCACGAAAACAGATAGTTTTTGATTAGAGCTTTCCCTGGGGGTTACCGCTTAATTTAATTCGAAAACAAAATTTCGAATTCTGAAATATTGTACACAGAAAAAATTATTGCCTACAAAACTAAAGTTAAACTTTTGATTTCAAACTCACTTTCAATTAAAGGTTTATTAATATCTATTAAATATTCACCTGCAAATGAAAATTCACAGTTTTTTATAACCTATAATTACAAAAAATTGAATAAAAAGATAACTTATCATTATCATTAATTAATGATTTTTAATTTTTAAAAAATTACAGAATTTAAAAAAATTCGGAAATTGGTAAAAATATCAGAAATGAAAATATTTGGCGATTTTTTAAATTTTAGCGATTTTTTTAAATTGTAAATAGTTTTTACAATTTTGGCGATTTTTAAAAATTTTAGCGAATTTTTTAATCTTGACTAGAGTTGTCAAATATTCTACCTTGAAGAGAAAAAAAACGGTTCTGAATAGTTAAAATCCCCGCATTTTTCAAAAACAGGTTTTCGATTTTTTTAAATTAAAACCAAGTTTTTTAGTTTTTTTTTTTTTTTTGTAATATTGCTTTAAATTGCTAATATCAGAAATTTTTGCATAAAAGTTAAAAAATTACCAAAAATTTAAGTGTTGACATTTAAAACTAAACAAACTTTTTACAAAGAGCCTTTTTAGTCCCTTTCAAAATAAAATGAGTCTTGGGAAGAGATATTAAAAAATATATAGTGGATAAAAATCATTACTAAGTAATACGTTTTGGCCTTGTAGGCTTATTGTATTACGAATAAATAAAAAAAAAATAAAAATCACAATAAAATCGAAAGATTTCATCGAAATTGGTGTGTGCAAAATATATTAACCTTTAATGTTATTAGAGTTTTGCAATTTTGTTCATTTCGTTCACAAACTAGTTCATTTTCATATGATATTTTCTAATATATAATGAACAATTGAAAAAATTTGGTGAATGACCGAGTGAACTAGAAGAACGAACGCCCAACTGTAACTAAGTGAACTAAGTTATTCCGGCATGTGATGAAAAGCGAAATTATTTTTAATAGCTTAAATTGAATCGGGAATATCGATTTACATCTTTTAACATTTCTTTAAATTAACAATGATGATTAAAATTTCAAAAACAACCGTTTTGAAAATGGTAGTTTTTCATCACATGCCAGATTATCATTGTTATATCAGAGAAGACAAAAATTCAAATTGATTATATTTAACTTGTAATCGAATTTTTCGTCTCCATACAAAGTGGTTTAGTTTATTGAAATTAAAAATTATAAAAAAATAAACTCTGCTTAGATATTCTCTAAATGGAATTGTTATTAATTTATATTACAAAAATTTAATAAATAAATAAAATTAAAAGTTGTGTTTTTATTGAATTTTTAGCAAATTCGACTTACGTTCGAATTCAACACGACAACCGTAATGAAGTCGTTGTAAATTGTAGTCGAATTTTTCGTCTCCATACAAAGTGGTTTAATTTATTGAAATTAAAAATTATAAAAAAATAAACTCTGCTTAGATATTTCCTAAAATGGAATTGCTATTAATTTATATTAAAAAAATTGAATAAATAAATTAAATTTAATTAAAATGTTCGACTACGACAACTAAAAAATTAAAAAACCACACTTTCCGATTTTTTTTTTTTTTTTCGTAATTGTGTGCACAGAAAATTTTTTTATTTCAACCAAATTAGGCTTTAATCGAGTGGTCAACAATTTTATGGTACTTTTCAAAGTCTTAAGAGTTTTTTTTTTAGCTGAGGACTAAAAAATCAACTTAAGTCAAGTTTAACTACAAACAAGAGTCCAAAATTGTTCGACGGATTTAAGATAATTGTTAAGAGTTCTTTTGGAAAATTTAACTTTGAGATATCATAATTTTTAGAATCTTTTTGCATCAAGAAAGTGTTGCAATATTATTAGATTTATTTCTACCGGTTGAAAAATTATAAAGTTAATGTAATATTTTTTACATAATAAGAGTACATACAAATTTTTATTTTTAATACACACGATGCAAAATATATTCAATCAATAGAAAACGCCTTAAAATTATCCGATATATCGCTGCCCATTTAAAAGTTGTTAAGTTTTTAAAATAAAATTTTTTAGTCTGTTAATACTAATAACTTTTTAACGGTGTGTGGGTTGGGTGTGTTAGGAAACCAAATTTACACAAATTTGGGGGAAAAAATCGTCAATAATGAAAAAAGATCGCTAAAATTAAAAAAAAAATCTATAAAAATCGGGAAAATTAAATAAAACCCAGAACTTAAAAATATTACCAAAATTAAAAAAAACGGCAAATTAAATAAATCGTAGTATTTTTTTAAATATCGAAGATTTCTTCACTTTCAGTTTTTTTTTTAAATTTTAGAGATTTTTTTAATTTTTGCGTTTTCTTAATTTTGGCTGTTTTTCTTCTTTTTTTTAATTTTGGCGATTATTTTTAAATGTAAGGGATTTTTTTAATTTTTTTCAGTTTCGATAGATTTTTTTAATTTTAGCGATCTTTTTTATTTTTTTTTTTTTCAATTTATTGTCATTGTAGGTTTTTTTGTTGTGTGACATATTCTGTTGTAAAAATTGTCGCGTGCCACCTTAATTAACATTTTTTAAAGTGCAACCTTTTAAAATTCGGAACATTTTTTGTCATCATTAGAAAATAAGCTTCGTTTTTGTCTTTTTTTATTTTTAATTTTCTTGCGCTCGTGCAAATTGTTATTAATGTTTTGGGCATTAAAAATGTTTAATTTTTTAACTTTGTGGGTTTTTAAGTGTTTTTTTTTAACGTTTTATAGTTTAGTTTTTTTCAGTATTTTTAATTACAATTTTATTACAGAATTTTAAATTTTTTCTTCCATTTTCTTGATTGTATTTCTTTTCTCATCAAAACATTCAAATTCCTATAAATATAAAATTCCAAGAAATGTTTTATAGTTTTGCTTTTTTCGGTGTTTTTAATTACAATTTTATTACAGAATTTTAAATTTTTTCTTCCATTTTATTTTGTATTGTATTTCTCTGAACAGAGACTTTTTTTCATGAAAACATTCAAACTTCTATATATTTAAAATTCCTCACAAAATGGCTTCTATTTAAATTTGTTATTACACATTTTGAGGGGGAATTTCGACTTTCTTAATAATAAAATTGTTAAAAAACAATTCTTTTACCAAAATTCTGTAAAAAACTTTTTAAGACTTTTTTAAACTTTTTCTTTATCATTCCAAAAGGCGATATAAAAAATTGTACCTTTTCGGTTCAAGACACATTGTCATGGTTTTGCCAGTTTTGAAATTGCAATTTTTATAAATTTCTGTGGGATAAAATTACACTGTGCAACAAGAAAAAACATCCCGTACCATTCCAACGGAAAATGAAAGTAGACCATTAGTAGACTAAAACCACCAAAGGGTTTTGAAATCTTTGCTCTTGTTTTTATAATTTTGGTGAAAAAAGTATTCGAGGTGAAATATTCAATACTATTCACCTCTACATCTCTGGTTACAAAATGTCCAACTTTTCTTGTAGTAAACAAAAATGGAGGTGAAAAAAAATTTCGAGGTGAAAAAAGTTTGAGGTTAAAAAAAAATTTGTTGAAAAAAGTACTTGAGGTGTATATTCAACACTATTCACCTCTATATGTCTGGTTACAAAAAGGACAAGTCACGTAATTTAGTAAAATTCGTCAATTTATATGAAACATTTTGAGGCTGCCTTACATTTTCACTCATAACTTTTGAGGCGCTGGACCGATTTAGCTCATTTCGAATACCACACTTCTTAAGAAAATACCAAACAGTCTGTGTGCAAATGAGCATCCTCGCTGTCGTCGTTATTGCATTTTATTTTTACCCATTTCAACATTTTATTTTCATCCATAGTAAAAAAAAGAGCAAAAAAATGCTAAAAAAAGAGTCAAATTCAAAAGCCTATAAAAACAAAACAAGAGCAAAGATTTCAAAACCCTTTGGGAGTTTTAGTCTACTAATGGTCTACTTTCATTTTCCGTTGGAATGGTCCGGGATGTCTGCCATGACCCGAAATTTGTTGCACAGTTTTTGTCATCACCAGAGAAGACAAAATTTGCCTTTTTAGCCATTTTTACCAATATTTGCATACTTTGCCATTTTTTTTTATTTTTCATCTTTGAGCTTAAAAACAGCTTTTTCTTGAGTTTTTTGAACTTTAGAATTAGCTTTTTCATATTTTCTTCGATTTGATTGTTTTTTTCTCATTTTTTTTTTACTGTTTGTTCACTTTTTCTAATATTTTTTTTTTTGGTTTTTTTGTCTTCTCTGGTTATCACAATTCTCACTAAATTGTGTTTTATTGTTAAAATCGACTTAGAGGTTTAAGTCTTTCACTATTAATTATATTGAAAACTTGAAGCCGGGCTAAAAAATTTTAAAATGGAAGAATTACAACTTTTTAATCAAAAAAAAAAAAAATCTGTGAACAATTTTCTAATTTTATTGAAAAATATAAAAATAGTTTTTTAACATTTTTAAAACTTGGTAAAATCATTAGAGAGAACCCTTGCAAATGTTTATTTCTCTGAAATATTCAAATTGCAAAATATGCTCTAGTTAATCTGAAGAGAAAATAAAGTTGAACTTTTAAGTACGGATATCATCTTATAAGGGTTATAAAAGTTCCGAATTCGAACAAAATTTTTCGAATCGAATTACATAATAACCCCCTGTTATTTTCTTAATATACAATTTATCGCCTTTAGTAAATAGAGTTTTTGAAATTGAAAACTGAGTAAGTTCAATCTGAAAAAATATTGTATGTACGAGGGCGGACAAAAAAGGCCGTGACTTTTTGAATGAAACACAGTTTTTTTTGCAAAATTTATTTTTCAACATAATCTCCTTTCAGCTCAATACACTTAGTCCAACGTTTCTCCAATTTTTGTATTCCTTCCAATAAATAGGATTTTTCGAAGTCTATAAAATATGCATTTCTTGGCCATATGGGGTCGTTTTTTTTTAATCCTCGTTCGATGTGGATTATCCCGCGTGCATCCCAAAAAACTGTTGCCATCACCTTATTGGATACGATTACGTTTATGGTAAATTGAGAGCAAACGCGGCACCCATCTTGCAGACAGCTTTCTTAAACCCAACTGATCATTTAAAATCGAAACCACACTGCCACTTTTACTCTTCGATCAGCCAACACCATATCGTGGATTTTTTCGACATTTTCGGGTGTATTGACCTCAATTGGCCTCCAGAACGTTCAGTGTCATTTGTACTTGTGCGACCACAACGAAAGTCAGTAAACCACTTTTTTAACATTAAAATCGATGATGCAGAGCCCCCATTGTATTTATCAAGCTTTTCCTTGGTTTGATTGACGATTTTTTTTCGCACTCGAAATTCACTTTTTCCATTTTTAAAAAAATTCACGAGATTGTATGTTTTGAACAGCTCGTCGATTGATTATGGAGAGCCGCACCGACCAAAAACATGTTTGCGAGAAAAACGATAAAGAAAGTTTACAACAAAATTATTAAATTTCTACAAGATAGGTTTTCTTTTTTTGTTTGCTCTATCTATAGCTGCATTTATTATAAACAATATTGTTAATTTTTATGCCTTTTTGCACTGCGTATCCAGAGTTATTAACAATTTTTAAAAAAAGATTTTTTTTATTATATGGCCTATAAGCCGTTTTTATCACAATTTTATTGTTTTTCTTTCAAGTAGGTCAAAAGTTTTTTTTCTTTTAACCATTAACTAGGTTGTCATAGTGCAAACCAATGCTTAAACTTTTTTATTGTTTTTTGTTTTATATGCGTTGCTTATTTCAAATGTGTCAAACCAAGATTGACGAATAATGTTTTTATTTTTCTATAGAAAGTTTGACTCATTGGCCAAAAAGTGGTCAATACACCATACCAATGTTAAGAAATTTGTAAAAATAGGGATACGCAGCACATATGGGGCTGGATATATCCTAATTGATACGAGGTATATAAAAACGGATTAAAGATTTAGAAAGAGGACACATTAATCATATATAATCAATTCCTAACTCAATTTTGCCAGAAATGGTCTATAGGTCTCACCAATATTCATACGACGAGCTGTTAAACGCAATGTAAATGACGGAACTTGCTCAAATTTTGACATTAGTCTATTACAGTTGGTACTTGATAGGAGCAGTGTTGCATTTCATATAACTACGAGGGAAGCTCGAAAAGTCATGGACTTATTGATCCGCCCTCGTAATTAACTAACAAATTATGAAATAAAAATATATTTATTCTAACTATAAATTTTGAGTATTTATTTTGTGAAAAACTTTATTACTGACAACTTTTAATTATAACTTGGTTTATATAACAACCAACATGTAGGTACTTTACAAATATTTTAAACAAAAGGAATGATATAATTTTACAACATCAGTCTCCGACTAACACTCAACGTGCACAGTCTACTTTTTCTATGAATTGTTTATTCGCGCATCGTGTGTTTATTTGAAAATAAAAAAGTCTAGTGGTTCTTTAAATATTAAAAGCATAAAAACAAAATTTATTATTTTCTTTTTTCCTACTTTTTATTCCATTATTGTTGTGATCAAAAATAGTTCTCTGTTGATACAATGCCCCCTGGGCCCCCCCTTTTAGGGGACAACCGGTTTTCTTTATTAGCTGACCGGAGTCCCCAAAGCAAAAGAAAAAAAAGAGACAGAGGAGAATCTCTTGTTGATTACCCCTCTCTTCCAACTCAAAAACCTGTCAATCCTAAATACATTGTTGTTGCCGCTGATAACGCAGAAAAACCTCTTTCCCAATTTTCTTGCTTTGCTATTCACAGAGCGCTTCATCTCATTAGTAAAGAAATTTTATCAATTTCTCAACTAAGGGACGGTAAACTACTTTTGCTTGTTAAAGATAATTTAACAGCCAAAAAATTCTTAGCCTCAAAAGAATTATTTGGTTTATGTAAAATTACATGCAAGCTACATGAACATCTTAATTACATTAAAGGAACTGTTTTTGCCCCATGTCTTGTAAATATACCAGAAAAAGAAATTATAGATGAACTTAGCTCCCAAGGTGTTGTGGATGTTTACAAATACGTAAAATCAGTTGATGGAAATAGTTTGCCTTCAGGTGTCGTCCTATTAACTTTTGATCTATATCACCTTCCTGAATCCATTGACATCTCATGGTACAAGGTAAAAGTACGAGAATATATCCCTAACCCAATGAGATGCAAAAAATGTCAATTATTAGGCCATACCATAAAACGTTGTCAAGGTACTGAAGCATGTGTAAATTGTAACCTTCCCCCTCATGCCGACCTAGAATGCACAAGAACATACTGTGCAAACTGTACTGAAGATCACCCCTCATCGTCCAATAAATGTAAAAAATTCATTGAACAAAAAGAAATTCTGAAAATCAAAATAAAACGCAAATGCCCGATGCGCGAAGCAATAACAATTTATAAAGAACAAAACAAAAAAACTACCTCACCATCCTCCTTTTCGGCAATTTCAGCCACCAACCAAAGTACTTCTAGTACCTCCAATAAACCAACAACACCAATAACCACAATTACACCATTACCAGCCAACTCCAATATTGTAAAAGCAAATGTAATTAAAGAGAACCCCTCTATTTTAGCTCCAAAACCTAATAACAAAGCCCTTGTAAATAATAAAAAAGAAGGATTTGAAAATAATCCCCTTTCAATCCCTCAATTCCCTTCAAACACAAAAACCAAACTTAAAAACGAAAATAATCAACTCCAAACAAAAATAAAATCACTTAATACTGAAACCAAAAATAAAAATAAACAACCACAAACAACAACAAACCCTCCCACTCTCTCTGTCTCTCAGAGTATAAATAATATATTCTCTAATTCTCCTAACCAACCAATTGTCCTCTCAGAACCCAGTTCTGATATTGATGCTCAAGAAATTGAATTTATGACAACCGACGATGAAAAATCAGATTGATGCTCTTAAATCTTTTACTTTTTTAAAAAAAAGCTTTAAGCGTTTTAATCTTTTCTCTTCAGTCATAGATGGTACTTATTATTCTACAGTGGAATATTCGTGGATATCAGAACAATTTCACTAATTTACAACTACTTATAACTGAAAAAAACCCTGACATAATTTGTCTTCAAGAAACCAAATGCAAAAACAGTTTTACTCCAATTACTCCCAAGGGATACACAGGTTATTTCTTTAATCCCAACTCAAGTTCCAAGCAAGGTTCAGCTATACTAATTAAGAAAAATATTCCCCACAAAACCCTCAACACAAACCAGTCTCTCAATGTAGTAGGCCTCGAAATAAACACAAATATAAAATTTTCAATTTTCTCTATATATTTTCCGCCAATTGATTCAATTCAAATATCAGATCTTAATGATTTTGTTGCTAACATTAACTCCCCAATTTTTTTGATTGGTGATTTTAATGCCTGGAGTCCCATCTGGGGCTCCCCTACTACTAATAATAAAGGCTCAATTATAGAAACATTTTTAATGAACAATAATCTTTCTACATTAAATGATGGATCTCCAACTCATCTTAGCACCCATAACACCCTTTCACATATCGATTTAGCAATTGCATCCATCTCCATTATACCAATGTGCAAATGGCATACCATTGAAGATATGCATAACAGTGATCATTATCCTATTATAACTGAATTTCTTATAAATAATAACAATACCAATAATCCCACACAATCCAAATTTAATACCAAGAGGGCCAACTGGGCTATTTATCAAAATAAAATAGCCCAGTACAATGAACGGTTTAGCGTTTCTGATAATGTAAATAAAGAAGCTGCTTCTATAAGAAAGATAATAAGATCATCTGCAAATGAAAGTATCCCCCTAACTTCTAACAGAAATAAATCTAGATCTGTACCCTGGTGGTCCTCTTACCTGCAACAACTCAGAAATGAAAAACAAAGTTCTTGGAGGCAATTTAGACATAATATGTCAACCGAAAACCTCATATTGTACAAGAGAAAAAATGCACTGTTTAATAGGGAAAAGAAGTTAGCAAAATCCAGATCATTTAATGAATTCACTGAAAAATTAAATCCGTCTACAACATCAGCTATTTTGTGGCAAAATATACGCAAAATATCCGGTACTTATCAACCAAATACAATCACTTCAATTTCTGTGAATGGAAGAATAATCACGGATTCCTGTAACATATCAGAATCATTTGCTAGGCACTGGTCAGATAATTCTAAAGATCAAAACTTCTCACAAAATTTCCAAAATGCAAAAGCCCAAACACTGTTATCTGTAAATGTAACCCTTTGCCCTACCAGAGCACAAGCCCTAGAACATCCTTTCAACATGCAGGAATTAGCATACAGTCTAAACACTTCCAAAGGTAAAACTCCAGGGTTGGATAAAATATCCTATCCAATGTTAGAAAATCTTCCCTATTTTTTTAAAATGCGCATTTTAAAATTATTTAATAATATATTGGAATCTGGCGTGATACCACAATTTTTCAAAATTGCTTCAGTTATAGCTATACATAAAAATAATAAACCCATAGAAAACATTGACTCCTACCGTCCCATCTCTCTTCTCCCGTGCACAACAAAACTTCTAGAAAAAATGATTTCTAGGCGCTTAATGTGGTATATAAAAAAACACAATCTCTTGTCAAAAAATCAATTTGGATTTCAATCTGGCCTTAGTACGATTGATGCCCTATTGTACTTAGACCATATAATTTGTAAAAACCGATCTACAAGAAAACATACCTCTATTTTATCAATTGACTTCATAAAAGCTTTTGACAAGATTGGTGTGCACATCGTTCTTCAGAAACTTCTAAGTTGGTCAATTGGACCCAAAATGTTTAAACTAATCAAATCCTTCCTGTTAAACAGAAAATTTACAGTACGTATAAATAACACCTTTTCAAGTGTACTTCCATTACAAAATGGGATCCCACAAGGATCACCTTTATCGGTAACCCTCTTTATTATTGCTTTTGACGATTTAAGTCGTATTATTAGCAGTTATAATAAGGTGGATCATTTTATATATGCTGATGACCTCTATATCATAGCAAAAGAACAACAAAATGAAAAATTAAGCAAGATCTTATAGAAACCTTACTTGCTATTGACAATTGGTCAAAAACCTCAGGTGCAAATATTTCGTTTGAAAAAACGAACCATCTGCATGTTTGTAAAAAACGTAATTGTACTAACATACATTTAGTCTACAATAATATAAATATTAAGAATGTAGATAATTGTAAAGTTTTGGGTCTTAACATTGACTGTAAATATAGTTTTAAAAATCATTGCAACTATCTAAAAAAGGACTTAACAAGTAGACTTAATATCATTAAATATCTATCGTCTAAAAGGAGTCATATGCACACCAACAGCCTTCTTAGATTGGTCAAATCTATAATAATGGCAAAAATTGACTACGGTCTTGTAATCTACAGTAAAGCTGCAAAATCTACTCTAAAAAGTGTTGAAACTTTACTTAACGCCGCAGTTAGAGCCAGTCTTAGAGCATTTAGAACAACACCTACTAAAAATTTATTAGCTGAAGGGGGGTTTGAACCACTCCACATCCATTCCAACAAACTTAAATCTCGTTTAGTGCACAAAATATTCTGCTCAAGGTCATCATTGCTACATAAACACGCCACTTTGTTGAACAAAAAAAAAACAGAACAGAAATACCCCTCTACCTTGGCCCATATGTCCAAAATGGTAAGGAAATTTAACATACAAAGATTTAACGCACCACGTGAAAATCATCCTCCTTGGCTGCTAGAATCAAAAGCCTTTATCAAAAACCTTCAGCTGTACAACAAAAGCTCTACGGCACCTAGTATATACAAGTCACTCTTTAACGAAGTGTTAAATAAATATAAAAATGAAAACTGGCATTTTATCTACACTGATGGCTCAAAAACATCTTCTAATGTAGCTTTTGCTGTCGTTGACGAAAATGGACTCCCAATAACAGTCGGACTACTACCTCAAAATGCAACAATATTCGAAGGAGAAGCTGAGGCCATCGTTGAAGCTTTAAACTTTTGCAAAACCTCTCGAAACAAATACATTGCTTGCACAGACAGCCGATCGGTCTTTGATGCAATTTCAAATCCCAGAAATAGAAACGAAACTATCGTCTCAATTCAACAACTCTTGATTCAAATGAAAGAAAAGGTAAAATTATTATGGATACCAAGCCATATTGGTATTATGGGGAATGAAGCTGCTGACAAAGCAGCAAAATCAGCCTACCTTTATCCAACATACTTATTTGTACCTAAGTCCAAAAACTTCATATCAAGAAGTTTAATCACAAATCTAAACGACGCCACTCTTCGAAATTGGAATAGATATGACAATCTCTACAAAAATATCAACCCGGATAGAAATCCCATTTATCTTCCAACTTCTACCAACTGGCATAAAAATAAATGCTTCATTAGACTTCGCCTAACACATACCAGAGTAACACACCAATATCTGATGTCTAGAGACCCCCAGCCAGTATGCACATTCTGCAACAACTCAGCATTAACAGTAATTCACCTTTTATCAGACTGTCCATCCCTTCACCGCATCCGTTTAAGCATATGTAACTCTAGCAGTATTATAAATCTACTAAAATGTCCTTCAGACGACAATGTAAACAAAATATATGATTTTTTTACAACACATTAATTTACAAAATAATATATAACACATTTCTCTGTACATTTCTAATTAAAATCAATTATATGAATTCCTAACCCTTATAAAATTTAAGCCGATAGCCTAAGTTGCTAGTGCTTAGTCCTTAAGATTTATTGTAATTTTTAATTATAGTAAATAAATTAAATAAATAAATAAAAATAAATAAATTTTACAACATAAAACGATATGATTATTGTTTTTAATTCTTGGCTAAAGCTTTTTTAATTAAAAATACAGCAGCAACTCCAATTATAATAGCACCAACGGCAATGCCAATTTCCCTGTGAATATTATTTATAAAAATATTTTATATAACTATATATAAATATATTTAAGGTAATTTGAGATTTTAAATGATAGGTACGTATATAATCACAATAAAGATACATTCAAACCAAAAACCATTATTTGTATTATGAGATTACAACAGAACAAACTAGTCAATTATGCAACACTGCTTTTTAACATTAAGCTCTTCGTGGATATCATTAGCATTTAAAGAAATAGGACTGTAAAAGCGTATTAAAAAAAGGAATTTATGATAATAAAAAAAAACACAATTAACAACTAAATAAAAATCAAAGCGATCCCATAGTGCATACATAAAATGTCTGTTCTCATACTTTAAAGCGGGAAGGCTAAATATCCCCAAAATCGTACTTTCATGACATCAATGTGGGAAAATGAAAATTTTTATATTTCGTAATTATTGTAAGTTATTTTTAAAAGAATCACAAAAATATGTTTTATGATTTTCAGCAAATAAATTAACTAAATTACAATTTTTCTACAAATTTTTTGCGTTTTTTTCAGTCTACTAAAATTCAGCAAAAAAATTTATTAATTTTAGCAAGGCATTTTTATTTCTTATCCACTAAGTGTTACCAAAACTTTTGCTGAATCTACTAATTTTGTTGCTAAAAATCAGCTCGCTGATTTTCAGCAAAAGATTTTGCTGACATTAGCAATTTTTTTGCAAGCACCCTCCTGACTAAAATTTTGCTGACTCAGCAAAATTTTTTGCTGACTTTACAAACTTTTTTTTTTTAATTGTATATAAAAGTGTGCGCAAAATAGTTTTACGCATTTTGTGTTTAAAATTAATGAATTTTCGTAACATTACATAAAAATTTACTCATTTTTTAATAGTAAATTTACAATAATTTTTTAGAGTGAGTTTAATTCCACCAAAATGTACGTACATCATATGAAGATTTTAATTAAATTTTAATTAACTTAATACTAAATTCGAAAAGTCATCAAGCAATTTTAAGTACGTAAAACTTATTTTCATAATTTTTTACAAAAAATACCACAAAATTTTGTAATCTGAATGTAAAATATTTTAAAATATTAAAAGCTTTTCTATACTTTCAACAAACAAAGTAAAAAATAAAAAATTTTGTGGTCTTTTTTATAACAAATATTTAAAAAGATATAACCCTTTCACTACCTTTGTACACTACAATGTACACATTTGTAATATACAGTGGAGCACGGTTATAACCAACGCGCAGGGGCCTGACAATTTAGTTAGTTATAAGCGAAGTTCGCTATAAGCGTGAGAAACATTTTCCAAAAGTTAATAATATGATACGATTTTTTTAAGTCCCCTTGTTTTTAAATTTTTCTTTGTAATATGGAAACAATTTTACCATTACCACAGTTTAATATCAACTTGGCAATTTTTCATTAATGCAATTCGTCTTTAGAATCAACTCACACAAAACAAACAAATAATAGGTAACGCACAGAACTTTAATTCCGATTTTTTAAATGTTTTCGTTATAAGCGTAAAAATTTGTATGAAAATTCGTAAAAGAATCCAAAAAATTCGTTCGTTATACAAAAAGTTCGCTATAAACGATATTCATTATAACCATATTATTTTGTACAATATGAAATAAGTTAGTAAATGCGTTTGGCCCAGAAAACCCGTTCGTTATAACAGGTGTTGGTTATAACCGTGCTCCACTGTAATGTAAATAATATGATAATGAACTACACTCAAAACAATAAGTTAGTAGAAAAATTAGTAAAACATCTTGTAAATCAAGTATACTATTTTTTAGCAAATTTTTTGCTAAAATAGTGTTTTCAGCTAAAATTTTTGTTATACTTATTCAGCACTTAACTGTTTTATACTAATGCTTTACTAATATTATACTAATGTTTTACTAATTAATGTTGCTAAAATAAATTGTGCTGATAAGCACAATAATAGTGTGGACGACAACCAGATTGAAAGATATACGCAGAATGAAGTAGATGTCGCGTCAAGATGTAGTAGAGAAGAGGAAAATGATACTAAAAAGTACAACTCTAATAATACTTGGAGTCGTTAAAATCTTCGTATAATGTGACTAGGGATATCGTTGAAAATGAACACATCGATATTCAACGTCCCTATGATATTCATATGTGCTGTATTAAGTTTTCAAAAAGTCGGTGAATTTCGGTGTTTTTATCAAAACAGCTCTAACGTTTTAATACATACAGAATTTTTGCAATAATATTTCAAAAACTTCATCTTTGATTTTTATTAAAAATTTCCCAAAATTAAGAGTGAGTTGGTTAATGGATTCGAAAAATATTTAGATTTTAGTAAGAAATTCGTATATTGTTTTCTTAAAAAAGTTAAATTTGATTACTAAGATGACAAGAATGAAGCAAAATTGATAAATTAATAGGTTTTTTTTTGTTATATTTTTATTATATTTAAGATTTTGTATATATACATATATTCATTATATTATTTATTTGTTTATTTTATTTTTATTTATTTATTATTACAATATTTTAATGTATTCTTGCTCAGAATTTCTTTTTTTCTTTATAATACAGTTTTTGGCCTTAATGGCTTTTGTATTATTGTTGAATGAATAAAATAAAAGCTCTGCCAATTCTCTAGGCTCTAGCTTTTAAAAAACTTCGGGTTCTGACGAGATCTTTAGCCGGATCAAAGTACTAGTATCAACCTAGCTAATATGTTTGATTTGCTTTATTTTTGTAAACATAAAATAATTTCGATGAGTATAAAAAAAAACTAATAAAACTGTAAAAAATATTACTTGAGCAAGAGTAAAAACTAAAATTTTTTTATATAAATAGAACATTTTTGGTTTTTAAAGTTTAGCAACGTCATGATGCTTGTTCGGAAAAGACCCTAACCACGTGTTTGATTAATAAGAAGACAAGAATGGAACAAACTTGATAATAGGTTTTTTTTTTAAGATCTGCCGATTCTGTAGGCTCTAGCTTTTCTAATACTTCGGGTTCTGATGAGATCTTTAGCCAGATCGAAATACTAGTATCAACCTAGCTAATATGTTTAATTTGCTTTATTTGTGTAAATATACGGAGGTTGAAAGCTCGTTATAAATTAAAAATAACATAAAAATAATCTCGATGAGTATAAAAACAAAAAACTAATAAAACTGTAAAATTTTCAATTTTGTTCCATTAACACAAATTTTAAATTTCGCAAAACTCACGATCCTTAGTCCAGGTTATACGTTTTTAATTCTCTTTGGTGCTCTGAATCCGAATCTATATTCAAAATTCCTGAAGTCATCAAGTTTTTGAGATATTCTAATCTATGTTTTATATAAGAAAATTTATTCGCGGTGTAGTAACGTCCCGAATATGCACTTTTAGGTTACAAAATCACAAAACCTTGATAACCTAGAAGAGTTCATGAGTTTTTGAGATATTCTAATCTATGTTTTATATAAGAAAATTTATTCGCGGGTTGTAACGTCTCGAATATGCCCTTTTAGGTTGCAATATCACAAAAACTTTATAACTTGGAGGATTTCTGAGTTCAGATTCGAATTCAGAGCGCAAAAGGCCATTTGAAAAGTATACTCTAAATTGCAGGTTTTTAGTTTTGTGAAATTGAAAATTCGTATGTATTAAAGAAATTTAAAATTTAACTTTTTTAGGAAACAATATGAGAATTTTTTTATCCAAATCTAAATATGTTTTGACCCCATGAAGAACCGTCTCAGAATGTCTGATATGTTATACAAGACAATATGATCTATTACCACAAATTGTTTAAGAAAAAATATCTAGAAGTAGAAGAAACATATGAGATCAAATTTGTAAAAATCTGATAAAAAAAATTTGATATTTTTCTTAGTTTTGCTAAAAATGTTGAACTTTAAGATGCAATAGAACGCAAACTACACAGAATTTCGAAAAACTTAATACAGCACATATGTATGTATGTATATCATTGGAACGTTGATTTCCGATGTGCTCACTTTCAATGATATCGAAACACATCCATTCCAAAAACGATTATAATCGAATCGAAGTTTTTTGGAATGACTCCTTTAAATTATGCGAATTGTTTAAACTATAGCCTCTGTTTTGGCCTCTCACTGCAAAGTACGGGAACAGACATATAATGAAAACAGTGATTTAAATATTAGTTAAACTTACACATGATATTTATTTTTCAATAATAGGATTTATAATATTTGATGATCTTTTTGGTTGAAAACAAATTTTCAAAACTATAAAAATAATGTAATACGGTTATTAAAAGTTAAAAATTCATTTATCAACAGTGTTACGTTCGGATTTTCCAAAACCACAAATTAAAAAAAAATAAAAAATAGACTGAACAACAGCAGTTTAAGGGAAAAATATAAAAATTGCGTAAAAAAAATTTAATATTTTATATATTTTATTTATTCCATAGACGTACACACAGACAGACAGCGGATCGACCCTGCGTTTTATGGCGTCCTAGATCGCAAACTGATGAGTTCCAAACAGAATGGCAAAGTAAAATATAAAATGTATCAGACGCAATTTTGAATTAATTACAAATTTGCACTAAAGAATCGCCATCCCGATTTTAAAAATTTTTAATATAATAAAAATTTTGCCGATTTTTTTTTTTTAAATAATGGAAATTTTTACATGATTAGGAGCCTATTCATACGAAAAAATCTGTGACTGTAGTTGTGAGTGTATTCCATATCGCAATTGATCAACAAGAGGGTATTAACTCAAAATTTTAAAATTTTCAGTAGAGTCAAAAAACTGTTTATGGCCACATTTTAACAGAATTTAAAAATTCAAACATATCATAATAAGCAAATTCCATTTGAAAATATATATACATTGTTTTTGTTTTAAATTTTACCACTCATTGCAAAAAAAAATCAATTTTTTTAGTTAATACCATTTTTTTGAAATTTTATCGATTTAAATTTATAGAATAAAACAAATTTTATCAACAAAACAGTATCAACTCAAAATACAACCAAATATAAATAAAACAGTTTGATTATTTTTAACATAAATAAAGGCTCAAATCAAAACAATACCTTTTTTATGAAAATATACGATTCATTTCTATTTGAACTTTTGTATTAACTCGAAATAATACCTTTTTGTTGAAATAAAGGTAATCACTACATTATCATGAAAATGGTCTCAAAAGTGGTTTTCGAGATGAAAGAGAAATCGGAATACGTTGAAATTTTTACAATAGATAGATATTGATGTTGTTAGTTGATTTCTTGAAAAAAGTGATATTTTAAAGATTTTGAGTTAATACCCTCTTGTTGATCAAGTGCGATATGTGTTTTGTTGTTGCAAGCACAAAAAATTCTATTTATTTGAAAATTTGTTTAAAATTTACAATACATTATCTCAACATGACAAATAAAATGTAAATTTTATTGCATAGAAAGCTGTGACTTACAGTCCTAAAAATTTTAACAACCAGTACCAAGTATGAATAGGCACGTAAAGGTTATTATCAAACCTTCCTTCTTTTGCACTTGTATTTTTTGTTTTTTTTATGTTTAATATAAAACATATCTATAATAGAAATCTTACTGGAAAACTTATTCTATGTTTATTACCAGAGTTCGAATTTAAACACAATCAAACGTTTTTCTATCGTTCTGTTTTGCTTTTTGCTGAAACTCAACACAATCATTTTGTTGTGCACAGTAAACATAAACAGAACATTTCTTTATTTTCATTTTGATTTGTAAACAGAACACAAACACTTTCACAAACTAGTTTTCGATGAGAGACCGAACTAAACGATTTTGTTCTGTTTGGCCAATATTTCAAACAGTTTGATTTTGTTGTGTTTATGGAATGGAAAAAAACTATTCGTAAACCGTTCTTAGTGTTTATGTCATATTACAAGTGAAAAAAATTTTCATTGAATTTTATGAATAATTGCATTATTTTAATAAAAAAGATTCAACGGAGGAGTTCCAGTGAAATTTCATAACACTAATGCAAAAAATCATTGATAGCATGCAGAAAAATCATTTCTTTATTTTGGCAACCACAACGTTAAAAACGCGTTTTAATGTTTAAGTTGAATGAACACTAAAAAATAACCACTACGAAATAATAATGTTTGACGAAAGAAACATTTTCGTTTTGTTCCGTTTGTTATATTACAAACAACGATTTGAGCACTTGTGTTGTGTTTATAAATACGAACGAAACAATAGAGATCGTTGTATTGGTTTTTTTGATAGCAACGTTATGTTAGTGGTACATAAATTTTCGAACTCTGTTTATTACACTGTTCAACAAATTCGGGGTTAAATTTTTAATTTTCATCTATAATGGAAATAACGGTAATGATCTACTGATAGTTTACTTTTTCAAATTGGTCTAGTTAAGAATACAATTTTATGTGGAACAGTGTTATTAAAAGAATGAGAACCTTAAGTACATAATGTTAATATATACAATGAGTATTCATGCTTTATTAAATGGTAAATACAAAACAAATAAAGTTAAGTGATTGACTGAACAAGCAGGCTTAAATAAATACATGCAATTTTAAACAATGTTGTTATGATTTAACAATTTAGGGGTAAATATGATAAAAATAAAATGGCTAATTTAGTTAAATAAAAATAGTCAAAACAAATAAAACTAATAATAATATTTTTTTAAGGAAATATTTACCTAATTGGTAATTCTTTTTTACAATCTTTGGCAGCCAAGTCACCAATATAATATTTTTTCATTATTTGCCTGTAAATAAAGAATTAAGGCCCAATTACTGAATGTCCGGTTAAAATTTAATAAACAGTTAAATTAAAATTATATATGGGAATCAACAACAAATGTGTCAGTTAAGTAGCAGTTAAGTAGCTAACGGGACATTGTGAAAATAAGGCTAAATATGTTTAGACTTAATTTTTATTTAAACTTAATTGACCCTGCGCAACATGAAAAATAAAACAACAGTACCGACCATTGTTCATAAATATTTTGGCCACGCTGATTTTAATGGAGTACCAGTTTTTCACTTATGGGCCAGATTTTACAAAAAATAGCAAGGTGGGCCATCGAAACGAATAACGGTATAAGTATCGGTATTGGTATCGATTTGTTTGTTTCGGTATTGGTACCTATATACAGTGCGTTCATAAATTATAGCACATTTGCCAATCTGTAAATCAATGTTTTATAAAATTTCAACAGTGGATGCTATCAGCTCTTTGTGGAACTTGTATCAATATATCCTCTTTCTAAAAATTAAATAATATTACTCAAAACTCCCATTAATTAGAAATACCGTTTTTAAAATCATTTACATTGCAAAACATTGCATATTAAAGCGTTCAAATTGAATAGCACAAAAACAAAAAAAAAAAAAAAAAAAAAAAAAAAAATTAATTACGATTGTCATTATCTGACGGTTGCAAAACACTTTCTAACAAAAAAGTCTTTGTTTAACAAAAATAAGCAATTAATTCCTTTATTTATTTTACAAAAATAATAAAAAAAAATAACAATATCTCAATAATTTGTAATACCACCTTTCGCTTATTAACCGGAAGGATTGTACTTTCAAATAAAAAAGAAATTTGAGAATATTTGGCGGACCCTTTACAAAAAGTAAGTTCATTCATAAAAAAATTTGGTCAACGCAAATTAAAAGGTTGTAGCGGTACGTCAAGTTTGTAATACAATTTTCTATAAAAAAAATTAAAAGTGAAAATGAAAATTATTCAAGTTCGAGGCCATACTCTATATTTCTTCATTAGGATATTGTCCTAACAAATAATCTATAGAGTTTTTGTTTTCAAATTTATTATTTTACCCTTTCAGGAATGTGTTGATAGATCTATTTCTTGAATTTTCTAGGTTCCCATCATTAGAACACGTTTTGAAAGCGGTAACAATCCCATGTCAAACATTAAACATTCATATGAACTAGTTTACTCACTACATGAGAACTAATATACATATGAGTTTGAAGTTAAAGATTATAACCATTCATCAAAAAATAAATTGATGGTGGATTTTGCACATCAAACAAGTTTTCAATTTATTTTTTGATGAATGGTTATAATCTTTAACTTCAAACTCATATGTATATTAGTTCTCATGTAGTGAGTAAACTAGTTCATATGAATGTTTGATGTTTGACATGGGATTGTTACCGCTTTCAAAACGTGTTCTGATGATGGGAACCTAGAAAATTCCCGAAATAGATCTATCAACACATTCCTGAAAGGGTCAAATAATAAATTTGAAAACAAAAACTCTATAGATTATTTGTTAGGACAATATCCTAATGAAGAAATATAGAGTATGGCCTCGAACTTGAATAATTTACATTTTCATTGCACAATTAAAGGTCGAAAAAAAACATAATTTTTATTTTTAATAAAAATTATAACAAACTTGTAAAAATTAAAAATTTTAATTGATTAGCAATTTTGAATTAACAATTTTTAATGTTAAATATAAAAAAATTTATTTTTTGCAAGAAACATAATTTGTTTTAAACCGATTCAATACTGGTATCGTGCCGGTATTAAGGGAAACAGTTGCAACATACCTTTATTGTAAAATTCAGGTGTTTCGGTATTGGTATTGCATCGGTTATTAATTTTAAACGGTTGTGAAACGGAAAACGCTATTTAAAAGGTATCGGTGGCCAACCTTGTAAAATAGCATTAAAGTTTTGTATATTACATATATGTAAAATTTCGAAAATAACATAATGTATCTTAGTTTTTTATGGTAAATACAGATAAGACCTTCAGAAACATTTGGGTATAAAGTTTGGTTAATAAATGTGCAGCATGCATGTAAATCTGTAAATATTTTACTATTTTTTCACATCAACCAATTTTGGAATGAATTAAAGGTTTTTTAGGCATAAGCAAATAGACAAATCTGAACAATTATTTCGTGTAACCGGTTAACCAGTTATTCGGGTTAAAGTAAAGAAACTAGACTTTATATAAACTCGGCCTAAGTTTTTGTTGAAGATGATTTAAAACAGCCTGTGATTTTTTAAAGAAACATTCCTAAGAATCTTTGTGTTTTGTTTTGGAGGAATAATCTAGGGGTTATTTAAAAAGGATTGTTATTAGATATATTTATTGGATGCAAGTTCAAGAGTTACAGTTTTTTATTAAAAAGATTTCAGAATCAGACACTAGCCAAATATGCACGATCATAAACAAATTCTTTAGAAATTTGATTCCTACAGAATATAATGATATGCAATTTGTCAGCTGTGTGACATCGATTTAAAACAGATTCAATCTTGTCTTAAAACACATGAAAATATTAATTTCCATTAATTTAAATTTTCCAAAAATTACAAATGGAATTAAAAATGTTCTGTTTAATATAATTTAATTCTACATTAGCACTTACTTTTAGTTGATTAAAAAAGTTATCTAGAGGCTTAAGGATTGCTTTCACTTAATTTTAAAAGGATTTAATGATATTTTTTATAAGTTTTCCTTGCCAATTTTTTTTTAGACAAATTTAAGAAAATAAGCTAGTTTTGCGAAAAAAAAAAATATAGAAAAAACCTATATTAAAAATTTAACCGGTTAATCGACCAATTTTAACCAATTATTCGGATCGAATAATTATTTGTGTTTTTAATTATTTATTTCGACATTTACCGAATTGGAAACACCAGGCGATTCCTCGATTAATCGCCTGTATTTCGGTTAATGTCGAAACAAATAATTTAAAACTCAAACATTTATTCGAATCGAATAATCGGTTAACCTGTTAAAATTTGTATATGGGTTTTGTCCTTTATTTTTCCACAAAACTTCAGAGTTTTCTTAATTACAGTGGACTCTCAAAAACGTGAACTAATTTTTGCAATTGGTATTCGCGTTTCTGATTCTGTTCGCGTTTGTGATTGGAATTTCTTTAACTATTTTACTACAGAATTGATCCACTTAGAATAAATTCTATTCCAAGTATTTCAGAACCATTATATTGATTATTTAACAAAAAAATAAAATATTAAAAGATTTTGAATATTTTTCTCCTGAAAAATTCTTAAATTCAAACATACATTTTTAAACAAAATTTTTAAATATTCAGACACTTGCCTATAGAAAAATATTAACATTTTAAGAAATGTTTCCTATTAGAAAACTTTTTGATTCTGGCACTTTTTTAAATTGACCAAATTCAGAATCTAAGACAATTTTTGCATACCCAAATTATAGATGTCAATACGTTTTTGATATGTAACAGTTCTTAATTTCTAATACATTTACTATAAAAATAACTGCTAATTCTATTTAAATTTTATTCTATATGTTTTAAAATAAGTTTGATATAAAAAATTCTTAAATTCGGAGATACAGGAAAAGAGTTAACGAGTTTTTCTGTTCACGTTAGAAAAGGTGTTTACTATAAGAACGTAATGAAATTATTATTCGGGGATTCCCCAAATTCGAGGCCCTATGCTCCTTATAGGAACGACGGGAATATATATATATATTCCCCAAATTACTAAAATATTGAAGAAAAAGAATAATTTCTTATAAAAAAAAATGTGTTCACGTTTTAGAGCTATTGAACTTTGATCACGTTTTGGAATAGTCAATTAAAAAAAAAAAAAAAATTCTTCATGTTTATGTTACTGGATTTTCACGTTTCTGCGAGTCCACTGTATAACTAAAAATGGCAAGAAAATGAGGAACACTATCTAGAATTTAACTAAATTGTTTTAAAATCGATTGAAAGCGATCATTAAGCCTTTAGATAACATTTTTTAAGCAACTCAAATGTGGGAAAGGCAATTTTTAAATATGTTCTGTTTTAAAAATTAAAATTATTGATAATTATATACATACAATGCCTCTTTTCCTTATAACTCGCCAGAATATTTTTTACAATCGGTTCCTAATCATATCATGGAACTCGAACCCGTACTCCAAAAAGTTTGACAGTTACTAAACAACAGTTGTTTTTCTATGAAATAATACAAAACATACGATTAGCAGTTGTTTGATTTTTTTTTGCAGTAAAGAGTTAATTTTCATACGTAAGTTATTTAAAAATAAAAATTTTGTTGAATATTTTTTTTTAGTTTATATTTGTTATAAATTTATAGTTTGCAAATAAAACAAACATAAAATCTCTTTGTATCTCCAATAAGTCAAAATTTTGTTTTTTAACAGTTAAGAAGTCAAAAAAGAATCAAAAAAGGCATTTGCCTCCTCTGGATATAAATAAATATTAGTTTCAGAAGTGGTTCTAAAACTACCTACTTTCTACTTTGGAGCAATTGAATCGATTGCATTTGGAACAAATTGAAAGAAAAATCATGGACACAAAACCGACACTAGGTTATAACGAAAAATAAGTTGTTCTACAAGTAATTCTCTTAAATTCGCACATTTTCAAAGCGGTAAAATAAATTTTTTTTCTAAGAGCTTATTAATAGAAAAACTCTGTACCTCTGTACTTACTTCCACTAAAAAGTTTTATACGCATGCGATTGTTGATATATTTTTATAAAGTTTTTAGGACTAAATGTCCGGAATTTTTACTAAATCATTTTCTATTTTCAAGATCTTTAAGAAACCAGCAATAGAAGTATCCTATACATAATACATCAATTATTCAACGATCTTTTCAGTACAGGGTAGCTTAAATTTGGAATTCGTTGCACTTATTACTTAGAAATTTTTACTTTTCTGTCAATGTATTTAAGGCTAACCTAAAAGAGTATGACTGCTATAACAATGTTTAAATTTTTTTTATTCACAAATTTATTAAATTTGTTATGTGAGCAAGATTATTCAAGTTCAAGATCATTTGTTTTTTGTTAAACAAAAAATCGTGCAATGTTTATTTATTAATCAAAAAAGTTTTCTGTCCGCTAACTTAAAGCAGACTAACAGGACCTTACTACTAACTGGACCTTACATGTTTCATTTCGCGTCACCGAAAATCATCAGAGAACCAATGTAGAAGGGGTAGAATATTTTTACCCAAATTTTGAAGGAAAAAGATCAACGCTTTAACCGTATTGTTTTGATATTTGAACTCAACTATATTTACTAGGCACATTTTATTTTATGTTTCTAAAAATTGTTTAATTTATCTTAATATTTGATTTTATGTTAAATGTTGTTACTATTAGCAGCATTCTTTTAAGTGAGTTGTATGTAAGCCATATTTAGCTCCATGGGCTTGGTTTGAAATTGTATTATAAATTTAATTAAAAATATCTGCGTCCTAAAAATCCTTCAAAATAAAACCCCAAGCATATGCATGTTTCTTAAAAAATCGCACGATACTAAACAAACCTTTTGTAAACTAATGCAATGGACTTTACCGGATACTAAAAAAGCAGTTCTTTGTGTTTTTATTAATAAATAAACAAAAAAAATATATTTATTTTGCATCTAACGATTAATCGATTAACAGCTGATTTTGTAGATTAACCGACCCGAATAACCGGTTAATCAATTTTTAGCGATTTTTCAAATAATGCCTTAACCGGTTAAACAACTAGGTCGAATAATAGGAAATATTAGTTAAATTACTTATACATAGTTCGATTGAACACTCATATTGCAATGAATCTCAGAATTTAAACAGCTGCTTAATTACAGACTTGCCTTTTTAAAAATTTTTGAGTTCTAAAAAAATATTCTATTCTAAATAATAATGGTACTCACGATGGTGTTTTGCACATAATTCAAATTTACACAGTTTGTATCGTTAAGGCTGAAAAATGCCAATAAATGAAATGAATAACTAATTTGGATCGTATGCAAATGACCATTGTAAATACCCTCAATGTTATAAAGTGGTATCAAAACTAATAAGTATTTAATTGTAAAGTTCCGTACAAATTTTGAATCAAAACTAAAAGTTATGATGTGAGCAAGATTATTCAAGTTCAAGATCATTTTTCGGTGACGCGAAATAAAATATGTTAGGACCTGTCAGTAGATAAAGTTTGCTTTAAATTAGCGAATGATGAAAAATAAACTTTTGGTTTTATTTTATTTTATATAATTTTATTTAATATCAACACAAAGGAAGCCTTATCTAAGTGGATAAAGGCTCCTGAAGTTACATATTATTTGGATGATAGGACTGATGAGAATTGGAAGATTTTTTGTAGAGCTCGAAGCAAAGCCAAGTCGATTATGAGGAAGTACAAAAGGGAATCCAACAATAAAATCTTTGACAATCTTACTACAGAACAGATGTGGTCTAAACTTAGAAGTTATGGTATAACAAATGGTATTAACGATGTACAGTATTCGGATGTTGATGGTTTAAATAGGTTTTTTGTGGATTCTCAAAACAATAATTATGTTTCCAATGATTTTAAAACTAGTATTTCCTTTTTTTAGTAACCACATTTTGCATATGATAAATAGCATTTTGACTACATCTTGCTTCCCTTATAATTGGAAATTGGCTAGGGTTACGCCGATCAGGAAACATGGCACATCAGATGAATTAAATAATCTCCGACCAATTTCAATTTTGCCTATTTTGGCTAAGTTGAAATTTTGATAAAAAACCAAATTAATGATTATTTAGATTCAAATGGATTTTTACATGATTGTCAATATGGTTTTAGACGTGGACGTAGTTCCACACAACTGTTACTTAATTCAACTGATAGTTTACGGAGTGCATTTAGTGACGGCCGATTGTCAGTTTTACTGTCGCTTGATTTATGTAGAGCTTTTGATAAAATTCCGCATTCGATACTTATTGCAAAGTTTGCAAATTATTTAAAATTTTCAACTAGTGCTTGCAGACTGATATCCTCTTATCTGAAAGATCGTTTTCAATATGTTTCGATTGGTAGTAGTTCTAGTAGGACTCTACCAGTAGTCACTGGAGTACCGCAAGGTTCGGTTTTAGGGCCAATTTTGCTTGTAATGTTTCTTAATGACCTTTTTTATATATATGATAACAGTATATGTACTTCCTTCGCATTTGCTGATGACTTGCAGCTGATGATATCGGGTGATAAGGAATTTTTAGATGTTTTTCAGTCAAACATTAACTATTTATTATGTTAATGAGACAGTTGATTGGATGAATCGAAATGGTTTGGTAATCAATGCAAATAAGACCAAGACTTTGTTTTTTGGAAAGCCCTCGTATAGGGATAATATATCAATTTTTGTTGGACCTACGGAAATTGAGTTTGTAGATAGGTTGTCTTGTTTGGGTGTAGTTATTGATAGCGAACTAAAGTTTGTTTACTAAATTAATTCGATATCATCTAGAGTTCACTGTGTTTTAAGGAAGCTGTATTGCACTAATTTAAATATTCCATTAGGAGTTAGGAGAAGAATCGCCCATGCTATGGTTATGCCTATCTTTACTTATGGTATTGAGGTATATACTGGTACCCCTGGTTTTAATTTGAAAAAAATTATCGTTACTTTTCAATCGTGTTGTTAGATATGTTTATTCACTAAGAAACCGTGATCATATATCTTCTTATGTGCAAGACTTTCTGGGATGTAGTTTTAATAGTTTTATCAAGATTCGTAATCTTCTTCTCTTTTACAGAATATTTTAGAACGGTTATCCTTCCGGCTTTATAGATCGATTTAGATTTAGTAGATCTAATAAGAATAAACAGATTTTGTTACCAAAGCTAACTACGATATTAGATCGTGCATATTTTGTAAGAGTGGCTAAATTATATAACGCTCTGCCTAGAGCACTTAAATCATTTTCTAATTCATATGCTTTACAGAGGCGTCGTCTTATTGCTTATGAACAAGCACAAATCACAGATTCATAATTTCTCAATACTTTTTATAATTAAAACATCGACTTGTAAATATGTATTGTCTATTTAAATAGAGCACGAGGATCTTATACTTCAGATATTAACAGAGTTTATAATATGAAGTAAATACTTTTATTCATTGATAAAATAACTATCGCTGAGTGGGTTTCTTATATTCTTATATTTTTATGTATTTTTAATATATTATTATTATTATGCACATTAGCTAGTAAGTTGTCTTTGTAATTTTGCTTAATTGGCCCCATGGGCTTTAAAATTACAATAAAAAATATTAAATGCAAAAATGCATATTATCCAAGCGTATAATTGGTTCCCCAGCCACATAAACATTGCGAAAATATATTAAATATAAAAGTCCCTTTAAGCCAAAGATAAAAATAAACGTAGAGAGAAGAAAAACAATTTTTTATTCTATTGTTCCGTCCCAAAAGTATAGTAAAACCATCATGTCTGCACATTATTAAAAAAAATTTAAGAGTTTTCCTTTATAATTAGGATAATACGAAAATAGCCTAAGTAGAGTTGGAAGATAGTTCCAAATACGATAGACTCCTACCAAAAACGAAAGATCAAATATTGTGAGATGACCCAGAGGTGCATCAATTTGAATATTACGTGTTGAATTTATAAATGTAAATTCATTTACAAGATATTGAGGTTGTCCACATTTCATGATTGTATAAAAATGAAGTAATAGACGTAGTTTTAGATAATCATGAAAAGAACACCCCAAAAACTCAGGGACAAGTTCAGAAACACGAACATGATCCTGCATTCCAACGTCGAACAATTTTTCTAATAACTCTAATTAATTTTTTAAAATTTAAAAGAAAAACCTTTAAAACTAAGTTCTTAAAAACTACTAGTTTTTGGTTGTTGTAAACTGGGTTTGAATGAAGTTAAAGATCCAATTTAGACTATTCTTATTTTCCATGATTTTATTATGGACAAACGGGGTAGAGGGGCTGATTCTTTACCCCGTTTACCAACAAACAATATTGTAATGCAATTAAATCATGAAAAAGAAGCATCAAAGTTAAGATATTTAACTAATGTAAGAATTTAAATCTTTCACAAATAAGGGGAAAATATATGTATGTATATTACTAAAATTCGTAATGTAGTGAATGAAAAGCAAGATTTTATAGTTTAACATTATCTACATATATACCTGGCTTCCTGACTATGGCCGACATCTATAAAATCTTTTGTACCATCACGTCCAGCTACTTCATCCAAAGTTTCTTCTCCGCCAGGATGCTTTAGAAAGTAGAAAATAGATTCATCAGTCGATATATATTACCAAAAATACTTACCTCATTACGGAATTTTGTTAAATCATAAACTTTATTTTCTATTATTATCCATAAATCAGTGGGTTTATTGTGCTGTTTAACTGATTCCAAAGTGATTTGGTTAACCATGATTTATTTTATAGATTACACGTTGTGTTCGTAAAAAATTTGTGCTAAAAACAAAACTTATTGTGGAAATGAACAGTGAACTGAATGATGTGTTCCAATGTAAATTTATATAGGTAGTGCTAGTAGAACAACAACTACAACAATACAAAACAACAATACAAAAACAGCAGGCATTTTGTTGTTGCCTACAGTACACGGAAATGTCAAAACCAGCTATATATATACCAATTTTGACATATCGAAAACCAACATACATAAAAAAAGGTAAGAGGAAGATAAACAGCTGGACTGCTAGCACTAACTTATAAATTTATCTTGAATGTGTTCATTAATAAAAGTGATGTTGTGCTGCAAGATATCTTGGTTGTGCTGTTGTAAATTTTGTTTCTATCTTGCTTTAAAAATACTGTGTTTAGTAAGTATGTTGAAATAAATGGAGCACAGGTAGCCCTCGTTCTAACAAGGAGAGTCTCCCTAAGGGTCCTCTCCGAATTTAATGAAATCCGGATATGTGATAAAGGAGAAAAACATAAGGGACACCTATTTTTTTAAGCGGCCCAATCTCATGATAAAAAGTGGGGCAAAAAATGTTTGGTTTTTTTTTTAGTTTATTTCGAATTGTTTTAGAGAAATTTCAGACAAATTGGGTACCCAACGAAAGAGTTCTTTGAGATGCATAAACTGGTATACGAAACATATCCGATAACTTTCAAGTATTTTTGCGTTTTGTTAAAGAATTTTATTTGGATTGAGCTACAAAATAGTGTGTATTATTGCTCATTAAATTAACACGGTGTCCACATTAGTTATTAAGTTGGATATAATATGTACTAGAACGCCAACAGAATAACGGAATTAAATTATCTATATTCATATTAATGTTTAGGTTGGAGAATACGTATTCATACCATGTCTTCTCATAATTTTCTGTTTTCCGTTGAGTAAAGACGTCCGTTTATTCTTTCAATTTTTAACAAACAAATACCACGCCTATCTCAAACAAAAATATGTGCATATTAATTATAGTATTAATTGCACACTGTCTAAGAACACGATGAATAAAATTCAAAAATCCCCAATAACAAATTTTTAATTGATTTATAACAGTTAAACAATTTTTAATACTTTTCTTTTTGTATTTTTTTAATTTTAGTCGTTTAACTTTTATTTATTTTGTTGTTAACAATCTTTTATGTATGTGTGTATGTACCCAGCAAACAATCCGGTCCGTTTATGTGCCGTTTTCGGTACAGCATAGTCGGATCCGGAGTCCGTTTCCGTACCGTTTTCCGGATCAGTATACGGACCAGAAAACGGATTAAAAGGAACATCGAATACGGATTCGAATCCGTTGCAAGTCCGTCAATGACGGACCGTTTACGGACCGTTATGTAGTGTTAAAAACTGACTCAAATCCGTTTAAAGTCCGTCAAATACGGACCGTTTCCGGACCGTTTTGTCGTGAGGATCGTTGAAAATACTTATTTGGTCCGTATTCCAACCATTTTTTTACAAAAAACTCAATGGATTTTATTTTTTTTTATACATTTATTAATTTATTAGAAAAATATTAAAATATACTTCATTTAACTTTAATTAAATACGAAATTCGCCACAGCTACTATTTGTATCCAGGTTAGCAGCATCACGGAACATTTGTGGTCGATAATATTCAAAATCTAAAAGGAAAAAAGAATTTATTATTTTAGTTTCAAGAGATAGTAAGAGTTTTCTTGGAATATATTTTTTTTTTATTTAAAAAAAAATTGATACTTACTTTTTCGATGCAGTTTTTTGTTTCCACCAAGAGCATCATTGTTAGTTTGTGGCCCATTATTGAATCAGATATCTACATGTAAAAAATATTAAGTGGGGTTTAAAAACGATGGATTCTATGAACAAATATATTTTTGTTTGCAATCTCATTTGAGCGTTTTAAATTATATAAATACTTACCATCTAACGTATGCAATGCATATTATGCATGCTATCTGAATTTATTTGGCACCCCGATCTTTTATATTATTTACTTAATTTTATTTTAATAAAACAAATTGAAAAAAATTGTTACCGATTGTGACTGACTTGAAACGGATGAAAATCGGTGAAGTCCGTATTAAACGGCACGAAAACTGATATCCCCAAACGGACTAAAAACGTGTTTTCGAAAATCCGATTAAACGGTCCGAAAACGTACCGTAAACCCCGGATTCAAGAGTCCGTACATGCCGGAGAGTCCGTAAAAATGTTTCTTGGGTATGTTGACAGCTCATATCATGATACTGGTGTTTAGAGATTTGTCATAACAACTCTCTTTTGATATCAGATATAATAATATGTGGACCACACGTAATATAATTCTCTCTGCGATTGAATTTGAAGTTTTGCTGACAGAAAAATACATTATCAAAGTTAATATCTATTGTGGACACCGTGTAAGGGTTGTCTGAGCTTTTCGCGACATTCGTAATTGTTCTGCTTTATGTGACTTTTCCCGAAGAGCTTTTTTCAAATATATTTTAAATATTTCAAAAAAAAATGGCTACCCTACCATAGTATCTCCACGCTTCCTATACTTATAAGATTTTGTAGTACGATATTTAGAGTCCGACCGAACAGTTCGGCCAAAAAACTATATTTTGTCGATTTTTTGATATCTAGAGGTAATGATGACAAATTTTGGTATTGGAAACATGTTTGTTGAGCCGATTTAATTCGATTTTGTGTATAAAATTTAAGAGAAAAGCTGAAGTTTAACTATAAAGTTAAAAGTTCGGCCGCCGAACTATTTTCGATTTGGCCGAACTTTCTGAGGCCGAACAGTGAATTCATTGCTTAACTACAGACTTTTCTTCAAATTTGACACTCAAAATAGCATCTAATCAGTCGAATAAACATTTTTCCATCCGCCAAATTTGTCCATAATGCTTTAAAATACCGAATACAGACCAAATGCATTTTCTGGCCGAACTGTTCGGTCGGACACTAACGATATTTAAATACACCATTTCTAGTACAACACAAAAACTTTGAGCTTAAGAAACCCGTTGCATAAAAACGAGGGTAAAATTATATTCATATATCAGATGTAATCTTAGATATCAATATATGAACTTTTCTATTTTTTTATTTAATTTTGGTTAAATCATAATTTTACCACATTTTACACAAAAATGAATAGATATTAAGGCATGTCGTATCAGTTTTCATAAATAAAATTTGATATAAAAACTAATTCGTAAATTTTGTACACATTTGAAAATATAATTCTTAATCAAAATGCTACTTTTTTCTACTTTAAGGCTGAAAAATAATTAAGTGACTTAAGTCAGGTATGAAAGGAATATTAAAATTTTTAATTTAAATTATTCAAGGTCTTATTGTAAAAACTAGATAAGCCACATATGTTTTCTATACATCCATTGATTTATTTTAGGCCTGTTAACTTATCTTAAAATAACCAAAGTTTATTGCTTAACCATAGTTATGAATGTCAAATTTATATGAAAATATATGTGGTTAAACTTATGTAATTTTTTTTGAAAAGTTACTCGCCCTTAAAGATATATTTCTTAAACAATTATTAGAAGTACCTAGATTATGAACTTCACGCAAATGTCCCGTTTTTCATTTTTTAAACCTTTTAAAGACAAAAAAAAAACCAATCAAAAATAAAATGTGGCATATCAAGTTAACAATAAACACTTCAATTGTATTTCTAAATTTTCGTTTCAAATTAACATCTGACAGTCACTAAGCCTTTTCTCTTGTACTGTAAACTTAAAAATTAAATGCATTTATAGTAATTAAATGTGCTAAATTCCCAAAACTCATTTAACAAATTGTGAAAAACAATCTGCTGTAGGCTTGTCCCTATCCGGATTTCATTCCTGCCCAAGGAAATCTTAAGGGGACTTTGTTATTAGAAAATCTAGAAATATTTTTTATGTTAAATCACAAACTCAATGAGAATTTCTTGTCCTCATCTAGGAGCGTGATTCAAAATTTAAAATATCAAAGAAAAAACAAAAACAACAACAAAATATTATCACAATTGGCTTTGTCATCTTCCAAATACTACTCTGTTTTTTGACAGACCTAGCAATATAGTGACGTTTATTCAAGTAAATCAACAATAAAAAATCATATGTTTTCTATTAGTGTCAGTTACATTTAAACTTGCACAAGCACCTGCATATTTGTTATTTTAAGTTTATTTTCATCGGGATAAACATTAATTGCATTTATAGTAATTAAATGTGCTAAAGTCCCAAAACTTATTTAACAAATTGTGAAAAACAATATGCTGTAGGCTTGTCCATATCCGGATTTCATTCCTGCCCAAGGAAATCTTCAGGGGACTTTGTTATTAGAAAATCTAGAGAAATTTGTTATGTTAATAGGTCCATTCGTTTACTTTCCAGTAAAATCCAGTAGATGAGTAAATTTTGGGCAAAATTAAAATTTTACTCTCAAAACTGGCTCT
The DNA here is from genome assembly GCA_021234595.1 of Delia radicum. Classification (NCBI taxonomy): domain Eukaryota; kingdom Metazoa; phylum Arthropoda; class Insecta; order Diptera; family Anthomyiidae; genus Delia; species Delia radicum. The sequence continues at coordinate 30,838,213 of CM037852.1, read as the reverse complement.
TGCACAAAAAAGTAAACGAACGGAAAAATTGCAAAAACTTGCAGGTTAATTCAAACATATGAGCGCTAAAAACCTTAGTGTTGTAAAATATGTGTTATTTAGACTACCCAGTATATATTGTTTTTGGTACTTGATGCATTGCATTTTAATAATTATAAATTCGTAGCAATTGTATTTATTAAATAAACTTTTGTGGAAGCTTTTAGACTTGTTTAGTTTGGACATGACTTTTAATTTTGTTTCTAGTTAAATAACATACGAAAATACATGAATACTTGATTTTTGATATTCGGTACCCTGAATAATATGCAGTAAGAAGTATTCATATATTCATTAGCTTTACATCTCTAATATATAAATGTATATTAGCATCTGTGGAGCATCTTCTCTGCGCCACTTAAACCAACCAACCAACCATATTAATGTAAATAAAAACAATTAACAGAGATATTAGAAAACTGATAAATTGTTACTATAATAATTGTAACTGACTACTTTAATTTGTTTCAGGTTGAAAATAATTATTTTTAGTTTTTGCCGCCCTTTTAATTCAGCTTTTAATCTTTTAAATGTTTTTATTACTAAATGTATGCTTATTTTTGTTTGTTTACTTAATTTAATCATATGTTTTTGTTTTCTACTGGATTTTACTGGATTTTACTGGCAAAAATTTCTCCAGTAAAAATTTGCAGGTTTTTTGCTGACAACTGTCACTTTACTCTCTTAGTAGATGCTCTCTTTTGCAAATTTATGTGTACGCGAACGCATTTCAGTAAAATCCAGTACAAATTTGTGCAAATTTTGGTGTAAACGAATGGACCTAATGTTAACTAAATACTATCTAATAAAATAAAATTTTTCGAAAATATTTAATTATTTCGCTTAATATTCTAATAAATTTTTTTTGAAAATATTTAATCCCCTGGGGCGTTACCGCGTAACACAATTCGAAAAATGTTCGAATTTGGAAACGTTTTACCATTCGTAAAAGAAAACTTAATTATTTTCAGTATACAAGAGAAAAAACCATAAAATAGAATAAAGCAAATTTTTAAAGATTTTTTTTTTTTTAATACGTGCAAGATTTATGACTTCGAACAGTTTTTTCGAAGTGTTTACCCCCCTGATTATGTAAGGCAGAGGTTTTTACAGTAAAATAGCTTGAACTATTATTCCAATTTTATATTTCATCTAAATTGTATTAAATCTGAAACATAATAAGGATTAAGTTAGTTAAGCCTGGTATTGGTGACACAAATATTAAAATCTAAATAATTGTATTTCTAAATTTTCGATCCATACTAACACCTGGGGGGGGTTTATTATTAGTGTCCGACCGAACAGTTCGGCCAGAAAATGCATTTGGTCTGTATTCGGTATTTTAAAGCATTATGGACAAATTTGGCGTATGGTAAAATGTTTATTGGACTGAGCTTTTAACTTTATAGCTAAACTTCGGCTTTTCTCTTAAATTTTATACACAAAATCGAATTAAATCGGCTCAACAAACATGTTTCCAATACCAAAATTTGTCATAATTGCCTCTAGATATCAAAAAAACCGACAAAATATAGTTTTTTGGCCGAACACCATTTATTAATGTTAATTCGATTCAAAAATTTTAACTCTTGTAAGATGATATCCGTGCTTAAAAGTACAACTTTTTTATTTTTCATACGTCTACACGTTTTCAAAATTTTTAACCGTTAAAAAGTACTTTTTATTACTTTATTTTCAATAAGAAAATTGTGTTCCAATCGAATTACATAATAAACCCCCTGGTTTAAAAACTTAATCCACTCAGTTTATGAACGATCATTTCTTGTCAAAACTGCGAGAATTTGGAATCAGTTACCCGAAAATTTACGACTTAACTGTTTCCACCGAAACTTTAAAAAATACTCTTGCGTAATTTCCAGGGGATTTCTGAATAATCGGTGATTTCTTTTTTAATTTCGCAAATTGAGGCACTAATTCATTATGGTCATGTCGTATTTGTGTACCTGGGTCATATCTTACAAGTGTTTTTCTTTTCTCTATTATTAGGCTTGCTATTTATATTGTTTAATTTATTAATAATGAATTATAATTCAATTGGTTCAGCCTCTAGATTTTGTTAAATTTGGTTTGTATGGATAAGTTTTCATTTATATTTTTAGTGGAAATAAAACGGTGCCACTAGAAACTCACCCGCGCGTGCCAGTTTTGCCAGCCCTAGTAATTCCTATTTTGGAGTTTTTGTCTAAGCATTTATGTGTACTAAATTTTTCATAAGTATAGTTAAGCCAAAAAGAGAAACACCCAGATTTTTTTTAAGAAAACTAAATTTTTTTGTATCTCAAATTAATGCATTTACATTGTAAAAAATTTATTTAATGTTTTAAGCATAACAGTAATATTTTAATTCATAAAAAAAACCAATTTGTTTCAGAAAAAAAAAATTCAATACGAAATAAAAATAAATAAAACGAGATACATATGGAATACTATTCAATTTGGAATTTTATTTAAATAAATTTAAAGAGCGCCTCCGCGAAGACGTAACACCAAATGGAGGGTTGATTCTTTTTGGATATTATAATCGGATAAAGTGCGGCCATCTTCCAATTGTTTACCAGCGAAGATTAAACGTTGTTGATCTGGGGGAATGCCTTCTTTGTCTTGGATTTTAGCCTTGACATTTTCAATAGTATCGGAAGGTTCAACTTCCAAGGTGATGGTTTTTCCAGTCAAGGTTTTGACGAAAATCTGCATACCACCACGCAGACGCAATACTAAATGAAGGGTAGATTCCTTTTGAATGTTGTAATCCGATAAGGTGCGACCATCTTCCAATTGTTTACCAGCGAAGATTAAACGTTGTTGATCTGGGGGAATACCTTCTTTATCCTGAATCTTAGCTTTGACGTTTTCAATGGTATCGGATGGTTCAACTTCCAAAGTGATGGTTTTGCCAGTCAAGGTTTTGACGAAAATTTGCATACCACCACGGAGACGCAATACCAAATGAAGAGTTGACTCCTTTTGGATGTTATAGTCGGACAAGGTACGACCATCTTCTAATTGTTTGCCGGCAAATATAAGACGCTGTTGATCTGGGGGGATACCTTCTTTATCTTGGATTTTAGCTTTCACATTTTCTATAGTATCGGATGGTTCAACTTCCAAAGTGATGGTTTTGCCAGTCAAGGTTTTGACGAAAATTTGCATACCACCACGGAGACGCAATACCAAATGAAGAGTTGACTCCTTTTGGATATTGTAATCCGATAAGGTGCGACCATCTTCCAATTGTTTACCAGCGAAGATTAAACGTTGTTGATCTGGGGGAATACCTTCTTTGTCTTGGATTTTAGCCTTGACATTTTCAATAGTATCGGAAGGTTCAACTTCCAAGGTGATGGTTTTACCAGTCAAAGTTTTGACGAAAATTTGCATACCACCACGGAGACGCAATACCAAATGAAGAGTTGACTCCTTTTGGATATTGTAATCCGATAAGGTGCGACCATCTTCCAATTGTTTACCAGCAAAGATTAAACGTTGTTGATCTGGGGGAATACCTTCTTTGTCTTGGATTTTAGCCTTGACATTTTCAATAGTATCGGAAGGTTCAACTTCCAATGTGATGGTTTTGCCAGTCAAGGTTTTGACGAAAATTTGCATACCACCACGGAGACGCAATACCAAGTGAAGGGTAGATTCCTTCTGGATGTTGTAGTCAGATAATGTACGGCCATCTTCCAATTGTTTGCCAGCGAAGATTAAACGTTGTTGATCTGGGGGGATACCTTCTTTATCTTGGATTTTAGCTTTAACGTTTTCAATGGTATCGGATGGTTCGACTTCCAAAGTAATGGTTTTGCCAGTCAAGGTTTTGACGAAAATTTGCATACCACCACGGAGACGCAACACCAAATGAAGAGTTGACTCCTTTTGGATGTTATAGTCGGACAAGGTACGACCATCTTCCAATTGTTTTCCAGCGAAGATAAGACGTTGCTGATCTGGGGGGATACCTTCTTTATCTTGAATTTTAGCTTTAACGTTTTCGATAGTATCCGAAGGCTCAACTTCTAAGGTAATGGTTTTGCCGGTCAAAGTTTTTACAAATATTTGCATACCACCACGGAGACGCAATACCAAATGAAGAGTCGATTCCTTTTGGATATTGTAATCAGATAAGGTACGTCCATCTTCTAATTGTTTACCGGCGAAGATCAAACGTTGTTGGTCTGGAGGGATACCTTCCTTATCCTGAATCTTAGCTTTTACGTTTTCAATAGTATCCGATGGCTCAACTTCTAACGTAATGGTTTTACCGGTTAAGGTTTTCACGAAGATTTGCATACCACCTCGGAGACGCAATACCAAATGGAGGGTTGATTCCTTCTGGATGTTGTAGTCAGACAATGTACGACCATCCTCCAATTGTTTACCGGCAAAAATCAAACGTTGTTGATCTGGGGGGATACCTTCCTTATCTTGAATCTTGGCTTTGACATTTTCAATAGTATCCGATGGTTCTACTTCCAATGTAATTGTTTTGCCGGTCAAAGTCTTAACGAAAATTTGCATACCACCACGCAAGCGCAAGACCAAGTGGAGAGTAGATTCTTTTTGAATATTATAGTCTGACAATGTACGACCATCTTCCAATTGTTTACCGGCAAAGATTAAACGTTGTTGATCTGGGGGGATACCTTCTTTGTCTTGAATTTTGGCCTTAACATTTTCTATAGTATCCGAAGGTTCAACCTCTAATGTAATTGTTTTTCCCGTTAAAGTTTTAACGAAAATTTGCATGCCACCACGCAAACGCAATACCAAATGCAATGTAGATTCTTTTTGTATATTATAATCAGACAATGTGCGCCCGTCTTCCAATTGTTTGCCAGCGAAGATTAAACGTTGTTGATCTGGTGGGATTCCTTCCTTGTCTTGAATTTTTGCCTTAACATTTTCAATTGTATCGGAAGGCTCAACCTCCAAGGTGATGGTTTTGCCAGTCAATGTCTTGACAAAGATTTGCATACCACCACGAAGACGTAGAACCAAATGAAGAGTAGATTCCTTTTGAATGTTATAATCGGACAAAGTACGTCCATCTTCAAGTTGTTTACCGGCAAAGATCAAACGTTGTTGATCTGGAGGGATACCCTCCTTATCTTGGATTTTAGCCTTAACATTTTCAATAGTATCAGAAGGTTCGACCTCTAAAGTGATGGTCTTGCCAGTTAATGTCTTCACGAAGATTTGCATTTTAGAGTTTCTAAAAAAAAAATAATTAAATAGAATAACATTAGAACAAGATTTTTAAATTTCAACTTTGTTATTGAAATTTTTTAGTATTGATTTTATGCAAAAGTGCACTTTTCTATCTTGTGTTAAGTGTCAAATGAAGAAAAATTTCCTCGATTTAAAAATAAAAAAAAAAATGTTTATGCTTTGTAGTAGCAGCAGAGGGCGAAGCTGCTCTCAAGCTGATTAAGCTTGATTCAAACGCTATCCTCCCTGAACACATATGTATATACTGTTTCCCAGTATTGATGATATAAAATGTAATTTTCAAAAGAGAATTTACAATAATTTGACAGGTGGTATCAATACTGGGAAATAGTAGATATGAGTGGAAATTCACCCCTTAAAAATAAATTAACCCGTCTAGTAAAATAAATTGAAATATATAAGCTAACAGTTTGTTAATAAAATCGGCTAACAATTTGAGCCAATATAAGCCGAACACTTCGGCGGCGGCTCAAACCACTAAGTGACAGTCGGCGGCTGTGCGCAGACTTAAAGCCACTCTACTTCGCCATCTTAGTAGCTGATTGAACAATTTTTGTTTCGTACGCTTTTTTCGCGTTTCTTTATTAATTTTTTTGACAAAATTACTATAACATTTATGATTTTTATAATAAGGGGCTTTAAAAATCTATTAAAATTATTTTTTTTGAATTACCCAGTGATAGAGTTGTGTAGTTCGTGAACGACCTAGTTCAATTGAACTAGTCTTTTCTTTGATCTAGTGAGCTGGATCACAATCATCAGCTCTTTTAGGTCTTTCGCTCTTTTCGTTCTCTTTGTCTTTTGAGTAATATTTTTTTTTCTTTATGCTGCTTTTGATTTTTTTTAATGTTGCTAGCTCAATTTTTTTTTATGTTTTTTTTTAAATAATTTAAAATTTTTATAATTACGTACCATTTTATGATTTAACAATCATTTTAAATATATTTTAAAGTGTTGAAATATTCTTCGACAGTAAATTTAATAGAAAGTTACACGTTTTGTTTACACATTTTGTTTCGCATCAGCTGATTCAATTCACTTCAAATAGTTCGTGTCGCACAGATCAGTTAAGGATAAAGAGCTGTTGAACTAGAAGAGCGAACTAGTTCATTGAAAGGAGCTGAACTGCAAAGAGCGATCTTTAGAAAGACGTAAAATGCTCAAAACTACCCAGTGAGTACTGGTTAGAAGTGACTGTAGATAACTAAATCCCATTGGATGGGCGTTTTTAACTTGAGTTTCTTTCCCATAAGGATCAAAAACGCTAGATATTTACAAAAAAAAAAAAAAAAAATATGTAAGCGCCACAGGCATACATTTTTGCTTTTTTCTAAGATTTTTTAACATTTTGTAAGCGCTGCAGCCAGCAATTTAAAAAAAAAATCTTGCAATTTTTTAAAAAATTTTTTTTTTTAATATTTTTAATGTTTTAAAAGCGCCGCGGCAGTTTTTTAATTTAAATTTTCCTTTTAATGCGTTTCCCCTGTATTTTAAAACAAAGTATTAGATCTAGAGGGAGCAACGTAATGAAAAAATTCAGTTTTGAAATAATCCTAAGAAAGTTTGCTCATATTAAAGTATTCGTTTTTATGTTACTTATGAGTACCAGTTTTTAAGGCGCCCGCCCAGAAGACCCGACCCCTTAACCGATAATAGAAAAAAAAAAATTTTAATTCGAAGACTTTTTTAGGAAGTGCACAGCCCGATTTATTTTAAATTTTTTTTATTTTAATTTTTAACTTTTTCTTGAATACTCGTTAGTTTGATAAGAAATGATGAAATTATTTAAAATTTGTGGATGAGTCTGCAGTTATTTTGTTGCATTGCGAAATTTACTATAAACGTTTTCCAACACTAATTTAGTGAAACGTCATTGGAAAAAAAGACAAAGCGAGAGAGCTATATTCAGTACTCTTTTCAATATAAATATCTTATACAACGACGGATCAAAGAAAAAAAACTGACGCCATATTGCATTTTATATGTATACATATATAAATGATTTAGCAGAAAAAAATATATATAAAGCACTGTTGCCAACGTGTGTTCTTATAAATATCGCTAAATCAAACTATAAAAACTCGCCATTAAAATTAATAAATTAAAAATCAACAAATTTTGCGATAAATCACTAAATATGTAGAAATTTTAAAAATCTCGAAAAAAAAATAGCTCAATTTTATTAAACTATAGCATGAATGGAATGCATTTTCTGACCCACTACGGTCTTCATCAACATTCTTCGTGCCATTTAGTGTTAATCGTAAATATCATCTATTTAACTCACATGTTAAAGAAATTGGGTAACTTTTTTGAAAATTTCGGTACTTTTTTTTTGGAAAGGGACATTTTTGAAATCAGTACTTTTTTAGAATATTTAATTTTTTTGGTACTTTTTTGCCAATAGTTTTGGTACTTATTTTTGAAAATGAACATATTCGGTACTTTTTTTCTTGGAAATTGTACTTTTTTTTGGTACTTTTTTCTGAAAAGGGTACAGGTACTTTTTTGGTAAAGGGACTTTTTTCGGTAATTATTTGCTTTGAAAATTTCAGTACTTTTTTTGGAAAGGGACATTTTTGAAATTGGTGCTTTTTTAGAAAATTTTATTTGTTTGGTACTTTTTTGTCAATAGTTTTGGTACTTTTTTTTTGGTAAAAATAAAAATTTTTCGGTACTTTTTCTCTGGAAAATGTACTTTTTTCTGAAAAGGGTAAAATTTTTGGTACTTTTTTTTTTGGAAAAGGGACTATTTTCGGTAAGTATTTTTTTTTGAAAATTCGGTACTTTTTTTTGGATAGGAACATTTTTGAAATTGGTACTTTTTTATAAAATTTAATTTTTTTGGTACTTTTTTTGCCAATAGTTTTGGTACTTTATTTTCGAAAATTAACGTTTTCGGTACTTTTTCTCTTGGAAAATGTAGTTTTTTGAAGAAGGTACTTTTTTTGGAAAAAGTACTATTTTGAAATTGGTACTTTTTTTGAAAAAGAAAATTTTTTTGGTACTTTTTTACAATAGTTTTTTGTACTTTTTTCTGAAAAGGGTACATTTTTTGGTACTTTTTTTGGAATAGGCTTTTTCGGTAATTTTTTTTTGAAAACTTCGGTACTTTTTTTTGAAAAGGGACATTTTGAAATTGATACATTTTTAGAAAATAAAATTTTTTTGGTACTTTTATTTTGAATAAGGAACTTTTTCGGTAATTATTTTTTTTTGAAAATTTCGGTACTTTTTTTTGGAAAGGGACATTTTTAGAATATTTAATTTTTTTGGTACATTTTTGCAATAGATTTGGTACTTTTTTTTGGTAAAAAGAAAAATTTTTTGGTACTTTTTTTTGAAAATGAACATTTCCGGTACTTTTTCTCATTTTTTGGTACTTTTATTTTGGATAAGGGACTTTTTCGGTAATTATTTTTTTTTGAAAATTTCGGTACTTTTTTTGGAAAGGGATATTTTTGAAATCAGTACTTTTTTAGAACATATAATTTTTTTGGTACCTTTTAGCCAATAGTTTTGGTACTTTTTTTTTGGTAAAAATAAAAATTTTTTGGTACTTTTTTTGAAAATGAACATTTTCGGAACTTTTTCTCTTTGAATTTTTTTTTTTTTTGGTACTTTTTTCTGGAAAGGGTACATTTTTTGGGAAAGGGGCTTTTTTTTGGTAATTATTTTCTTTGAAAATTTCAGTACTTTTTTTTTGGAAAGGGACATTTTTGAAATTGGTACTTTTTATAAAATTTAATTTTTTTGGTACTTTTTTGTTAATAGTTTTGGTACTTTTTTTTTTGGTAAAAATAAAAATTTTTTGGTACTTTTTTTTTTGAAAATTAACGTTTTCGGTACTTTTTCTCTTGGTACTTTTTCTCTTGGTACTTTTTTTGGAAGAAGGTACTTTTTTTGGTAGAAGGTACTTTTTTTTGGAAGAAGGTACTTTTTTTTTGGACTTCGTTTTCGGTACTTTTTTTTTTTGGAAAAAGGTATTTTTTTTGGAAAAATGGACACTATTTTCCGAAAAAGGAGGAGTTTTCCACTTTTTGGCCTTCTCCGTGGGACTATCCAAAAATCGCTTCTTAGTGGAGGTCTAAGCCGGAGGAGGAACATATGTACCAAATTTCAAGTTCCTAGGTCCAGAGGTCTTGGCTGGGGAAAAGGGACATTATTTTCCAAAAAAGGAGGAGTTTTTCCACTTTGTGGTCTTGTCCGTTGGAATATCAAAAAATCGCTTCTTAGTGGAGGTCTAAGTCGGAGGAGGAACATATGTACCAACTTTCAAGTTCCTAGGTCCAGAGGTCTTGGCTGGGCGATGTTGAGTCACTCAGCCCTCAGTCACTCAGTCACGCCACTCTTATATATTTATAGATTTGAAATTTTCTTCAAAAATTCGATATAAATCTCGAAATTTTTTACATTTCCCAATTTTGATTAAAAATTTTACCACAAAATAATCACTAAACAAATACTGAAAAGGAAATAAATAAAAACGATCGATTTCCTGCTAATAGCTTAATCATATTTTATCCCTCTAAATGCGATACGGAAAATAGCTAAATTGGCAACAGCGGTTATCGGATGTTAATTTTTTTTTATTAAATAATTATTTAGTGGTATACATTTTTTGGCAGTTTAAATTTCTCTTGTATGGAAAAGAAATTTATTTTATTAGTTTCTTTAAAGGAAATTTATTTTATTTAACAAAAAAAAAATTTATTTTTTTTAACGGAAAAAAAAATTATTTTATTTTTCTTGAACCTCGCAATTTTTCACTTCTATTTTAACACAATAACGTTTATTTTGTTACTGTATTAAATGATTAATATTAACGATTTTTTTGTTTTCTAATAAATAGCACTTTAATTTTTTCTCACCTTTTTACTGTTTTGTTAACACAGAAAGAATAAATTTATTAATATGACGTCACTCTTTTTTTTTTCCAATATTTTCCAAAGTCTACTTATTTCACAAAAATTGTTCACTTTTTAAGAATTTCCTTTCAGGTTTTTTTTTTAAATATTTTACTTGTAAAGTACGCTGTTCACAATTGTCTGATATCAACTGAATATGGGAGATTGTCAGCAGAGTCTTTTATACGTTCGCTTGTAAATAGGGGAAAAGCGTAATTTGTTGTATATATTTATTGGAAGCTTTATGTATATAATGAATGCTATCTCTTTTACTTAATATTTGTTTTTCATAGAATTTTGATAAAATTATTACGATTTTCAAATTAATTTTTTGATTATTATGGAATTTAGGACAATTATTAACTGAAATTTATAAAGATTTTTAGTATTTTATGAATTTTTGCTTGAAAAACGAATTTATATTTCGAATGTTAAGTAAGCATCAAAAAATTTTCAATTTCTTGTCTTTGTCTTGAAAGAGAAACTAAATTTTGCCAGTGTTGGTAGGTCGACTTAATAATTTTAGTAAAACAAAGTCGCAGTATTCATCAGTGATGCCAACTTTTTCAAAGCAAAAAGCGCAATAAAAATAGTAAACGCGTAAAAAGAAAAAAATGTTGCCTAATACGTCATTTACATGAATGAGATAACTGAATTTCCTAGTTTTTTTTTTAATTCTATAACCATAAGTGGTAATAAAGACGAAATTTTTAGTATGTATGGGTACCTTAAGTCACCCATACATACTGCACTTGCAATATTATTGCACAAATTTTCGACTTTGTTCTTTAATCTATTACGACATATGGTAGTGAATTAAGGAAAAACCTCGAAGTTGGACAATATTTCAAGTCTATGGGTAGATTTAGAAAAAAATTTAAACTAGATTTCGAAATCTACTTTTTAAAAAATGCTTTTATTTACAGTGCACTCGCGAAAATATGAACACCCCCAAAATATGATCATTTTTTTGTTCTATTGACTACTTTAAAATATGAACAACTTAGTGCCAACGCTTTAAAATATGAACAGCTTATTTTTGTAATTTTAACGTGTTTTTCGCAAATTAACTTTTAAATTTTGTTTATTTTTCAAAAATTAATTGTTTTTTTTTTAATCCAATAAACAATAAATAAAAAATTTAACATAAGAAACTTTTATTTTTATTGAAAAAACGTTTTTAAAGGTATATTAGATGACATTCTTAAATATGAACAATCTTGCAAAAGTGAACTGGCTTGGTTTTATTTAGTTCATATTATCGCGAGTGCACTGTAATTGTCAAATTCAAACCATACTTTTGAGTAAAAATTATAAATAGCAAAAATGTACCATAAATAGTGCTAAAGGACCAAGTTGGCATCACTGGTACTCATGTAATATAAACAGAGCCTTGAAAGTTGAATAGTATATTGAATAAATTTTCAAAAATTGGACTCCATTTTTAAATTGAATTAATAACTTTTTAAACGCTGTCGAATAATTCTTTCTCTCGAATTCCATAATAGGGAATTCTATAATTTAGATTTTATTTCATTTATATTTATCAATAATTGATTTTCATCATTGCACGCATAAAAAAATGGGACAAAATTATCAAAGCTTTATGTAATTATAAAAATACATAAGGGGTAATTTACACGCTATCCAACCATATCAACTATTTCTCATTATCGGTAATGTGAATTGTCAAAGTATCGTAAATTCTCTTTTGTAAATAACATTTCGTATCAATAATACTGGGAAATAGTAGATATGGGTGTAAAGGGTGGACAGCGTGTGCACTTTTCCCTTTTAACTTTTTGCATTTTGTCAGGGCTCCAAAGTCAAATTAATTTTCAAATAAATTAAAAGTTACTTATCCGATCACGACACCATTAGAGACATCTCGAAACTATAGTTTTAATGATCACATTGATGACCCCATTATGGATCAATTAAAGTTTTTTTTGAGAGAAATTCTTTAAAAGACTTTTGACATAATTGGATGGCAAAGATTTCTTTTATACAATTCCCAATTGCTAAATTGAATAGAAGAAAATAGAATGAAAAAATATGTTGAATTCCTAAAATTGTTAATAGAATGAGTAAGAAATTGATGGAATGCGTAATTGAGTAAATAAATCAAATGAGAAAAATTAAGAAATCATTTGATTCACAAAATTTAGTTTTAGTTAATCAGAATTTAAAATTTATTGAATATATCATTAAAAACATATTTAAACATCAGATTTAACATCAGATATTTCGTTTTCATTTTATATTTTCTTAACAAATTATTGATTTCTTAATTCAAAGTTTTTTAAGAATTCAGTCTTTTAAGGTATTCACAAAATAAAATTTAAAATATTCGTTTTTAAACACTTTAATTTTTGCGTTTACAGCACTGAAATTGAGAATGAAATTTTAAAAGAGGGCGAGAGCATGAACTATAATATTTTCATTGGAATACTTGCAATTATACAGAAAAGGGGAAATTATTTACTTTAAACTATGTATATAACCAGCTGTTCAAAAGTCATATGTATTTACGTACTATTATTACTTTTTAAAACAAAATAATAAACGTCGAATATTCTGCGTTGTTCCAAAACATGATAATTGTTTAGTTTTATCAATTTAATTAAAAAAACAAAGAACCTATTTAATAAAACAATTTCAACATATTCGTAAAACGTACATGCCTTTTGATATTTTCGTTTCTTTAGCATTTCTTTATCTTAACTTTTTTCCAAGAAAATCAACTATAGTGATTATTTTTTTAAATGTCTTTCTGTTCGTAATTTTAGCATAAAAAATATATATGTATGTATAAAGTGTGCTAAAAGTGTAGAGTTGTAAAGTGTTTAAAAGTTGGTTAAAAATATCCTTATAAACAAAATTAACATTAAAGTATTATAAAATTAATTTCGTTTGTAATTCAAAGATCTCATGTATATTTCAAAGCAATGACAACAATTGCGTCTTTTTATACCCTACACCACTACGTGGTCACAGACTACGTTGTCATGTTATAATGCATTGACGAAGATAGACCTGGCACCAGGGACACAGCAATTTTAGTTTTTTATATAAAACGTTTTTAAAATTTAATCTATCTGACTCCTTTCTGTTGAAATGCAAAGACAATCCATGTATTCTTATTTGAGATATAGGTATATTTGATTCACTAAACTTATGATTAAACCCGCTATTAAGGGTTTTTTTTCAGATTTTACGGTTTAAGCGATTTTTTTTCGCTAAACTAGCTATTGGCCTTAAAAATAGGTCATGCAATAGAAAGAGCCTTTTAGAAAGAGGTGTCCCAGCAAAAAAATAATTTTAATATAGTGCCTTATATGCAAAAACGGCGATTTCTCAACAATTTTATATGGCAACGTAGCTTTTCGAGATGAACCCAGAGTCCAACTTTACATGTAAATACCTTTAAAAATGATGTGCAAAAAATCAGCCAAAATGTTTATATGTATTTGAAAAAGATTTTCTAACAAAAACCCTATTTTTGTGACAAATATTTATGTTTTTGTTGGGAAAACTTTTGCAAGTATGTATAAACGTCTTTAGCTGAAAATTAAGAAACATACTTTTGAAATGTATTAACATTATCATACTAAAAGCTGGACCAACTGGAAAGATATGCTGACATGTAAAATTTTTGACAAATCGGGAATTTTGCATAAAAAGCTTTGATAATATAACTTTTTTTTTATAAATATAACAGCTCTTTAATGAATCTTTAAAATAAATGAACATTTGATTATGTCTATTAATTATTTAGCTATAGAATTCGCGAAACAATACTAAAAAACGCTTAACATCGAGTTTAATTTTAAGCTTTGGGAATCAAATATATAATATGAATATTACTACTGGTCTTGTCCTTAAATTTCAACAGATCAGTTTATTGCATTTGCAAATTTTTATAGTAGTATACAAAAAAACATCATGAAGATGAGTAAAATTTAAAGCCATTTTGCGAGAAAACTGTCCCAAACATCAAAAAATAAAGTACGCCATTGAAATCAGCATGTCAGAACTTTATTCATTTTTTTGATGTCCTGCCGTGTAAACTGAGAATTATTTTTATAAACAAATAACGTTAACTAAATGTTTTTTTACAGAAAAATCTGGAAATCTAAAAATTTTCAATAGGAAAATTTATTTAAAGTAATGTGTCCATTTTTTAACAGTCTTTTAAATGAAAAATTATTCACAATCTGTTGCAGTTTTTATACGACTTTATTATTCATTCGGGGAAAGTATGTAGAATTTTAAAAAAAATGGAATAATTAAAAAAAAAACTGCCAATTTACCGATTCAAAACCCTTTCAAATGACTCTTTATCCCTAGATTAGATTAGATTATAGTGGCACTATGCACCGCGACCAGAAATTGGTATTTTGTGCTGCCAGCGAATACACCCTATAGGTTCAGGCTCCCTACGAATCCAATTATCCTACCAGGTGAACAGTTCCAAACGTCCGATGGCGTCACTATTCGATCACCAAAATAACGCACCCTCCTGTCGGAGAGCCTCGGACATTTGCAGAGAACATGCTCAGAGGTCTCGGGTTCCAATTCACAAAACCTGCACGTATCCGTAGAGGATCGTCCCATCTTGTACAATTGATACCTAAGGCCACAGTGTCCTGTGAGGTAACCCATTACGGTCCTTAGTTCGTCCCTCGTCATAGACAAGAGTTTCCGCGATCTCTCCCCAGAGGGAGATATAAACAGCCTCGCCTGTCGCTGCCCAGGCGATCTGGCCCAATAGGCCCCAAACTCCGACTCCCTCCATCTTCTGAGCTTCTCTCTGACATACCCATTGGGTACGCCACAGAAGGGTTCCGGGCCAATGAATTGTCGACGAGCTCCGCATTTGGCTAAACAGTCAGCCCGTTCGTTGCCCTCATGCCCCTCATGGCCTGGAACCCAGCCCAGTGTCAAGGAGTTGTTAAGTCCTAGACGATTTAGAGAGTCGATACATTCCTTAACCAGACCAGACGACACATTTTGAGCCCTCAAGGCACCAAGTGCCGCTTGGCTGTCAGATAGAATGTAGATCGTGGCCCCCCGTGTCCTCCTCCGCAGACACTCTTCCACACAGATACAGATAGCGAAGACCTCAGCCTGAAAAACGGAGGGATATTTGCCCATAGGCAGTCTTTATCCCTAAAAGACCGTTACCGAAATAATTGAAGTACCGGTATCCGTAAAATAATGTTCCCCGATATAACTAAAATACCAATATCCGTAAAAAACCTTTAGCAAAATAACTAAAATACCGTTATCGCTAAAATACCGTCACCGAAATAATTGAATAGCGTTACCGATAAAATTTCGATACTAAAATAAGTAAAATAACGTTAACACTAAAAAACCGTTACCGAAATATCGTTACCCTAAAATATAGTTACCGAAATAAACGAACATAACGTTACCCTTACCGATACCAGCATCGAATCGGTAACCATCCATGCTGGTAAATAGTAGTTATGGGTGGACTGGGCTGGATAGCGTGTTAATCAAGCTTTGAACCGAATTACGACATTGCTATGTAATACAGTTTTTGGCCTAGAAGGCTTTGTATTATTGATGAATTAATAAATAAATAAATAAATAAAACATTAAAGGTTCACAATACTAGAGTATTTCTTTCTCTTTTGCACTCAAATATTTTTTGTATAATTCTATTTTTCTTGAATCCAATCTGTAGTGTAGAGTACTCCAGTATTGTGAATCTACCTTAAAACAAAATTTTTTTGGATCAGGGATGTTGTAGTTCAGTTCTTTATTAGAAATTTAGTATTTTTGTAGCTACTCGTTGAAAAATCAGTTTTCAGACGATTTTACTCGATCATGAGTACTGTAACTAAGCCCCATGTAACTTCACGCAATTTAGTCCGCTTTTTTTAGAATATCACAAAATTTATACTATGGCGTAGAGTATCTTATATTCGGTCTTAACGTACTATAACTTTTTATTTGTTCTCGTTGAGTAAATAATTATCTAGTGAAATTGTCTTGCTACAATATGTATAGAGTATAGTATATAAGAGTATTAAAAAAGACCCATGATTCAGTGTTATTTCCATTCAAGGGAAATAACAGTGCATATGAATATATTTCTCTTTTTATGTGTATACTGTTTTTCCATTATTTACTTAGAAAATAGCTTTATATACTTAAATTTATTTAGACCCCTTGCCATGACCTGATTATTTTCTTTGTTTACACGTATTGTAAATATATACAAGTATATTAGGAAAATTTATTTACATCATGAAAATACATATATTGGGAAAAAACATCTCTTTGTGTTTTGTAACGGTCGTTTTTATATAAAGACATGAAAGAAAAAGTAAGCAACTTTTAATATTTATTGAAGATTATAAAACCAATAAATGTATCTATGTATATATTTTTCTTCAGGTTCAAGTTCAGTGAACTTTTTCTCCTTTAAAAAATATTTCTTCGGGTGCGTTTTCTAAGTCCTGGTTCACACACGGCAATTATAATTGCGCAATTCTTCTTCAATTCTTCTTTGAAATTGCTTTTGTGTTCACACAGAAAAAGTTTGTTTCAGCAATTTTCGTATATCAACCTGCAGTGTTGAAAATTGCGAATGACAAAACAAAACGGAATTGGAGTACGGGCAAGTCTGTACCCCCTTCCATTCTCTTTTCCTCCCTCTTCTATAAACTCAAGAATTGCGCAAGTATAATTGCCGTGTGTGAACCTAGTCTAAGTCCTGGTTCAGACACGGCAATTATAATTGCGCAATTTTTCTTCAATTCTCCTTTGAAATTGCTTTTGTGTTCACACAGGAAAAGTTTGTTTCAGCAATTTTCGTATATCAACCTGCAGTGTTGAAAATTGCGGATGACAAAACAAACCGGAATTGGAGTACGGGCAAGTCTGTACCCCCTTCCATTCTCTTTTCCTCCCTCTTTAATAAACTCAAGAATTGCGCAATTATAATTTCCGTGTGTGAACCTAGTCTAACGCCTGAAATCCAGTTGAAACTAGATTTCGAAATCTAATTTGTGTATCATATTGTACGTAAAGCTGCATTTACATTTATCATATTAATATATGTAGTTTAAACTAGATTTCGATCATATGGTTGTGTATACAATGATACGTGAACTAGATTTCGAAACCTGATTTCGTAAATACAGCTCAATTATATTATCGAAATCTAGTTTAAACTAGATTTCGCAATCTAGTTCGTGAATCATTTTATACACTTTCAGTTTTAAAACTTAAATCTAGTTTTAAGCGGATTTCCAGGGTATATACCAACAGTTCTTTATTCTTTTCCACTCGCTTTGGTAAAACTCGTGTTTTGCTATCTATTCTGAATGCCGTATAAATGCAGCTTTAGAGTCTAAAATGCTATACACATAAAGCTGCATTTAAATTTGCCATCGAAATCCAGTTTAATGCAGATTTCGATCATATACATAATATGATACACTGTATTTCGAAAATTTGTAAACGCAATCAAACGAGATAATTAAATCTCTTCAATTTTGTTCTTTATTCTATTACCATATAATGACACAAAATCACGTTATATGCTAATAGAATAAAAACGTAATTAAGGAGATTTAGTTACCTCGTTCATGTGAATGGCATATTAGAAGCTTAAGCCACGTTCATACCTTAATGCAAAACACGTGTTTTGCCAAAACACGTATTTAAGCTTTTTATTATATTCCAACAGTTTTTTATTCTTTTTTTAGGAGTGAAAGTTTCTTTAGTCCAATTAACAGTTTTGTCTAAATTTGAGTTTGAAGAAAAAATTTTGAATACGCTCAAAGACGACCTCGGAGGATATGATCAAAGCAGAATTAAAGAAAAATTCTCGCCCTATACACCGTAATTGACACAATAGGTATGCCTGTTCGACGTCGTTACCGCATTTGCGAGCGGAAATCCAATTTACAACAACAATGTACACACAATTTTTACAATAGAAACGATGTATGGTAAAACTGAGAAACCGCGTTAACGTACATACGACAGAACAAAGCTAATAATTTTGCATGTAAAATGCCATGAAAAACAGAGGCTGTGTTTATGAATTTTTTAATTTTTCATAGAAAAACAACTCGCACTTGATCAACAAGAGGGTATTAACTCAAAATTTTAAAATTTTCAGTAGAGTCAAAAAACTGTTTATGGCCACATTTTAACAGAATTTAAAAATTCAAACATATCTTAATAAGCAAATTCCATTTGAAAATATATATACATTGTTTTTGTTTTAAATTTTACCACTCATTGCAAAAAAATCGATTTTTTGAGTTAATACCATTTTTTTTGAAATTTTATCGATTTAAATTTATAGAATAAAACAAATTTTATCAACAAAACAGTATCAACTCAAAATACAACCAAATATAAATAAAACAGTTTGATTATTTTTAACATAAATAAAGGCTCAAATCAAAATAATACCTTTTTTATGAAAATATACGATTCATTTCTATTTGAACTTTTGTATTAACTCGAAATAATACCTTTTTGTTGAAATACATTATCATGAAAATGGTCTCAAAAGTGGTTTTCGAGATGAAAGAGTAATCGGAATACGTTGAAATTTTTATAATAGATAGATATTGATGTTGTTAGTTGATTTCTTGAAAAAAGTGATATTTTAAAAATTTTGAGTTAATACCCTCTTGTTGATCAAGTGCGAACTGTAATTGAAGTTGAAAACAACACTTAACCCCAACGGTCATAATCCCCAGAATGAAAATTGGAATTATGTTCGAATGGTTTTCGGTCATAATCCCTAGACCGGAAGTTGGAAATATGGCCGTTAACGAAACTGTCATAATCCCAATTGGTATTTACGAATACATCTCATCCCTTTATTTTGTAGTTTTTTGCATTTTTTGTAATAAAAACCATGGCTTGTTAGTTAGGTATCTAGAGTGAATCTTCACGTCGTGCTAAATTGATTAGATGCAAACAAAATTATTTTTTTTCATTTCTAGTGGGTACAACGGAATTTTTGCCCAAACACATTTCACTTTATGACAACTAAAGCGCTGTATAAATTCCGCCAAAACGTACGTCATATATATGATTTTAATAAGCTTAATACTAAAATCGAATAGTCATCAACAAATTTTAAGGACTTTAAATTTTATGGAGCAAACAACATTTTCATAACCCAAAAAAGCATTCTTATATGAAAATTTTAATTTTGCGATTTTAAAAGTATTTAATATGATTTCCTGCAAATGTGTAGCCCTAAATGCAATTAAATATAATAAACCTTGGAAACTGCATGTTTTCGAAAATAAACAAGTTTTTCTTTTTAAGTTCTAATATATAACCAGAAATATGTTTGAGTGTATTTTTATATTTTTTCGTGGTGTAATGTAATATACGAATGGCAAAGCGTTGTCCCAGTGCTTTCAACGGTGTTATGAGCTTTGGCGGCGCGTTGAAAATTTTGATGATTTAAGTGCTTTGCCAACCTCAAAATGATAACACCGGGCCGGGCTTGGCCGTTTCTTTTTTTAAAACGTTGGCAAAGCACTGGCAATGAGTACTTCGCCAGTACCAAAAACATAATTTTAAAACTTTGGCAAATCATTGGTAACACAACCAATAAAGTGCCTTTTTACGGCTTGGCCGTTTCTTTTTTAAAAGATGGCAAAGCACTGACAATGAGTGCTTCGTCAGTATCAAAATCATAATTTTAAAACGTTGGAAAAACCAAACAACTAATAATGTAATAAATAAATTAATAAAAAAAAACAGTGTACTAATTATAATTTTTTTATAACATTTAGTTTTTAATATTTAAAATAATAAAATTATGTAAAAAAAAAAACAAATATACAAATTTAATTAAAAAATATCATTTCTATTCTGGCTGTGAATTTGTAACTTTTCATACAGAAATTTGAAATTTATAAAGAAGAGGTTTTCATTTAAAATGAGGTAAATTCCAATCTTTAAATTAAAAATTGATTTTATAAATGAAATTAGAAAATTTATAACTCAAATCGATTATGATATTAAAATTTTTAAATAAATTAAGAATATTAGATATGAAACGTGATTTATTTATGATTTTAAATAAATCGAGCATTGTGAACAGGGGCTATACCAGTGACAGTTATTATGTTAACGACTGTAAATTTTGTGTATCAAGTACTGGCAATACACTTTTTGCCAACGTTCGGAAAGCGTTCTAAGCCAAGGCTGTGCTAGTATTTTTACGGTTGTAAAATTTGTAAATCAAGTACTAGCAAAAGCACTTTTTACGAACGTTGGCATAGCGCTATAAGCCAGGGCTATGACAGTGCTTTTATTATTTTTACGGTTGTAAATTTTGTATATCAAGTACTGGCAAAGCACTTTTTACTAACGTTATCAGAGGGTTGTAACTCAGTGCTTTGTCAGCACTTTATTTGTTGGACCATTTGGCAAACAATGCTCTGCCAGTGCTTGATTTTTCAGACCATCGGCTTGATTTTTGCGCCATTAACGATAAATCGTCGATTCATTATTGGAGAGCCGCACCGGCCAAAAACATTTTTGCGAGAAAAACGATAAAGAAAGTTCACAACAAAATTATTAAATTTCTTCAAGATAGGTTTTCTTTTTTGTTTGCTATATTAGTATTGAGTATCCAGAGTTATTAACAATTTTTTTAAAAAAGATTTTTTTATTATATGGCCTAAAAGCCGTTTTTATGACAATTTTATTGTTTTTCTTTCAAGTAGGTCAAAAGTTTTTTTTTTCTTTTAACCATTATAAAACTAGGTTGTCATAGTGCAAACCAATGCTTAAACTTTTTTATTGTTTTTTGTTTTATATGCGTTGCTTATTTCAAATGTGTCAAACCAAGATTGACGAATAATGTTTTTATTTTTCTATATAAAGTTTGACTCATTGGCCAAAAAGTGGTCAATACACCATACCAATATTAAGAAATTTGTAAAAATAGGGATACGCAGCACATATGGGGCTGGATATCTCCTAATTGATACGAGGTATATAAAAACGGATTAAAGATTTAGAAAGAGGACACATTAATCATATATAATCAATTCCTAACTCAATTTTACCAGAAATGGTCTATAGGTCTCATCAATATTCATACGACGAAATGATGACATGCTTTAACGTCATACAACAAAAAAAAAAAATATTTTGCCTCAAAGTGTAGAACATTTTTAAAATTCTGTCGTAAATATAAACAAAATATTATGATAACAAAGCATTCCAAAGCAAGTTTATTGACTTAAAAAAAATTTGCTCTTAAATGACCTTATTCAAATGTATACAAATAATAATATAATCAATTTACAATACAAAGTATTAGCTAGGTTGATACTAGTATTTCGATCTGGCTAAAGATCTCATCAGAACCCGAAGTTTTAGAAAAGTTAGAGCCTTCAGAATAGACAGATTTTTAATAAAAAACCTATTAATCATCAATTTTGCTCCATTTTCGAATTCTTAGTAATCGAACACGTGGATAGGTTATTTTCCTAACAAGCAGCAAGACGTTACTTAACTAATCATCGTTTAAAATAACAATTTTACTCAAGTTAAACTTATTCATTACAATTAAAAGTAGATTATTTGATGAATATTTATTTATTGTAGTAACTGACTAATTTCAATTATTGTTGTTATTATTTTACTAAACATTAAATGCAAACCATAGCCAAATTTCTAGAAATTTTTAGTATATTTTGATTTCAAATTTCCTTCACACATATTTTGAACTTGAGTTAAATGACCTTGTTGTTCTTAAACAACATATGAGGCATTCCATGACTAGTGTATGAATAGCCTTATTGGTTGTATTTTGTACACCATGATTTTCATTCTACAGGTGGTTATATTAAATTTTTTCATTCCGTTTGTTATATGTCGATCTATAGGGTTTGGACCCCATACACTATATGTATTGTTGATGTCCTTCTGGTAAAACTAAGATCACTAATAGAACCAATAGAAGAATGCACTCAAAAAGTTTAACAGTAGAATCTACTGAAAACGACAGTTAAGACAACTGTAAATTTAGTTAAAAAGGCGACGAAGGTAATTACTATGGCTAGGAAGTTTATGCATTTATAATTGTGTTTTAGGTATATAAAATATGTATTAAAAATCGTAAAATATGCAATTATAATTTAAAAATATGCATTTATTATTTATTTTTTGCTTCGTTCTTAACATTATTAACACAATTAAAGTCAATTTTGTCTTGGAAAGTGGGTAAATATTTTAAAATTAGCGTTAATCAGCGTAAAAAAGTTAATAATTGTAATTTACTGGTTTTTTTGTCTTCGCGATAAAAAAAATTTATTAAAAAAATATTTTTAAATTTAAAGAGAAAAAATGTATAAAATATATAAATTTTGTAAAAAGTTGATTTTAGTAAAATATCAAAAAAAAAACAAAAATCTTAAATACTTGTTTATAAATGCAAAATATGCAAATATATGCATTTATAGCAATAAATGTAACAAAAAATGCCAAAATATGCATTTATCTCAAATATGTAAAAATATGCATTAGCAAATCGATGTCGTTTTGTTGCAGATTTGTTGATTTGCAAAGATGTTTGGTGAACTTTGTCCTTCAGCTAACGACAATAAACATGTAGTTACATGAACTTTCGAGCCCAAGTAATTACCGTTAAAATAATTAAAAAGATATTTGTTATTAACTAATGAAACCCCACTAACAAATGTAAAAACAACTAACAATGTTGTAAAAACAACTAACAGTGTTTTAAAAACAACTGACAATTTTTTAATAAAAACATTTTAAAACAAATGTAAAAATTGATAAAAAAAAAACTAATGTTTTTTTAGGTTAGGAAAGGTTATGTGCCCAAGGGCACATCTCCACTCGGAGACCAATACGGTCCATTGTGAATCCATTCAGTGAAAAAATAGTAAGAACGAATAGAAATAGACAGCAAGATAGATTGAAAGAAAGATAGAAAGTATATATACTCCCCAGAACCAGTTCCTATCTCCCTGACAAATCTCAGCAAATCTACTGGATTGCATCCAGCGACACACCCCAGTTCGTCGTGAAATCTATCTCCTAGCCATTTCTGTCTGAGACTCTAGGACAGTGGCACATTATATGCTCAACTGTCTCCAGTTCCTCAACGTCCTCGCACAACCTGCAAAAATCCGGTATGCCCCTGTCCCATCTGCTTGTGAAAGCCCTGACAGAACAATGACCGGTCAGGAACCCCGTAAGGGTCCTGAGACCCTTCCTGTCCAGTCCCAAAAGAACCTTGGTTGCCCCTGCGTCCAATGCGGGCCACAACGCCCTAGACACCCTGCAATCCATTCTGTCCCTCCATGATTGGTTAACGGTTTCGCGGAATCCCTTCCGTATAACCTCAAAGTAGTTTTTTTAACATTTATTTCTTCTGTATTTTAAAAATACTTTTTAAATAAAAAAAATAAACATTTTTCCTTCATTTTGAAATGCAATTGTACAACATAAATGATAACTTATCAGAATCTAATGCTTTAATTTATAATATTATATTGTTTCTTGCTGTATTAGAAAGGCAAATATTTTATAAAAAAAATTACAATAAAAATTTGCTTTCCCAAATTCTACTTAAAACTCAAAGTTCCAAAAGGCACTCTAGTAATATCGTTTTGGATATACAATAAAAAAAATATTAAATATACCAGAATTTTTAGAAACTTTACAAAGACCTGCTAACTTATTTCTAATTAACCAAAATTTAGGGCTTAACCATAGTTATTAATGTCAAATTTATATGAAAATATATGTGGTTAAACTCTGGTATTTTAAAGACAAGTTCCTGTCCCATAATCTTCTATTTTTAAATAACTTACAAAAATTAACTATTTGCTGCAAAATGACTGAGTTGGTAGTTGTTTATTAAAATACTAAAATAACTGCTTCAACCAACTGTTACAAATAGTTATTTTATAGAAAAACAACTGTAATTGCAGTTAAAAACAACTATTACTGATTACTACACAAACAACTGTTATATGTATATCGTCTTATATTCAAACGTAGCTATATACATACATATATAAGAGTTTACAGGAGAGGGAAAAACTGTTTAATTTGTTCAAATTCAAAATATTTGCAAATCGACCTTCTAGAATGTTAATTAAAAAATGCTACTATGTGTTTTCCAATCAATGAATTGATCTAAATGCTATGACATAAGCTATAAAAATTGCATTAAATTTTAAATGTTTCTGCATACAATTTCAAATCGCTAATATCGCGAAAAAGTGTGCTAACTTTAAAAAGTGGCTAAGCCACTTTTAGCTGTGTGCTGGTCAAATTCTTGACTAGCACTGATAATTATGTTTAATGTAAATTATATTCAAATAATTACTATTTTCGTGCTTATTCACGATTGTCGTTTGCACACGATGCAAAAATGCACAGACAGTTAAACAGATTGAGCATATTTACATCGTGTGTAAATCACCATCGTGAGTACAGTTATTATTTTGGATTTGGCGCAATTGGCTTCGGAAAATGATCAAAACGTTCTGATGCACAAAATAAATAATTAAGATTATATTTCAAAAATGAGAGACAATTTATGTGGAATACCTCATATACAAAGAAAAAATAATTTATCAAAACAGAAACATATTATTTGATAACAAAAATAAACAATACACTTGGTAAAAAAAAAAATGGCACAACATTAGCGTTGATCGAATTTAAACTTTGAAGAAATTTCACTTAGAGCAGGAAGAGACAAGTTGTGGGTACACTCAGGGAAACAAGTTTCATCATATTGATCATATTCATAAATCATTGGTTGTCAATTATTAATCAAACTTCATAAATATGATGAAGAGTTTCATAAAAATTTATGATAAATGCTTCATAGATCTTCAGAATTCGATAAAAACAGTTTCATAAACTTTGTGAAAATTAAAACCATAAATTTTATTTTTTGATTTGAAATATAGAAAATATAATCTATATATATAAAATACAATGTTTGTATGTTTGTCCTCTATAGACTCTAAAACTATCCAACCGATTTGGCCCAAACCGGTTTCATTTGAAAGGTTATAGTCCAAATTAGGTTTTCGGCTATATATATTTCAAGTGGGCGTGGCCCCTCCCACATAAATTGAATAACATCATATATCTTGACTATTGTGATAGCAAGAGTTTTGAAACATTGCAGTATCCCATATGTTACTGATTTGAATAATCAGGAAAAAAATGGGCGGGATCGGACCAGTGGGAGTGGCAGCTCCCATATAAAGTAAATATTTAATATCATATATCTACAGTACTATAATAGCCATAGCCTTAGAAATTTGTGCACGTTGATTATTTGTTAATGTGAATAGTCATGGGGAAAATGGGCGTGATTGGACCAGTGGGCGTGTCAGCTCCCATACAAAGTAAATATTTAATATCATATATCTACAGTTCTATAATAGCCAGATCCTTAGAAATTTGTGCACGTTGATTATATTATGAATAGTCATGGAAAAATTGGGCGGGATCATACCAGTGGGCGTGGCAGCTCCCATACAAAGTGATTATTTAGCTCATATACAAAATTAATATTAATATGAAATATCTAGGGTTCTATATAAGCTATATAGCCTTGAAATTTTGTACGAGTCCATCAATTACATATATTAGAAGTCGAACTGAAAATGGGCGGAATGGGATAAATGGGCGTGGTACTAAAAGTAAAAAACAAATAAGCATTAAAATAAATTATCACATTCAAAACTTTTTGCAAGGTTATTTAATAATGTTGTTCAAAAATTGTTTTAGCGTTCCTCATAGTCCTAGAATAAATAAAAAGGTAAAGAAGTAAACATGAATCCGCGTTGGGCTTCCCATGAAATTACAAGTTTTAAAATGATTTACTAATGTGAATTTATTTTTTTAATTATTTATTTGCGTAAAAGAAATTTCTTGATTTAAAGAATTAATTACAATTAAAATTTGAAAGCAAAACAACGTTTGCCTGTTCAGCTAGTTTGCAATAAAAAGTTTTTAAAACTCGAAAGCAACAAAAAATTATTTGCAATTCTCAAACATCTTGAGGTGAAACATCTTGAGGTGTTCTTAATTTTAAAAATATTTTTTAAATTCTCTTTATAATTTAAAATTTCGGATTTTTAATAAATGTTTTTTAAATAGAAAATTATATTTTGTAATTTCAAATGGAAATTTTAACTTAACTTCAATTGATATTATTAACTTCAATTGACGTATACAAATTCTACATATGATGAATTTCATATCAAAACCTATAAAAAAAGGCACATTTTGAACCCGACCTCCTCAGAATTTGATAAAATTTTGCATACAATTACATTTCACCTATACAAACACAACCTCATATTTAGAAATTGCATTTTTTAAAATATGTGGGCGTGGCAAGGTTTCGAAGTTTTTGAAAATGACGATAATATGTACTTTCAAGCTGTGATTACTACGGGATGGCTGAACCGATTTCAAAGATCTTGGTACCATTAGAAAGGTATTTAAATCAGCTTTCGAAAACATACACTGCAAAAATTTTATATTGCACTAAAAACTTTTTTTTTGGCAAAAATAAAACTTTAAACTGGAAAAACATTTCAAAGTCCAAGGGTTTTTTCCCAAAAAAAAAAATTTTTTTAGAAAGTTCTCTTTAATATATATATATAACATATCTAAAAACTAAAATGGCGTTTTTTCTTTTTTTTTTTAAAATTTCTTTAAGTAAAGGCATCTCTTGTTAACTTCCTTATATTTTGTTATCATTGTGTTACAAAAAAAAAAATAAAGTAGCTATACTTTGAAAGTTATGCAGATTTTTTTGTAATTCTAATAGATTAGAACAAGAATCGTATCATCAAATTTTTCAGACACCCCCAAAATATTTACTTACCCTTGGTAAGTTTTTTTTTTTAGATTTAATATATAATTTTGCGCAGCTCATACTGTTGACTTTCGGAATATTTGCTAACTTTTAGTGAAGTTTCATCTAATGGTATACAAGAATGGAAGCTTTGAGTTCCTGTAATAGTTTTAGCATTTTTATACTCTTCTTTTGTTTTGTTTTAGTCGTCATCGTCTGCATAAGCAACTTCTATGGATGTCTTATAAGTTTGTGAAGCCCAATGATAAAAGTCTTTCGTCGTTTGAATTTGGTTTTTAATCAGCAAAAAAAAAAAAAAAAATAAAACAGACGACTGTTCTGCCGTCAAAAAAAAAAAAATGTATTTTGTGTTAACTATTGGAAAAACTTAAAAATGAATAAAAATTTTGAAAAACACTGTTTAAAACGAAAGCATTTTGCACTAAAAAATTTGTGATTTTTTTCTTTTTCAGTAAATTTTCTCATTTTTCTTAAATTAAAATAATTTTTAATACATACAAAGTGGCGAAAAACTAAATTCAGCTGATTTATAAAGTTACCATACATTATAAAAAAAAAACACTCACGCTTTGTTATAAACAAATCGTAATAAATATAACACGAAGTAAATATAACACCAAGAATGAAACCCGCTATTATATTATTTGTCCTTTTTTCGCTTGAGCAAATTTAGAATTGTTAGTTTTTACGTGAAATAGCTATATTTGACAATGGAAGACGAAAAACACAATTAAATTTAAGTCTAAAGCGAAATATTTTTTTTTTTCATAAGCCCAACATTTTAAAAATAATGTAAGGACAAAACATTATAAAAAATTTCATAAATTTTTCCATTTTTGATACGAACTTCTAAAAAGTTTGAAATTTTTTCTATAATTTTGAGCATTTTCTAAACTGAATACACAAAACTTGTATTAGTAGTTTAATTATATCGGTAACTGTATTTTACGTATAACGAGTTTTTAATTATTTATCTACCGGTATTTTAGGGATAACGATATCCAGCTGAAAGGGTTTGAATCGATAACGGTATTTTAGCGATATTTCCTGTCAACCCACATAAAAATAAATAATTTTTTTTATCGTTTTTCTTTGCCGTTATAGAAGAAATCGTTAAAAAAACTCTGGGCGAATGTTGTTTCATCCAGTAATTTGGGTTCGAGCAATGATAAGCAATTTATGATAAAAAAACCATAAATTTGTTTTAATTGAATTTTAAAAGTTCACATTTAAAAATATTATTATAAAGCATGAAAAAAGGTCTTTTTTGATTAAATAATGAAAAAGCATTTTTCGAATTCGCATAGAAAAAAGATATAAAAAATACTACGTTCAAGCGTTTATTGGTGTTATCACTTCGACGCAATGCCAGTGCAGTAAAGGTTAAAAGTCCAACTCAGTGTGAGTACATGTACTACCGTCTGCAATACCGGGTTGATACTATTCCGTTTGTAATTTTTCTACCTTTTGTTTATTTTAAAAGAGAAACGGTAAAAATTCTTCATTAAAGCAATGTGTTATATATTCTAGGAAACAATTTAATTTTAACACAATAAACAACATTAAACGAACAAAAAAAAAATCAATCATTAATGTACATGATTAGTATTCATTAATTTAACACTATACAAGCCGAATTAACAAATAATACATATTAAAAGCTTTCTTTTTTCCAAAAACATATATAGTTTAAAAGGTATTTTGCATATAGTATTGATTAAAATTAATTAAACTTATAAATTCACCAATTTCAGCTTGATAACCATGTCTGACAATTTTATTACCCAGGTATATGGTATATTTTATAAATTTATCAAATTCCAATTCATCATTAACTAACTTTTCATAACGCGAATGGGTAAAATGATCATTGCCAGGTTTTAATTTAAATTCTCGCGATTTTAAATTGCTGAAAAATACGATTAAAAATAAATTTATTTATTAAATAATTGCGTTAGAACACACATCGACTTACTTGTAAAATCGTAACGATATTTTAAAAACATTTTCTATGGTGTTATAAAATTCTGTACTTCTCTTATTTAACATGCATAAAAATAATATACGCTTTATGTAGGTGGCATGTTTCCTATATATATCTTCTATAGTCTTTGCCGTCATTAGCTCATCTTTGAATGTTTTCCATGATGCTTGCAATGCATTCCCAGTTATGTGATTTTGTAAAGCATGCACAAAATGATAAAATTTATGTCGTATCAATTGTACATGCCGATATTGTGGTGATTTTAAAATACCGCTACCATGTTGTTTCACCGCCTCTTTCAGTATCTGATAAGCTTTTTCTAAAATCCAACTTATACGTCTAACGCGTATAAGATATTTAAAAATGTTTGCATACTGTTCTAGTGTTTCAGGATTTAAAATTAGATTCAATGGCCAATTTATGCGGTAACTTAGGCTGAGATTGTTTAAGACATCTGGTGAATTGAGCTCAAATTTTTCGGGTACATCATTAACGATAAATGATAGATTTTCAGCATTTTTATCCTTTCCTAGAAGAAGAGAACGGATTTTTTGTTTTTAAGCATTTTTGACTACACCGAAAAATATTAATGCAACTTTTTACGACAAAAAAACTTTTGTAGCTACTTTTCTTGTAAAATACAAGAAAGTTTCTTACATTTTATGAAAATAAATTTAGTTTAGACTTTTTTTCGTAATATACATATCGCACTTGATCAACAAGAGAGTTTTAACTCAAAATTTTTAAAATATCACTTTTTTCAAGAAATCAACTAACAACATCAATATCTATCTATTGTAAAAATTTCAACGTATTCCGATTACTCTTTCATCTCGAAAACCACTTTTGAGACCATTTTCATGATAATGTAGTGATTACCTTTATTTCAACAAAACGGTATTATTTCGAGTTAATACAAAAGTTCAAATAGAAATGAATCGTATATTTTCATAAAAAGGTATTATTTTGATTTGAGTCTTTATTTATGTTAAAAATAATCAAACTGTTTTATTTATATTTGGTTGTATTTTGAGTTGATACTGTTTTGTTGATAAAATTTGTTTTATTCTATAAATTTAAATCGATAAAATTTCAAAAAAATGGTATTAACTCAAAAAACTGTATTTTTTTGCAATGAGTGGTAAAATTTAAAACAAAAACAATGTATATATATTTTCAAATGGAATTTGATTATTATGATGTGTTTGAATTTTTAAATTCTGTTAAAATGTGGCCATAAACAGTTTTTTGACTCTACTGAAAATTTTAAAATTTTGAGTTAATACCCTCTTGTTGATCAAGAGCGATATGTAGAAGAAAGTTTATTTTATTTTATGAAAAGAAAATTGTAAAGGGTTTGCAATTTTACGAAATTTAACGAAATAATTTTGTATCGTATTTGTTCGTAAAATATAAAGGTACGTTCACATTAATCAAATATTTGAACAAAATATTTGTTAACATATTTGCTTCCAATTGTGTCAAATAAAAAATTATTTTATTTTATGTTCAAACTATGATCAAATATTTGATGGTTTTTGTTTGTTCAAACAGCTCTCAAATAGTGTCAAATAAAATAAACAAAAAAATATTTGTCGAGCGTTCAGATTGAAACAAATATTTGTATTAAATATTTATTTAATCAAAGTGTAAAAAACATAGATTTATTTAATCGAAAAACTAACTTTTTTTTAAAAATTGTTCACTCGGGATCTCTCACGGACCTAGCCTATTTATGTTATAAGGGTATATTAATACTCCAGTGGAACAAAAATTTTGTCCGTTTTGGTCTATCTCGCTTAGTTTTGGAGATACTGGGCATTTTAAAATATCGCCATTTTGTAAAATGGCTTGTATCTCGAAAACTAAGCATGATATCGCAAAATGGACAACATTTTTGCTAATCTTAACAAATAGCTCCGTACGGACAACACAAATGTGTACAGTGTACCGATTCCAATCATTCCCCGTTTCATTCCATATCGTTCCATTTTGGACCAATGTTCCATTCTGTTATCGGAATGATTAAATTTTTATTTTCACGTACGACAACACAATTGTGTACAGTGCTCCGATTGCAATCGTTCCCCGTTTCATTCCATATCGTTCCATTTTGGACCAATGTTCCAATCCATTATCTGAGGGATTACATTTTTTTAATATCTATTTACATTTCAGTTTTTTTTAGAAAGCCTTTTATTAATAAAATTTATAATTGACGATTTTACCACCTGTTATTTGCCATTGTTTGTTCTTACATTTTTTTTGTAAGATCAAATAAATATTTGCTCAAATCAGAAGAAAATATTTGATAGCTAGTGTTCACACTATGGTTAAGTTTGTCAAATATTTATTTGAATGCAAATAATTTTGTTTGACCAAAATCAGCTGATTTGCTGTTTGACACACAAAAATATTTTGTGTTCAGATTACGGCAAAGTAATATTTCATGTTTTTTGTCAAATATTTGACTAATCTGAACGTACCTTAATAAGAACTTTGATTTTATTTTACGAAATTAATTTTTTAGTAAAAAAAAAACTTTCTTGGCTGATGATATTATTTTTATACATTTCGCCCTTTTTATATATAAAAAACATTTCGTAAAACAGAAAATGTATTTTGTACACTCAAAAAGTTTGACAGTAGAATCTACAGAAAATTAAAGTTAACACAACTGAAATTTCATTTAAAAAGACGACAAATGTATTTACCGTGTATCTAAAAATGTGATTGTTTTAAACAACTAACAAATGTAGTAAAATCAATATATACCCTTATTCGAGCGACGCATTCAAATATAAACTAAACGAGAATTTTTTAAAATTCAAAATAATCTTCTATTTTTAAATAACTAACAAAAATTAACTGTTTACTGCTAAGCTACTGTTAGTTGTTTACTAAAATAACTGCTTCAAACAACTGCTGAAAAATACAGTAATTTTCTTCAATTGCTTTTTTAAATAACTGTTATAAAAGTTGATTTGTATTATTTCATAGAAACACAAATGAAATTGTAGATAAAAACAGCTGCTACTGATTACTACACAAACAACTGCCACGTAGTAACTGTAAACCATTTTTGAGAGCAGTCAAAAGCGGCTAAAGAGAAAAACTTTACTTTAAAATTAAAAAGGAAGTGAACTTGAAACTTTCCTCCTTTCTTGTTTTTCAAATTAATTTAAGATATAGATTTTTGAACAGCAAATAAAAAATTGTTATGCTGAACTTGTTACCTTTACTTTGCGAATCCTCTGAACTGTATATCATATAGAAGAAAAAATGTCAAAGTGATTTTACTAAAAAGACTAAACATCTTCAATTAATTCATAACAGGTTAATGTATAGAGTCATATGAAAGTTTTTGAAAACATATTTCAGAGAGCTTTCGCTTGGTGTTCATATTGCCCTGATCAGATAAGTATTTCTGCATTATTTAAAATTTAATTTTAAACTTTGCCAAAAACATTTTTATCACCTCAAAAAGTGCTACATTGTAAAAAATTTAAAATATCTGGATGTGACCGTAAACTGCAGTTGTTCACAAAGTTTAATGAATTTTGCAAATCGAATTAAGAAATAAAGCGTTGTGTAGAATATTTGCAAAATCTTTTAACTTAACATCACATACCTGTAATACTTGATCCCAAAGCTGTATCTAAAATAGAGTGTAGTATTTGATAATTTAATAATTTCTCAGGTGCAGCACCATCTTCTAATTTGCCAATAATACCGTCACATATTATTGAACCAAATTCACCATCCATCATAAAAAAATAATTACGCAGACTACGAAAATGATCGAGAACTTTTAAATCCTGTAAAAACATGCGCATTACTTCATTATTAACCAATTCCAAATGGGTACCCATGGGTATAATGACAGATTTTTGAAGAAATTCTGTTAATGTTATGGCACTCATAATATTAATATCAAGATTTTTAGTTGAGTCATTTGTTTGTGGCTTTTTTACAGGATTATTTAAGCGAATATAAGGACTATAGGATTTGCATTTAAAATTTGTTTCGATAAGTTCACAGCAACGTTTATAGGGATTTTTAAAATCTGGTTCAGGAAAAGCATCTTCTTGTTCTTGAGATTCATTATGGACTGGTGCTTCTGTTAAAGCATCTAGTTGTTGTTTTTTAAGTTTTTCTTCATTTGGAAATGAAAAGCCTTGCTTAGCCATTATACCACAGGTATTTAAAGCACATTCTGGTGTAGAATCAACCATAGTAGTAGCAGTTGGTAGTATTAATTCCTTGTTTCTATCATTGGCTAAGGAAACATTTAATTTTAAATCAAATTTTTGTTCCACCTTACGACTTTGACTTTCATTATTGTTATCTCTCACAACATTGCCATTATCTCTATCGTCGTTATTTTCATTTGGTGTTTCCGTTAATGGTGTATTATCCGATGTTGTTGACATTGGAGTATTGGGTGTATCGAGTGTATATGTTGTAGCTTTACCAGTGAGAATATGAAATTCACTTTCTAATACTTTTTGTCGATTGCGTGCTCGATCTGTATCTAAATTTAGATATAGACTAGATCTTGCGGCCATTGGATCTTTATTATATTCACTAAATAAATCATTTTGCATCATGCGACGACGATTACGTTGCAAATCTGTTAATTGCGATTCGGGCAAAGTATTTAAATTTATATCAGGCATTGATTTTGTATGAGTATTTTGAAAATTAAAATCTTCATTTAAAATTTTGAATTTATTACGTTTGGCTTCATTTACAAGATTTTCATAATTTGCTAAAAAAAAGACAAAAAATTAATTCAATTAACTTATTTTTAAACGATAATTATAATAATAATAATGATTTTAATTGAATAATAAATTAGTTAAGAAATATATATGGGCTTTTGTCAAACATTTTTAAATCCTTTTGAAAGTATTTTTCAATAACTTTCGTATTTTTTTTTTATTATTTTAGATTAACAACACTTTAACACGTAGGAGTGCAAAATTTGAGTGCCATAGGTCTATATTTCGTTTATATTTTTATCGTAACACCGAAAAAAATCCATGCAACTTTTTTCGAAAAAAAAACTTTCGTAGCTATTTTTCTCGTAAAATACAAGAAACTTTATTTTATTTTACGAAAATAAATTTAGTACAGCCTTTTAAAATTTCACGAAACTATCGAAATCTTTCGTTTCCACTTTTTATGTAATATATATGAAAGTTTCTTTTATTTTACGAAACGCAAAGTGCAAAGGCTTTTGCATTTTTAAGGCTTTATTAGTTTGGAAGTAGAAGTAAAAAAGTAACTTAGCATTACACTGTGGAACAAATTCAGGTTAGCAAAAGTTAGGTCGTTTCTGAGAGTGAGGGGTGAAAATAGAGGCTAAATTAGAAGACCCGTATCGCGGCGTTCAAAGCTCTTAATAAAACTTTGTGTCAATTATTTATTTATTTCATTCATTTGCAATACAATAAGCCTTAAAGGCCAAAGACGTATTGATAGTGTGCTACATAAATTCAAGAATATATTTACAAATAGCTTAGATTAAATTCAATAAATAGTATATATATATATATATATATATATATATATATATATATATATATATATATATATATATATATATATATATATATATATATATATATATATATATAAAAAATACGAAAATATCCTTAGAACAGGATAGCAATAGCTATAAAATTGTACACTTTATTTTTGGATATGGTTCAGCTGTTTCAACATCACTAAGAAAATGTAAAAAGTCCATACTGGAGAAAGCCTGACCTAAAACAATTTAAAAACAATCATTCATACAGTGTCCCGGAAATGTGACAAAAGTCTGTTCCTAAAAACATTATACGATAATGTAAAAGTACGTAAATTCAAAGGCAAACAATTCCAGCTTCTAGCAGTTCTAATAAGTAAAGATCGTTCAAAGATTGTATAGTTTATAAGTGGTTCAACTATCTGAGGGTTTCTCTCAGACCTAGAAAATATA
The DNA here is from genome assembly GCA_021234595.1 of Delia radicum. Classification (NCBI taxonomy): domain Eukaryota; kingdom Metazoa; phylum Arthropoda; class Insecta; order Diptera; family Anthomyiidae; genus Delia; species Delia radicum. The sequence continues at coordinate 30,803,123 of CM037852.1, read as the reverse complement.
AATTCAGAACGTAAGTAATTGGGTACACCAGATCTAATGACCTTATAAAAGAACAATAAATTGCGAAGTTCTATATACTGAGTTAGGGGGCAACCGAGAAAGTTAATAACTAGATACGTGATCACGAAATCTAATTCCATATACAAACCGCACAATTCTTTTCACAATTAGCTCAAGCCTCACTATATTATACCCAAAAGTACCAGAATCAACCTCAAGGCAGTAATTAACATGCGACATCAACAAGGTGTGAGCAAGAATATATTTCACCCTTACAGGCAAATATAAGTCACAATTGTAATTGAGTCCCAAAGTTACCCTAGATGAAACAACATCAATTTGTTCACTAAAATTTAGATAGTGGTCAATTACAACACCCAAACATTTAAGCGATTCAACATATTCTATATCGGTTCCACAAATTCCTATCCGAGGGTAAGCAATTCTGCGATAACCCGTTTGAAACATTATTGCCTTTGTCTTAGTAGCATTTATCGAAAAATCGTTTAATATTATCCAATCATGCAGTCTATCCAGTGTAAAATTCACAACCGTCTCCAAAACAGCAGGGAAATCCCTGCAATTGCCAAATAATAGCTGAATGTTTTTTACGATTTTAATTGCCAACAGTTTCAATGCATAGAAAAAAAGACAAACAAATGTTTATTTCCTTTTTTAATACCTTGACTTCAATACCGATATGTTTTATTTCTTTACGAACAGACTAATGAAGACTTTAATTGGTTTAGAAGTAGAATTAAAACAGTAACATAGCTTTCTTGTAATGAGTAAAAAGAGTATAAAATTTTTAGTTTAGTTATCTTTTTCTTGTGCATAGAGTCAAATGTCAAGTATAGAAGTATTTTTTACGATTTACTTGGCAACATTTTAATTGTCTACAGATATGTTTTTTTACTTTACGAATAGACTAATGAAGCCTTTACGAAACTAACGAAATAATTTCGTATCATAATTGTTCGTAGACTATTAAAATGTTTCTTTAATTTTACGAAATTAATTTTTTTAAATAAATATCTGCAACATTTTGAGATTTGGCTAATGATATTAATTTTATTGTACTGAATTACTATATTAAACAGAAATTTTCTTATATTTTGTACGGATTTCACTATCCTTATTTAATTGGTAAAAACCATTCTTTCGTAATATATTTCGTTTAAAAAGAAATTCATTTCGGGCATTGTACAAAATACTTTGAATACGTACATTTTACACCAAACTTTTGTGGTTGAAAACAACGAAATATTTCGTAGAATGTAAGTTGATTTTCGTAAATAAAATTTTTTGCGTAAAGTTAATTCTATTTTCCACAGAATTTACTTTCCCCAAAATCCGTCACCATTTGTTTAGTATGTAAAACAGAGACAACATATTGTTATTTAGGTGCTATTTTTACACATTGTATAGAGTTACAGTGATTTTTTAGAAAGCACGAAATAAGGGAGTAAATATGCATGAAAACGCCAAAAACATCAAAAAATGTAATTTTTAGAAATTTTCATTTTGTGTTTTCAGGTTCGAATTTTAAATTTTACTATTATAAATAGAAAGCACTAATTGTTAATAAATGTAATAGAAAGTTGGAAAAAAATATTGTGGGGATCAGCTTTAGAGGGAGTGCCGCACTTTCGACTAGGTCATCATCGGCCTCTCTAATCCATTTTCTAATTTTAGAAATTTTAATTTTTAAAACGCCATAACTTTTGCGCCTTTGCAGAAAGCGATTTACGCAAACGGATTTGACTTGCCTAAATATTGGTTTATTATCAAAAAATCTTATGAGCCATAAAATTAAAAAAAAAAAAAAATTGAACCCCAAATTGAAATATTTTTGAGAATAGCCCATATATAAAACTACCCTATAAACAAGTAATAATTCTCTATAAAAACTTACGTTTATCATCTAATTTGGTTTTTTTATTAAAGAAATTATTTTGTTCACGGACATTTGGTGAAGTTTTTGATTTTTTAACATCAACTTCTATTGTTTTAACGCATTGATCCATATTGGAGCCAGACATAGCTTTTTGTCTATTATCTTGTAAAGTGTTGAAAGCAACAGTTGGTAATTCATTGGAATTAATTAAATCCGAAACACTACGTTTTAATGTTGCCTTTAGTACATTAGCATTTTTTTCTTCCTGTTCCTTTTCTAATGGAACATTTACAAAAATTTCATTAGTTTCTTCTGACTTAAAAGCACCCGCATTTTCCTGTTTTTCTTCCTCTTCATTAGCTTCATAAATAGCTTTTAAATCTTTTTCAGCTTCAACAAATTTTACAACAAAATCATCTGAAATACATTCTTCATATTCGGAATCTTGATCATCATCGCCAAAACATGATTCAAAATCTGTTCCAGTTGCGCTGGCTGGTGTTAGTAAAGGAGGTTGCGTAGGTGATAATGGTATGTGTACGGTTAGTTTATCTTTAACACGTTTTTCTTTTTCCTTAGCTTTTTCATTTTCATTTATTACATCACTCAATTCTTGATAATATTCTATACGTTTTCTTAAATTTATATTATCTTTTATCATACGTTGCTCTTCAATTTTTTCAGCTTCTCTTAAATATTTCAATTCTAGTTCAACATTTGCTTTTCGCTCATCAATCTTACGTTGTTTGGCATCTTGTAGCTGTATTGATAGCTCTTCAAGACGTTTTTTCTTTCGATTTGCAGCTATGAGAGCCAGCTCATGCTGTTCATCCGTCCAACGTTCTAGATTTGCTCTAGATCTCTCAACCATGCGTTGGAAAAAAGCCCGTTTAACTTCTGATCTAGTTTCAAATACTTCACGGATTGTTATTGGTTTAATGCAAACTTGTTTGGCATTTTCATAATATTTTATGCAAGCAGAATCAAGTTTGACAATTTCTTCAAATGACAAACATACTGCTACAGATGGATATTCCAAATCAAATAAAGGATGCTATAAATATTTACTTAACATATTAATAAACAATTTTTTTCTAATATTGTTTTAATCATAATTACATTCGGTTTGTAGGCTTTTAATAACATGGTATATTTTCCACATTGTAATATTTGATCCTCATAATTTTGAAAGAAACCCGGCACAGATTCCTTGCGTACAAAGTAAGCTTTGTCATAAAAATATTTAGTATTTTCTCTGTAATGATCTACAAAACCAATAAAAAGTTCATTGCTAGGATCATCTAATAACCCATAATATATCCACTTTTGCAAATGTCTGAAACAAAATTTTGAATGTTGTATAGTTAATTAAAAAAATATATAAACTTACTTGAAATACACATGACAGCATCTTTTTAAAATAAATACTAATAAAGTTATATAATCCTTTTCAGTTAAACGCATTATTTCTCTATACAAATAACCTAAAAACTGGGAACCCATGGGTGGTTTAACATTAGAATCAACTGAAAAATGTAAAAGAATTTCTTATTTTATTATTGGATCGTATATTGGAGTATCAAGAATGTAGGCTCTAGAGAATTATTATCAGAACAAACATTTTTTTTCAAACACCAAAGCAATATTTACCATTTGGATGTATAGCCAGAGTATATGAAAGATTAGTGATTTGTTTCATCATTTTTTTCATACGTTTATAAAAACCCATCAAATGATCATCTTTTCTGGCAAAAACAAATTGACGAAAGGTAAACAAATATTCATCCACAGCACTACATAATGCCTGGATTATAAAGAAATAATTAATATGAAATAACAAAACAAAAATAAGATTAATCACTAACCTTAAACATGAAACCTTCAAATATAAGTTTATAATCCCTTTTCATAATCATAGTTTTCATGCGCTTATAACAAGTGCCACATTCCAAAAAATCTTCAACAAAATATTTTATAGTTGCTGGTAAAACGCCTTCAATGGTAACATTTTGTTTCATGGAAAATATTACAAATTCATCATGTTGAAAAGTATCCGATTGTATGCCAACTAAAAAGAAGTTCAAATAAATTTATCTGATTTCTTAAATATTATACATTTGACGAAATTTATATAAGCTCAACCATATTTTTGAATTTTGAAAAAAAAAAACGGGAAAAACTAGAAAAACCTAAACACTACAAAATAATCCTTATTCGATACATTTTCATTGATAAAATTTATTTTTTTAATCGATTAATGTTTATGATAAAATTTAATTAAAAATAAAAAATTAACCTTTCCACAAGATTTTCAATAAAATGTTGAAATTTTAACTTGATGTGTTTACTTTAGGCTCAATTTTTATTTTTTCACTTTAAAGACGTAGAATAACGCGTTCTTAGTAATACTGATTACTTTTTTACTTACATCTATACTTCTATACTATAATAATTAATATTATAAAGAGGTAATGTTTGTATGTTTGTTTGTTTGTAGAAAGTAATCTCCGTAACTAATCATACGATTTCTAAATTTTTTTTACCAATATTTAATTTGGTCCTCCAGGATGGACATAGGCTATATATCGTTACGAATTTTTTTTTTTTTTAAGTTATGAGCGGAAACATAAAAATAATCTATATATATAAAATACAATGTTTGTATATTTGTCCTCTATAGACTCTAAAACTATCCAACCGATTTGGCCCATTTGAAAGGTTATAGTCCAAATTAGGTTTTCTGCTATATATATTTCAAGTGGGCGTGGCCCCTCCCACATAAATTGAATAACATCATATATCTTGACTATTGTAATAGCAAGAGTTTTGAAACATTGCAGTATCCCATATGTTACTGATTTGAATAATCAGGAAAAAAATGGGCGGGATCGGACCAGTGGGAGTGGCAGCTCCGATACAAAGTAAATATTTAATATCATATATCTACAGTACTATAATAGCCATAGTCTTAGAAATTTGTGCACGTTGATTATTTGTTAATGTGAATAGTCATGGGAAAAATGGGCGTGATCGGAGCAGTGGGCGTGTCAGCTCCCATACAAAGTAAATATTTAATATCATATCTAGTTCTATAATAGCCAGAGTCTTAAAAATTTGTGCACATTGATTATATTATGAATAGTCATGGGAAAATTGGGCGGGATCATACCAGTGGGCGTGGCAGCTCCCATACAAAGTGATTATTTAGCTCATATATAAAATTAATATTAATATTAAATATCTAGGGTTCTATATTAGCTATATAGCCTTCGAATTTTGTACGAGTCCATCAATTACAAATAAAAGTAGTCGAACTGAAAATGGGCGGAATGGGATAAATGGACGTGGTACCAAAAGCAAAAAACAAATAAGCATTAAAATAAATTATCATATTCAAGACTTTTTGCAAGGTTATTTAATAATGTTGTTCAAAAATTGTTTTAGCGTTCCTCATAGTCCTAGAATAAAGGCGATAGAAGGACAAAGAGGCGTTGGGCTTCCCATGAAATTACAAATTTTAAATTGATTTACTAATGTGAATTTATTTTTTTAATTATTTAATTGCGTAAAAGAAATTTCTTGATTTAAAGAATTAATTACAATTAAAATTTGAAGGCAAAACAACGTTTGCCTGGTCAGCTAGTAGAATATAATTTTTATAAAAAATATCCTAAGATTATTTTTATAGATTAAATACCATAAATCAAAAAAAAACTTTTAAACTAGATTTATTTTAAAAATATTATGGCAAATTCATGACCCATAAAATATTTTTTTTGGCAAAACTAAAAATTCTAGTTTTAATTTAAGATCAAAATATTCTCTCATTTTCCAATTTTTAATGAAATTTTATAGATAAATTTGTTGCATTTAATATGCGTAGACTGATAAACATTGTAGCATAATGTGTAGCATAAAATATTTTATATAGTTTTATTAGTTTTTTGTTTTTATATACATCAAGATTATTTTTATTTTATTTTAAATTTATAACGAGCTTTCAACCTCCGTATATTTACAAAAATAAAGCAAATCAAACATATTAGCTAGGTTGATACTAGTATTTCGATCTGGCTAAAGATCTCATAAGAACCCGAAGTTTTAGAAAATCTAGTACCTCCATAATAGGCAGAACTTTAACAAAAAACCTATTAATCATCAATTGTGCTCCATTCTTGTCTTCTTAGTAATCAAGCACGTGGTTAGGGTCTTTTCCTAACAAGCATCATGACGTTACTAAACTTTGAAGACAAAAAATGTTCTATTTATATAAAAAAATTTTAGTGTTTACTCTGGCTCAAGTAATATTTTTTACAGTTTTACTAGTATTTATTAGTATTTCAGCTGATAATTTTTAGTGCATTTTTGAATTTTTTGTCACAGATTCAATTTAGATGACCATTTAGTTTTTTTTCGCAGCTTTCCCTTTTAATGACCAGATTTGTTTAATTGCCTAACTTTTGCAATTATCGCCAACTTTTTTTAGAGAAAAAAATAGTTTTATATTTTTTTCACAAGATGCTTTTTATTTTCGCTGTATTTTTTGCTGTTTATTTATCAAGTTAGATACAATTTTTTTAAAGATGCAAAATACTCCGATAATGAAATGATAAGAAATACAAAAATTGTTCAGTCAATTTGCAAAAAACAATAAAAATTATGAGGATTTTCAAAATTTTTCCAAAAAAGTTATGTATGACATGAATAAACTTTTTATTTTTTCTTTTCGTTCTAATTTGGGTTAGCAAAAATAATTATTATATTTTTTTATATTGTGCACACCGGTAGGCTAGTTGGTAGCGTGCTGGCTTATCAGTGCGGGGGTCGTGGGTTCGATTCCCACCAGAGGCACTGGTCTGTTTTCGCTACAACGCGCCGAAGGCCATAGTAGCTAGTGCTCGGTTAGGGTAATAGTATATAATTTGTTATATGATTATTAATTAATAAAATATTTTTTTATTAGTGCAATAATATGTATAACCGTTTAGAGTATATTGCTATCAGGATTTTTTAATTGTAAATTAAGGTTATCTTAAGGGAGTTGAATATTGTAATTTATTAATTGGATAATAGGCTTTCAAATTACAAAATGAAGAATAAAATAAATAATTAAAACCATCATTTATCTTTAACGGCTCAAAAATTATAGGGGTTTTAAGTTTAAAGCAAATTAAAAATCAATCAATCTGTTAACATTGTGAAATAGAGACGGATGAGATTAGAAAAATTAACAAAAATCTAAAAATAGAATATTTGTGTTGTTAGTGTTGTCACTTCTGAGTATAATATACAATAACAGAAAAAGCCAATAGAAAAGAAAACTGCAATTTAGCTGCATTAGAATCGAGGCCATACTTGGGTGTGATCGCTAAACGGTCATGACTTGGTATTGTTACGTTTGTAATGTAAGATTAGCTCAGGTTTGATTCTTACAGCCGCAGGTTGTTGAAAAATTTATCATATAGAGACAATCTGACAATTATAAGACACAAATAATAATACAATTTAAATGGAAAATCACTGAAGAGCCTGTCCATAAAAAGGCAGAAACTAGTCTAGTCTGTATTGAAAATTAAGTGTTTATAATTTTTAGAGAAAAAACGTTTATTCTTCTTCTTAACCTCAACATTTCCAAATAAAAATATTAAAATTAGTCTTTGCTTGGATTTAATTAAAGTTACATCAATTTATAGATCTCATTGTGTTTATCACAATTCAAAATATTTATTACAACACCAAAAAATATAAAAATACAATCAAAAAATGTTTGGTTATATACTAGAACTAAAAAAAAAAACACGATTATTTTGGAAAACACGCATTTTTTTGCAGGTTTTATGATATTTACGGTTACTCATTTGCTGGAAATCATATTAAATACTTTGAAATTCTCAGGATTAACAATTTTATATAAGAATGCTTTTTGAGGTTATGAAACTCTAGTTTGCTTCATAAAATTTAAAGTCCTTGACATTTTTTGATTACTTTTCGAGTTTAGTATTAAGCTTAACAATGTTTATTAGTAAAAAATGTTTTATTTTTGATTTGAATTAGTTCAATTCTTCCAATTTTTTTTTTTTTGACTTCTCATCGGGTAAAAAAAAATTGGGTAAAAATATTCTACCCCTTCTACATTGGTTATCTAAAGATTTTCGGTGACGCGAAATGAAACATGTAAGGACCTGTCCGTAGATAAATTCTGCTTTAAATTAGTGGATAGAAAGCTTTTTTAATTAATAAATAAACATTGCAAGGTTTTTTGTTTAACAAAAAACAAATGATCTTGAACTTGAATAATCTTGCTCACATCATAATTTATGAAAAAATATCGAAAAATAAACTTTTGGTTTTAATTTTTTAAAATTTAAAAGTAAAACATTTGCTAATTAAAATCTTTTTTAGCTTTAGTAGTCACACAAATCGAAATGTGTTTGGAAAAAACTGGCTCTGTACTCGCTAGACATAAACATTTTATTTTCAACTTTATCATTTTATTTCGTAGTGAAGATTCACTCTAGGTACTCGTTCCTAGAGCTCTGGCAAAGTAGTTTTGACCAGCGTTGGGAAAGCGTTGTGAACAAGCGCTGTGCCACTGTTTTTATTATGTTAACGGTTGTAAATTTTGTAAATAAGTACTGGCAATACACTTTTTGACAATGTTGGGAGAGCGTTCTAAGCCAGTGCTTTTTTATTTTTACGGTTGTAAATTTTGTAAATCAAGTACTGGCACAGCACTTTGTACAAACGTTGGTAGAGCGTTCTAAGCTAGGGTTGTGCCAGTGCTTTTATTATTTTTACTGTTGTAAATTTAATTAAATAAATACTGGCAATGGTTAGCACGTTGGACTTTTACACAGATGGTCCCGGGTTCGATTCCCGGTGATGGCAATATAAATTTAGAAAAATAATATGTATGAGTTTTCTATCCCTTATATGTATCGCAGCTCCACCTTCGGTGTTCCCATAGCACTTAACCCCACCGAAGTAAAATAATGAATCAGGGCTATGAACCAAAAAGCTTCTATAAGTTCGCCAACTCTCCATCAGGTGGCGAGCAACAACTGTTCTAAAACTTATCATCTCGCGCAATTACAGTGTTGCCATGTTTGAAGGCATTCATCTTTCCCCACCTTTCATCTCTCCACTAACCAATTTCCAAAGAAAGCAACACATTAATAAATAGGAAGAATTTATTGAGTGTTGCTCTCTTTAAAAAAAAAATATATATATGGAATTGTGAATGTCAGACGCAAAAAACATACACTTTAAAAAAATGTACGTCAATTCTTTATAAGTTTGTGTTGTTCGTATCCCGTATTTGGTGTGCTGACATCAACTTGATATACCTTAAAATATATAAAACTTCACAATTTTTTAGACTCCATTAAATGGCACAAAATACCTATGGAAAGTTCAAAAATCGGATAATTTGGTTTCACTTATAAACCACCATACAACATTTTAACAATTAGCAATATGGAAATTACTTTTTTAATGAATATATCTCCCAAGTATAGTGACTCTATTTTGTATTGGTTTGGATCTGAAAGTTAAAAATTATTAGTAGGGATGTCACGAATAGTGTATCTCAATTTTTTTTTCTGTTTTCTGCAAAAAAAAAATAATGAATTCTTCGACATTTAAATGTCCATCAATTCTTTAGGTTAACACTTTTCAACTTGAAACTTGCATGTCATAGTTTTTAAGTAAAGACTACCTTAACCTGTCTAACGTTTCTCTCAATTCAAAAAACCTTGAGAAATGAGAGGCTTCTAAAGTCCGTTTAAACAGGTTACGAAATTCTTTGAAGTAACTCATGTATATTATAAGCACGCCCAAGTGAATTTCGCACCAATTTCCGAATGTTTGCTTAAATTATATTAAAAATATTAGTCCATTAAAAAAAGTTACATTATTGATAACTAATCGAATAAGCATTATTTTGTAGTTTTTAGATTTTTCCTAGCTTTTCTCGTTTTTGATAAAAATACAAAAATATTGTTGAGCCCATAGGTATTTCGCCCAATGTAGCTGTATACTGTATTACCTATTAATGATTTTAAATCTTTTATAAAATCTTCTTGTTTCAGGATATTAGCTTCGAATTGATTTTTCTTTTCTTGTTGAATATGACTTTGCAAAAGTAAAGATACGTTCGATTCACCTGCAAAGGGTTTTGAACAGGCAATACCAAAGCAACCTAAACTTTCCCAATTCCAAGAAAATACCTTCCTAGGTTCTTTAGTTTCGTTTTCTTTGTTATTAACAGTGGCTTTTATGGGTTTTCTTGGGCTGCTCGGAAATTTAAATACTTTAGAAGGCGGTTTGAGTTTTTCAGGAAATAATCTAAACGAATCGATATTTATACGCATAGATGTTCCCAACAAACGTTTAGTCATTCCTGTAAAACTGCACTCATTTGCAAACTCCTGTTCATCATGTGAAAACTGATTTTCTATTGCCAATAGTTGATTCTTTTCACCTTCGAATAAAAATTTAGGTAAATACGGATTATCCGCTGATTTTAAAGGACTTGTGCTTTTAAAATATTTCGGTGTAGGATTCATTATATCATAATCATTGAACATAGGATAATGTCGATTATCTTTATAGTTAGCATGTAAGGTAAAAGGTCCAGGTACCAGTAGTTCAGGAGGGCACATATTAGGCTAAAATGAATTAATGTGTTTTTATTATAATACTAGTTCCAGCTGCAGCCTAATTTTTTTAAATCCTTTTTTAAGACTTATATGTAGCTCTTTTCTGTTGGTTTATACAGCCCAACAAAATTTTGTGTTTATTTCGTTCGTTTATACTTACCACTTCATATTCCTCATGGACATTTCCTTGTAATGCCAACAACAACTGCAATATGCCTTTACCAGCACATTCACTAAAATAGGTTTCATTTTTTATGGACTCTAATTGCTCTTCAAATGCAGTAAATTTTGAACACACCACAGGATTGGCGCGAGAATTTAATTTAGCAGCAAAAATCTGTATGTCCAAAGCACGCTGTGGTTCAAAATCGCAATTTTCTTCCAAAGCGTTTTCATTGTGTGGCCTTGGTGATTTTTTTAGTAATATTTGATAGGACAACGCCTTTAGTTTGGGCACAGCTGCTTGTATTTCTTCTTGATTAAAAACATCATTTTGTTGTAATATACATAAACACAATTTATTTACAAGATAATTTACGCTGTCTTTATTTGCCTCCAAATCTTCCATATTTTTTGTTTACACAAAAAAAGTCGATGGAGTTTAAAATTAAATTGATATCAAATTTATCCTTTTTTAATGTTTTTCATAGCAACAACTATTATTGAGAATTTCTGTGACAGTGCTGCCAGACAAAGGGATTTGTCACCAAATTGTGGATTTAAATTTGGGCTTCAGGACCGATTTTATAATTATGAACTCAAATATTCTATTTACAATTTTAACTAAAGTTTAAAACTTCATCATATTAAAATAATTTTAAAATGTATCTTGAAATTAAAGAAAGAAGAAGAAAGAAGCACATAAAGAAAAAAGAAAACCAAAATTTAAAAATATTCAATGGAATTGACTCATCTTTAAAGCTTATGTAACTGTAACTGTAACAATAACAATATTGAAGTTTTCAAAATCATAGGAAATTATCTGTATATGTATTTAATCATTGTATTTATAGATTTCTCTCTTATATTTCTCTATTATATTGCGTTTGTACTGCAAGCCTTTAAAGTTTTTTTTTTTTTAAGGCGCAGTCTTTAATAATTATGCTCAACTTGATTATTTTCTGTCCTTCTTTTCTGCTCGTTTTTTCATTTTAAATTAACTATGTTATGAACAGAACTTAAAAAGCGATAGTTAATTTTTACTCAACTCGCATAAAATTAGATCTATTTTTAGGGGATTTCAACTTTCCAAGTGTGGATATGAGCAACACAGACTTTTCTGGCAACACTGATGTTTGACAATTACTCTGTTTACCATAATAACAACTAGGGTTGTCATATTTCTTTTGCCGCTATTCTCCAGAGAATTAAAAATCGCCAAACATCGCCAACAATTGCAACGTTGCTTCATTTTTGCATAAAAAGTCAAAAATCGCCAAAAAAAAAGTACTTTTTTAGATCTTGGTTGAATTGAAATAAAGCTATTAAAATTAATTATTTATGTTGGGAGTATTGTTTTTAAGCAATTTTCGATAGTTTGCTAAAAATTGATTTTTACAAGTTTTCTTTTTTTTGAAAAATTTGCTAACCTTGCTCGTTATCAAAAAATATCTAAGAAATTTTTTGTTCCACCATTTCTAAAAAGCTCTTGATGAGCATTTTAATTTTGTGTGCTTCATCTATAATTCAAGTTCACAATTGACTCTTTACAAAAATATATAATTTTATAACATAAAAAATTCTATGCCTTAATAATATTGTCAAGCAGAGTTAGATCTTTGAAAATTTCAATCAATTTGTGAATGAATTCCCTTAAATTGAATTCAATTTTTTAAGTAAAGGCATAAATTTTTTAACTAGAAAATACTAAGAATGAATTCCTGTGAATTAAAAATTTAGAGAATGAATTCCATGACTAAATCGTTAAACATTAAAATTAAGGAATTTGTTCAACAAGAATTCGTTAAAAATTAGTCAATTCAAATTTTATTCCCTTAGAGAATTAACTTTTTGTGTTAAATTTCCAAATACTTAACTTTTTGGGTCAAGTCCCTAGGAACTTAACTTTTCATTTAATTCCCTAATGACTTAACTTTTCAGTCCCTAGGGACTTGACTTTTTGTTATTCATCTTTTTGCCACTAGCTTTTTTGAACTTTGGAGGTCCTTGTAGTAATTTTATGGAAATTGTTTTGAACTTACATTATATGCAGTTTTTTTTAAACTAAAAATTTTAAATATAGGGAACTTTTACACATTTCGTCAACTTATTTGATCGCGTTGCAAGTTCTTCCCATCTTCGTTAGGTGTTGAAATTAGGCCAATGTATTTAAAATGACGCACTTTATTTTAATTTTCGAGAGCACCCAGCAAATTCCACCAAGTAGTCGAAATGGGCTACCGTACCCTGCATGCAGTTTCTTCAGGGAATTAAACAAAAAAGTTAAGTCTCTATAGGAACCTACGGAAAAGGTTAAGTTCTTAGGGAATTAAACAATATAATTCAAAAGTGCCCATACACTATCAATATTATTGCGTAATTTTTTTAGTTTATTCTTTAATCTATTATCACATATGATAAAAGAATAAATAACAAAAACACAAATTTTTGCAATAATATTGCTAGTGTATTTGGTGCTTAAGGGAATGAAACGAAAATGGAATGAATTCCCTTCATAAATTAACTAGATTTGAATGAATTCTTTACTAATTGAATTCCATAAATTTTATGAAGAATTTTAAAAATTAGAATGAATTCCTTCGAGACAAATTGAACATTAACGCCAGTTACTGTGTTGCAATATTATAATTAACCTGTGATATAATTTTTAAGTTTGTGTTTAATTTAATTTTCATGTTTACTGTTTTATGTTTATCTACAATAAAAATTATTGTTCAATGTAATAAAAATAATTTTTCTTACAACGAATCCCTTGATAAAGTGAACATAACATTCACGAAACGTTGGGAAAATATGGATTAAATGCATTTTTAATTACATAAAGAACTTTAGGCCTTATTAGCTAAAATAAAAACAAATTTATGAATTCATTCAATTCCTTAAAGTTGATCAAGGAATTCAATACTTAAATATGAATTCATTTAAAAAATGGGAATTAATTAAATGAATTTTTCAAAGCTGTTGAAAAATCCTCCGTTTCCATTTTAAAAATTAAATAGCCAAACGAGTATGAAAATCGCCACGTTTGGCGATAAATCGTCATATCTGACAACGCTGATAATAACTGTTGTTCAAAACGATTTTTGAGAGTTGCCATATTCAATGTAATTATAATAAATTTCCTATTTTTCTTTGCGGTTACTTCTTGAATTTGTTTTTAAAAATCAATAAAGCAGTAGAAATTCAAAATTACAGTTGAAGGATATTGAAATTCCACAAACATTTCCAAATTACACATACAATTTTTAGTTTATACAAAACAATCAATATTTTGAAGAAGGATTGTTTAATTTTTTGTTAATACTCTTCGAGTTATTATATTTACTCAAAAACTCGAGTTCATATTTTTTCACATTTTAGGGACAAAATATAAATATAAAAAAACAGTTATTTGTAACTGTTGAAAACAAACTAACAAATGCAGTAAAAATTACTAACAATGTCGTAAAAATAACGGACAATTTTTTACTACTATTATTTTTTAACACTTATTTTTCGGTGTTTTAAAATATTTTTTTATAATTTTTTTTTATTACGTTTTTATGCATTGGATTTGCAATGAAATTTTCTAACTTTTGTTTGTAAACTATGAATATATAAATAAAAACAAATATGAACTTAAAGCACATAACGCACAAAATACGCATTTTCGAAAAAAAAAATAAACGAAAATACGTATTTTTTGGCTCAGTATGAACGTTAGTATTAACAAGATTTTTTTAGAACTTAGCGAAATTTTGTGTTTTAAATAACTAACGAAAATTAACTTTTTACTGCAAAAATTCTATTTTGGTAGTTGTTTACTAAAATAACTTCTTCAAACAACTGTTAAGAAAATACAGGGGAGTTATTATGTAATTCGATTCGAAAAGAATTTCGATTTTTCACATTAAAAATAAAGTAATAAAAAGTACTTTTTAATGGGTGAAAATGTTAAAAACGTGTAGCCAATGATCTGGTATATGCGAAAAATAAAAAAACAAGTTGGACTTTTAAGTAAGGATATATGTAATTTTACAAGAGTTTTAAAATTTCTAAATTCGAACAAAAAATTTCGAATCGAGTTACATAATAACCCCCCAGTATTTTTTATTATTTCAAGGGAAAGCAACTGTAGTTGCAGTTAAAAACAAAATAACTACTAATTACTTACACTAAATCGTATCATGTAAAAAACACATATGTAATTTATTTGTTTATTAAAATAATTTAAAAATTTAAAATATCAGTTCACAGTACTCGAATCACAAAACAAACAAAATTATCTAAATCAATCACATTTCTTTATAAGAACCATGTTTATCTTTTATAACCCAAAATTTGTCAACAATATCGCCATTTTTATCATCTGATACTTGTTCGAAATATAAATGGGTAGAATTGTGTGCTTTCAAACGAGTATAACCATAATCCTAGAATAAAATAATAAAAAATTAGAAAATTTTAATTAAAATTTAAAAAAAAAAAAATATATATACTAAACAATAGGATGGATGAAAAGAATTAATTCCTTAATTCACTTTTTTTAATGAATTAAATTTTATTTAAATTTCATTCCGTAAAAGCATTCTTATGGAATTAAGAACAACTAAAATATTTACATAACACTAAACAAAAGTACTTTAAATTAGTTTATAACACTACAAAACACCAAAAAATACCTCCTCTTGCAATACATCATTTTGCACACGCTGATCACAAATGTGCCAACATTTCCACTTACATTTTTTTTTGGTAATTTTGCGTATACCAATAAATTAGAGTATTTTTTTAGAATTTTGAAAGGAACGTGAAAATTCTAATTTTTTAGTTTAGTCTCTTTAGTTTTTACAGCAGCAAATGGATTTACTTTGTATTAAAATTGAAATGTTTGCAAAACTAATCGAAGTTTTGAAAATTATATTAGTGGCTGCTGCTAGGGTAAGGGAATTCCCGACGCAATTTAATTGCAAAATTTTGTTTATTAAAGGGTCTATTTAGGTGTTACTTAAAGAAAACGAAAGCTGCAAGCTGAGGTAAAAACTAGAGGGCTTAAACTGAAAAATGAGAAATTTTCCAATACCTGACAAAAACCTTAAAAACATTTAAACACTAAAATAAAGTAGTATACTGAAGTGAATGCTTAATTTCCGTAGATTTCAAAACTATAAAATGCTTTTAACATTTTAAGTTTGATTCCACGGTATTGAAATAAAATTTTTCTTAAAACAGGGTGTTAAATGCAAATCAAAAAGTTTAAATATCTCGAAAAAGATTCAGTTCCAAAATTGAAATTTGTCGAATAGTGTAATTAAGAAATTAGTTTCATACTTTGTTATTGTTGGTGTGTTATGTTTTAATATTTATGTCAAACTTCACTGTATTATAAAAATGATACTCAAATTTTTCCATTCAATTAATAAAATGTTGAATAAACATAAAATTGGATCATTAAAGTTAGTAACTGAATTCATTCAATACCTATTAAAGCTTTGAGTTTTAAGCTAATGAATGAATTCTTAGGGAATGCATTCGAATTTTTGTGAATTAATTTTTTTCGAAGATCTGAATCTAACGTACGATCTATTTTTTTTTTTTTTTTAACTTACATTGCTATGAAAAGCATTCCATTCAGGCAAAACAACAGAAAAAGGTTCACGATTTTCATTGCAGCCAGCAGAACCCGTCATGATTTGTATAGGAGCTTTAGGATTAGTATAAGGTGCCTGTAATGAACCATTGTATACTTTAAAGTTATAAATTGGCCAAAGTCTGGTGTAGAAATGTTCATGAGCAAAAAATTCTACATCAACGCCATATTTATAAAACAAATCCTCTAAACCAAACATTTTAACGATGGGTAATCCTTGACGTATATACGTTTCTAACTTTTCATTACAATCATATTCTTTGTCATCACTACAATACATTGGCCGATGACCGTATGTAATAATCCAAGGTTGAGCTGCTCTGTTTTCAGGTTTATTGGCTTCTTTTAAATCATTTTCCAACCACTCGAATTGTTTAGTCAATAATTTGTAGCCATAGCCAAGAAAATAATATACTTCGGTGGAAAAAGAAACAAAATGTATAGGACCCAAATTGAAACTGTACCATAAACTATCATGTCCACCGGGCATATTAAAACGGGTTTTATAGTTTGAAAAATTGCTAGAAAATACAAAAAGAAGTCAGAAGATTTTAAACAAAAATCAGTGTATGATCCATGTACAACAAACTTACTATTTCTCTTCATGATTTCCTGGACAAACCATATATGGCACATAGGCAGCTATAGTTTCAATTTGACGCATAAACGCATCTCCTACTTTAGCATCATCTGTATCCATATCATAGGCAAAGTCACCAACATGTATGATGGCATCGTACATTCCTTGTTCTGTGTCTTGTTGCAGACGTGCCAATGATTGAGCATTTTCATTACCCATATCACCGTATATGGCTAAACTAGGTGACCAATTATTACCCTCAGGTGGTGTAACAAATGAATATCTTGCCGACCAACCAAAATCACTACCACAAGAATACTCATACCGTGTTTTCCATTTAAGATTTTTCAATATTACTTTATGTATAAATTGATTTGACTTTTTTGGGCCACCATCTACAAAACGTTGTGATGAACCGGTTTGTTTTTCTAATGTTTGATGATTATGGAAATTTTCCCCAAATACCACAACAGATTGATTGGTGGCATCACGCGTTGACCATGTTACCACAATGTCATTTAAATTTTCTATAAAACAAAAAAAAAAAAGTATTTATTTATAATTACAAGAAACTGCCTTTGTCGTTTGTTTTTATCTTATTCATCACTGTTTTTCAATTATAAATGTGCCATTAATTGCGGTTATTATAATATTTTAATATATTTTATTGCAAGATTAAAATGTATGTATATATACAAGATTATGGAATAATAATAATACTTTTAAAATTTAAATTAAAAAAAAAAAAAAAATGTTTTATCTAATTGTAACTGCCATGCTTATCTTTTATAATCCAAAATTTATCAATAACTGCGCCATCTTTATCATCAGAAACTTGTTCGAAGTATAAATGTGTAGTATTATAAGCTTTAAGACGAGTATAACCAAAATCCTACAAAATAAAAATAAATTAATTTTAAAATTTATGTACTACAAAATTCAGTTTTCGCTCTTAATTTTGAATTTTGATATACATATCGCACTTGATAAACAAGAGGGTATTAACTCAAAATTTTAAAAATATCACTTTTTTCAAGAAATTAACTAACAACATCAATATCTATCTATTGTAAAAATTTCAACGTATTCCGATTACTCTTTCATCTCGAAAACCACTTTTGAGACCATTTTCATGATAATGTAGTGATTACCTTTATTTCAACAAAAAGGTATTATTTCGAGTTAATACAAAAGTTCAAATAGAAATGAATCGTATATTTTCATAAAAAGGTATTATTTTGATTTGAGCCTTTATTTATGTTAAAAATAATCAAACTGTTTTATTTATATTTGGTTTTATTTTGAGTTGATACTGTTTTGTTGATAAAATATTCAAAATAATAAAAACAAAAGATAAAATTTCAAAAAAATTGTATTAACTAAAAAATTGATTTTTTTTTGCAATGAGTGGTAAAATTTAAAACAAAAACAATAGCGGTATTCGCTCTTGGTAGCAAACTACCCTTGCAGACCTTTCAAAGCTTGCAGATCTTGTATTAATACAAGAGTATGCAAGACCACAACAACAAAATACATGAAATAAAAATATGCAAGACTTTATTTATATGCAAGACGAAAACCTATTGCATATTCTGGGTCTTGCAAACCTTTCAAACTTACAATAGGTCCATTCGTTTACACCAAAATTTGCACAAATTTGTACAAATTTGTACTGGATTTTACTGAAATGCGTTCGCGTACACATAAATTTGCAAAAGAGAGCATCTACTAAGAGAGTAAACTGACAGTTGTCAGCAAAAAACCTGCAAATTTTTACTGGACAAATTTTTGCCAGTAAAATCCAGTAGAAAACAAAAACATATGATTAGATTAAGTAAACAAACAAAAATAAGCATACATTTAGTAATAAAAACATTTAAAAGATTAAAAGCTGAATTAAAAGGGCGGCAAAAACTAAAAATAATTATTTTCAACCTGAAACAAATTAAAGTAGTCAGTTACAATTATTATAGTAACAATTTATCAGTTTTCTAATATCTCTGTTAATTGTTTTTATTTACATTAATATATTAGAGATGTAAAGCTAATGAATATATGAATACTTCTTACTGCATATTATTCAGGGTACCGAATATCAAAAATAAAGTATTCATGTATTTTCGTATGTTATTTAACTAGAAACAAAATTAAAAGTCATGTAAAAACTAAACAGGTACAAAAGCTTCCACAAAAGTTCATTTAATAAATACAATTGCTACGAATTTATAATTATTAAAATGCAATGCATCAAGTACCGAAAACAATATATACTGGGTAGTCTAAATAACACTTATTTTACAACACTAAGCTTTTTAGCGCTCATATGTTTGAATTAACCTGCAAGTTTTTGCAATTTTTCCGTTCGTTTACTTTTTTGTGCAAGAGAGTAAAATTTTCATTTTGCCCAAAATTTACTCATCTACTGGATTTTACTGGAAAAGTAAACGAATGGACCTAATACTTACCATCTTTTAGTGAGAGAACTGAGAACTGAGAAACACTGAGAACGAAGAATAATGCCAACCTTTTTTATTTGAAAAAAATCGCTAAAGTCTACTTAAAAATCGCTAGAAAATACATTTTCGTTAGAAATTAGCTGTTTTGTCAACATTGAAATGCTTGGGTTGTAAACATACAATACACACAAAAAAAAAAGACGCTCACGCTTTGTAGCATAAAATCATAGTATTAATGCAACCCTTGCATAAATGCTATCAAGAGTGAATACCGCTAATGTATATATATTTTCAAATGGAATTTGCTTATTATGATGATATGTTTGAATTTTTAAATTCTGTTAAAATGTGGCCATAAACAGTTTTCTGACTCTACTGAAAATTTTAAAATTTTGAGTTAATACCCTCTTGTTGATCAAGTGCGATATTTTAAAAAGCTTTGATTTATAGATTTCACTTTTTTTTTGCATCATCCCGGTTAAAAAGTTCATTTATGATATATATGATATAATTTGCCGATAATACGACACGTTTACAACAATTTTAAAATAAAGTATGATACGACCACATTAAATTAAAACATTTGGCCTTATTACGGTTGTCGTATTCGAATTCGAGAGTAAGTCGAATTGGCTGATAATTCATTAAAAACAAAACTTTTGAACAATCTTACAACTGAATTTATCATAAATAACACTCCCTTGCAAAAATATTTAATCTGGGTTTAATTTCTTTATAATTTTCAATTTAAGCAAAACCATTTTGTATGGTGTCGAAAAATTCGACTACAAATTCGACAACCGCAATCAGGCTGATTATGAACAATATTAATATTATAAGTCTTTTGAACAGGACAATACATATAACAATACAAATTACTTAATTTTTTTTTTTTATTATTCTTCATTTTGTAATTTGAAAGCCTTTTTGGCCAATTAAATAAATTACAATAATTCCACTCACTTAAGTTAACCTTAAACTAAAATTAGAATTAAATAAACCCTGATAACAATTAATTAGCTATTCTAAAATAATTATAAATATTATTTTATTACTCAATAAAATCACAATAATTGTTTTTTCTTCTTTTTTTGCTAACCCAATTAGAACAGAACGCAAAAATATACATCATTTCTATTAACCTTATCAAAAATATTAAAATTGACGTTACTAATGAAAATGATTTAAAAGTTTTCCTTATAAACATGATCGGTATATGTAGTTGAAATGCCTTAAAAATGATGGTAGTGAATTATATAACAAAACCAAACGCCTTTGAAAAGACCGACTTACCCAAGGAGTATTAAATGATATAATAAGCAAATTCGATCTAGTCGATCTAGTAAATCTAAAACAGTTAGATACAAACAAAGGACATCCCATACCAAACACCCGATAAAAATAAAGCAGAAGACGTATACTTATAAAATCGTCAAACGACGTTCCCAGAAAACGATAAACATGTTCTGTAATATGTTCACGGATTCGCACCGAATATATCTTATTACTCTATTATTACTCTATTAAAGAGCAATCGAATGTCATTTATGTTATAATCCCATGTGCCAGAATATATCTCCACACAGTATAAAAAAGTGGCATTATAGTACTATGGACAATTCTCTCCCTAACATAAACTGGAATAATCAAATTTGTAGTGTCCGACCGAACAGTTCGACCAAAAAACTATATTTTGTCGGTTTTTTGATATCTAGAGGCAATGATGACAAATTTTGGTATTGGAAACATGTTTGTTGAGCCGATTTAATTCGAATTTGTGTATAAAATTTAAGAGAAAAGCCGGAGTTTAGCTATAAAGTTAAAAGTTCGGCCGCCGAATTATTTTGGCCGAACTTTCTGAGGCCGAACAGTGAATTCATTGCTTAACTACAGACTTTTCTTCAAATTTGACACTCAAAATAGCATCTAATCAGCCCAATAAACATTTTTCCATCCGCCAAATTTGTCCATAATGCTTTAAAATACCGAATACAGACCAAATGCATTTTCTGGCCGAACTGTTCGGTCGGACACTACAAATTTGTATTATATAATCTCCTTAATATGAAAAATACTCTTGACGTAAGATATCTAATATGATGTTCAAATGTTAAATTACAGTCTATCACTACTCCCAAAATCGATAAATGGTGTACAAACTGAATATCAGTATTATTGATAGATAAATATAAATCCTGAGCACAATGGTTTGAGTTGGAAAATAACATTGCCTTTGTTTTCATCGTATTAATGGATATGTAATTATCCATCATCCAATTCGAAATACGGTCAGTTGAATAGTTTATCACCGTTTGTAGTACACTCAAATTATTCTTTTTACCCACAAAACAAAATTTTTATATCATCCGCATACCCGAACAGATAACATCTTCCAACATTCAATATACTGAAGAAATCATTTATGAACATAGTGAACAGTAGAGGACCAATAACGGACCCCTGAGGGACACCACTTATAACCGGCAAAACCTCAGAACATTCTGCACCAGAAGAAACAAATTGGCCACGATCCGAGAGATACGAGCATATTAGTGCAGCTGCAGTCCCTGAAAAATTGTAAACTTCAATAAGTTTCTTTAAAAGTAACTTATGACATATTTTATCAAATGCTTTGGTAAGATCAAGTGAAAGCAGCACACACAAATGTTTATTATCCACATGGCTTCTTATAGTATCTGTAAGCCCCACCAAAAGTGAAGTAGTACTATGGTTCTTACGAAAACCAAACTGACTACTACTCAAAAGATTGTTACTATCCAAATATTCCGTTAGCTGATCCTTCATTAGCCTCTCCACAACCTGCGACAATACCGGTAACACAGATTAGATTAGATTATAATGGCACTATGCACCGCGACCAGAAATTGGTATTTTGTGCTGCCAGCGAATACACCCTATAGGTTCAGGCTCCCTACGAAGCCAATTATCCTACCAGGTGAACAGTTCCAAACGTCCGATGGCGTCACTATTCGATCACCAAAATAACGCACCCTCCTGTCAGAGAGCCTCGGACATTTGCAGAGAACATGCTCAGAGGTCTCGGGTTCCAATTCACAAAACCTGCACGTATCCGTAGAGGATCGTCCCATCTTGTACAATTGATACCTAAGGCCACAGTGTCCTGTGAGGTAACCCGTTACGGTCCTTAGTTCGCCCCTCGTCATAGACAAGAGTTTCCGCGATCTCTCCCCAGAGGGAGATATACAGCCTCGCCTGTCGTTGCCCAGGCGATCTGGCCCAATAGGCCCCAAACTCCGACTCCCTCCATCTTCTGAGCCTCTCTCTGACATACCCATTGGGTACGCCACAGAAGGGTTCCGGGCCAATGAATTGTCGACGAGCTCCGCAGTTGGCTAAACAGTCAGCCCGTTCGTTGCCCTCATGCCCCTCATGGCCTGGAACCCAGCCCAGTGTCAAGGAGTTGTTAAGTCCTAGATGATTTAGAGAGTCGATACATTCCTTAACCAGACCAGACGACACATCTTGAGCCCTCAAGGCACCAAGTGCCGCTTGGCTGTCAGATAGAATGTAGATCGTGGCCCCCGTGTCCTCCCTCCGCAGACACTCTTCCACACAGATACAGATAGCGAAGACCTCAGCCTGAAAAACGGAGGGATATTTGCCCATGGGCAGAGCACGCTGAAATCCGGGTCCGACGACACCCGCCCCCGTATCCATGTTCGACTGTTTCGAGCCGTCCGTGAACCAGACCTGTGCACCAACCTCCGGTACCCAAGATCCATTCAACCACGTGCTCCTCTCGAAAATCACAACAACGAAGTGCCTAACAAATACTTGCACAGGCAGTATCTTGTCACTGACCCTAATAACCGGGTCATCAGCGAACATTTTCGCAATCTCAAGATGCCCCTTCAGATCCCCACTCTTCATGCTGCCAATCTCCCGCAGCCTTAGGGATCCCATGCACGCGTTCTCCTTTACAGAAATATGCAAAGGAGGAATACCCAGCATGACTCCAATGGCATCAGTCGGACATGATTTTGAGGCACCAGTGATGCCAATACATGCCAGTCGATAAATCCTCTTAAGAGTCATCTGAGCCCCGAGTTGTTCAACCTTTGTCCACCACGCCAAAGAGGCGTATGTGACCATCGTTTTCACAATGGTGTTAATAGACCAGTAGACCATTTGAGGTCTAAGGCCCGAGGTCTTGCCAAAGAGCCTCTGGCAGGCAAACATTGCCCTAGTGGCCCTTTTAGAGATCATATCAAGGTGCTCATTCCAATTCAGAGACCTATCCAATATAACCCCCCAAGTACTTAACGCTATCAGAGAAGCAGATCCTCGTCCCCTGAAGCGATGGCTCAGTGAGACATAACTTACGTCTCCTAGTAAAGGGCACCAGGATGGTTTTCGAGGGATTTATAGTCAATCCCTTCTCCTGGCACCACTTTAAGGTAAAGTTCAGAGCCTGTTGCATGCGCTCAGAAATTGTCCTGTCATCCCAGCCTGTAACAGAAGTAACAAGATCGTCAGCATATCCGTAGGTTCTGAAACCCAGGTCATTAAGCTGCTCAAGCAGCTCATCAATGACCAGAGTCCACAGCAGAGGCGATAGCACACCACCCTGAGGACAGCCCCTAGTCGCCCCTATGGTCCTAGAAGTGTTCCCGATGCCGAATGTAATGACTCTAGAGGTCAACATCTCCAGAGTCCAACTAACGATAACACTGGGGATGTCTTTCCTCAACATCGCAGTCCTAATCGCATCGTAGGACGTGTTGTCAAAAGCGCCCTGAATATCAACGAAAGCACACAAGGCTATTTGCTTCGCCTCCAGTGCCTTTTCGATCATAGTGACAACTTGATGGACAGCCGTCTCAGTGGATTTTCCCTGCTGATACGCAAATTGGTACCTATGAATGGGTTTGCGCAGCAGGTACACATGCCTGATATAGTGGTCCAAGGCTTTCTCCATGGTCTTAAGGAGAAAAGAACTAAGACTTATTGGTCTATAAGATTTGGGCAAATGTTCCGCTTTGCGCCCAGCCTTCGGTATGAATACTACCTTAACTTCGTTCCAAGCCAATGAAACGTGACGAAATAACAAACTCGACTTAAAAATCCTGGTCAGTTGCGGGAGTATAAGATCCATGCTCCTCTGCAGCAGACACGGATACACCCCATCTGGTCCAGGAGATTTAAACGACGAAAATTTTCTCACTGCCCATGAGATCCTTCCCTCCTGAAACACCCTGTTCGCGAGTCGTATGTCCCTCCCAGATAGGCTAGGAGTCCTAGGAATCCTAGGTAGCCTCTCAGGTGACACACAATCCGGAAAGTGTGTATTCAGTAAGAGTTCACAGGTCTCCTCGGGCGATTCAGTATAGGAGCCGTCCGGTCTCTTCAGGGTACTAAGTACCGGTAACATAGAAATAGGTCTCAAATTATCCATATCATTGGACGAACCACGCTCCTTTATCGATCTTATACGTGCTATTTTCCACACATTCGGAAATGTAGATGTAGTCAAAATTGTATTTACCAAGTGAACAATATGCCCACCATAATATGGTAAAATCAATTTTAGAAATTTCAACTTATACCCATCACACCCTGTAGCATTAGATTTAATACTATGAAACTGTTCAACTTTTTCAATTATTGTAACACACCTAAATGAAAACCCGTCGTTGGATAAAAAAAATCGATCAAACTCAAAAGGCACCCCTCATCGCTCTGATTAGACACAAACATCTCATTAAGAGATGTAGGGTCATTGTGATCCCCAAAAGACTTACTATCCACAACACCATTATCCTTCAAAAGTTTCCACATATTTCTACTATCAATATTCTCAAAAAGTTTAGAATGTGTCTTACGTTTTTCCCTCCTTATTATCGATTTCGTTTTATTCCGCAATCTGCAATATTTCATCCAATCTTTATCAGTTCTGCTACTCTTAAATGTTGCATATGCTGAATCCCTAACAGAAGTAGCATATATTATATCCCTCGACTGAAACCAAGAATCACTCCGAGGTTTAACTTTACGCCTGATAAAGGGTACCATCGAATGGGCTAGATCCAAATTGCCATACAAAACACTCAACTGATCATTAACTTCAGATGTGTTATAGATGGCTGAAAAGTCAGCAGACAACGCAACCCTCTCTAAAAGAGAAACGTCAACAGAATTGTAATTGTAGTATTCAACTATTTTATCCACTCTTACAACAGGCGCATAAATAGAAATATAAATAAGTGAATGATGGGAAAAGCCTGGACACTGCAACTGACCAGATCTCCCAACCATGTCTGGATCAGTCACAAAAAATAATCTAATAATGACGTTGTTCTGGTCCTCACATCAAAGTGTGTCGGCAGCAAATTATGAATGGGAAACAAATTCATAGTACCACAAACATGGCGTACCTACTCCGCAGTTCGGTGTTCAAACATATTTTATAAAATTGGTAGAACCCACTTCTGAACTTAATAAAATTTTAAAATAATAGTTAAATGCGTTTATATTGTCTTAAAGAAGACAAAAGTAAATAAAAAAATTTACCTTTTTTACAAGAATACCGTAAATAGTGGGGATTATCCACTCTGATTCACCTGATTTAAATGAAATTTAGGTATGTGCTAGAATATAAAAATATGAAGCAGATTCTTTATGAATTCTATTAAGAATTAAATTTGTTTAGACTCGGTCTTTAAAATGGGTTTATAAAAGTCCTGGTACACACACGGCAATTTTACTTCAGCAATTTTTCTTCAATTCTCCTTTGAATTTGCTTTTGTGTTAACACAGGAAAAGTTTGTTTCAGCAATTTTCGTATATCAACCTGCAGTGTTGAAAATTGCGGATGACAAAACAAAACGGAATTGGAGTACGGGCAAGTCTGCACCCCCTATCATTCTCTTTCCCTCCCTCTTCTATAAACTCAAGAATTGCGCAAGTAAATTTGCCGTGTGTGAACCGAGACAAACTGATTGGATACACCATTTTCATATATTTCAAAATTTTACCCGTAATTTTTTGCAACTTTTAACAAATGCGTTATAAAAATAAATAAAAACTACGTACAAAAAGTTGGGATTATATTTGTCCACATATGAGTCATATATTTTTCCATATATGTATGTTCATATATGATTCCTCTTTGCACATAAGGGATTCCATATTTGTGCATTTGGAAATATGAAATCGTATATACCTCCATATATGACCAGATATGAGTACGTTTGCATATATGGAATCACATACACTTCCATATATGCAAATATGTTAAACATATATGCCCATAGGCTTTTCTACAGAGTCAGGTGTTAAAAAGCGATGTTTAGGCTCTCCATTATTATTTGCAATCTATCTAAATGATTTACATGAATATTTAGAAGGTGGAATTCAATTGGACAATCTAAACATACGTCTACTGCTGTACCCTGACGATATAGTGATCTTAGCAGACAATATTCAAGTGCTACAGCAGATGATTCATAGACTTGAAGAATATTGTACTTTATATAATATTGAGGTAAACTTAAGTAAGTCCGAAATCATGGTATTCAGAAAAGGAGGAAGATTGGCAAGCAACGAAAAATGGGTTTTCAATGGCAACGAAACTAAAATAGCATCTGAATATTGTTATCTAGGTGTTTCACAGACACCGAAGATGGTCTTCAGAAATTTTATACGGAAATAAAATTGACCAACAACTTATAAAAAACAACGAGAAAGACAAATTATTTTATTTGTTCACTAGAAATTATTTGTTCAGAATGACATATTTATAAAACAAAATTTTCAACAACAATACAAAATATTACTCGATTGAAATATTTCTACACCCCCTCTCAATCGAATAGACCAATGTCACTACGTAACTTCACAAATCTGTTGGCATCCAAAGCTTTAGTAAACAAATCAGCTAACTGGAATTGAGTACTTATATGATCAACGTTTATACTACCATTTACTATGTTGTACCTTATGAAGTGGTGCTTGATGTCAATATGTTTTGCTCTTTTGCTTTCTAAATTACTAGCCATACCAATGCAGCCCTTGTTGTCTTCAAATAATTTTACGGTATAGCTTTTAACTTCTTTAAGAGCTTCCATTATACCACGGATCCATATTGCTTCTGTTGTAGCTAAACTTAACGCTACATATTCGGCTTCTGAAGGAGAAATTGCAACAGTTTGTTGTTTCTTGCTGCACCATGAAACAGTGCAACCATAAACTTTAAATATAAAACCACTTACTGACTTTCGATCTGACAGATCTGAAGCCCAGTCAGCGTCAGCATATCCCATAATCGGTTCACTTGACGATTTTAGGAAGTTTAATTTCATATTTACTGTACCTTTTAGGTATCTCACCACACGTTTTAGATGTTGCCAGTGAATATCGGAAGGATTTTGTTGAAAACGACCTAAGTATCTAACTTGAAAACATATATCAGGTCTTGAGCACAGCATAACATACATTAGACTTCCCAAAAATTCACGGTATGGTTGATTAACACTTGAACTTGATTTATTACTTTCGAGTTGCAGACCTTTTTCCATTGGTGATTTAACAGAATTGCATTCCAGCATTCCAAATTTTTCCAATATTTTCCCAATGCTTGTTTCTTGGGAAATTTGTAAATTACCATTATCGAAATTCATATTCATACCAAGGAAATACTTTAATTGACCACAATCCGACATATCAAAACGTTTGAACAAATTTTTCTTTAAATTATTGATGCTTTCCAGTTTGTTACCAACAATCAGTAGATCATCAACATACAAAATAATAATTAATACATTTTCTTGTTTATCATCTGTCTTAACGTAGAGGCAGTAATCATGTTTAGACCTTGAAAATCCCAGCGACAGCAAAAAATTGTTGAATTTCTCGTTCCAGCATTTTGGGGCTTGTTTAAGTCCATATAACGATTTTTTCAACTTACACGATAAACCAGGATTTGCAACTACACCTTCAGGAATTTCCATATAAATATTTTCCTCCAAGTCCCCATGTAAGAAAGCCGTTTTTACGTCAAGTTGGTGGAAATTGTAACCTCGATAAATACCAACCGCTAACACTATTCTTATAGTTGTCAACTTTGCTACTGGGGCATAGGTTTCCTGATAATCGATCCCATACTTTTGAAGGAATCCTTTAACAACTAATCGCGCCTTGTACTTTGTAGGATTTCCATTTTCATCTTCCTTTATTTTGAAAACCCATTTTGATTTTAACAATTTGGTTTTTGGTGGTGGCGTTACTAAATCCCAAACATGGTTCCTCTTCATTGAGTTTAGTTCATCATCTATAGCTTTCTTCCATTCATCGGTATCTTCTTTATTAAAAATGTCATCAAAATTTTCAGGAACATTTTTCTTTACCACATCAGCTTTATGACCGGTAATATAATCCAACAATTTTGTTGGCAGACGACTTATTTTGTTACTTTGTCTTGTAGGTACATTTTGAGACTCTTCTTCCTCACTTGTTAATATTTCGCATGAAGGCGTATCAACAGAAATGGCATTGTCATCATCATCTACGACACATACGTCATTATCATCATCAACTGAAACTATACCAGAGTTATTATCTAGGACATTACGATCACGATCATCATTATATTCGGTAGACACAGCATTATCTTCCTCTTCCCCCTCTTGCTCGTGGCTGCTTTGAATTATTTTTGGCTTTGTTGTTTGTTCAACCACATTTTTATAGGAAAAACAGTATTCATCAAATTTGACATCTCGAGCCAAAATCACTTTTCGTGTATCACCATCCCATAGCCGGTATCCGTTCGGAGCATAACCAATCATAACAGTTTTTCTACTTTTCGAATCTAACTTCTTTCGTTTAGAATCAGGAACCCAAGCAAACGCTTTGCAGCCAAAAACTTTTAATTTTCCTAGTTTTGGCTTAACACCAAACCACATCTCCTATTAAACCTTTCGGATACACCATTCTGCTGAGGTGTGTATGCAACCGTTGTTTGAACCTGAATGCCTTTACCTTTATACCAAGCTTGTTGTTCCTTCGATAAGTATTCTGTACCTTGATCTATAGTTAGCGTTGATATCTTCTCATTTGGAAACATAGCTGAAACCAAAGCTTCGTATTCTTGGAATTTTGCAAAGACTTCTGACTTTTTCTTTATACAGTACACCATAGCAAAATGACTGTAATCATCTATAAACGACACGAAGTATTTCGACCCATCCCAAGCAATTGGTGTAATCGGCCCACAAACGTCTGAATGTATTCTTTGAAGTAAACGAGTTGCCCTTACCCTAGTCCCATCGAATGGATCACGACACTGCTTAGATTCAGTACAAACATCACAGAAACCGAGTTCCGTTGCCTTGACATCATCTTGGATTAGCTTTTGTTTTATTAAATTATCCATACCTGTAGTACCGATGTGTCCAAGTCTTCTGTGCCAGGTTACAGTATCAGTTTTGTTACATGAAAGAGCACTTTTATTTGGAAATTCAAAATTTAATTCGTAAAGATTACCACGCAAATAGCCAGATGCAATTTGTTCATCATTTTTCAAAATTATGGCATCATCTTTTACAAAATGCACACCAAGTCCAGCTTTTGTTAACTTTTTCACAGATAATAAGTTTTCTCTCAAATCAGGAGCGTAAAGTACATCTTTCATTGTCACCTCTACACCTTTATTAGTGATTCCTTTAACTTCACCAATATGCCTAGCTACTATTGACACACTGTCTTTCGCAACATAGATTTCAACAGGACTTTCTAAAACATTTAATTTAGTAAAAATATACTTATCTTTTGATAAATGATCGCTGGCTCCAGAATCCAACTTGAATACGATTCTATTGTTTGATGATTTACAAATATTATTTTTATACGCCATAAACGACACCGCCTTAGTATTTGTTTTAGCCGAACGTGCATCTCGTTGCCAACAGTCCTTAGCCTGATGCCCAAACTTATCACACTTAAAACATTTTCCATTGAAACGCTTCTTCTTAAAATTCTTTTTACTGGAAAACGCAGCTTTACCTTGATTATCTTCATAATGACGATCTGTAAACTTAGCCTCCTCAGAAATTAATCTTTCCTTCGCCATGTTGAAAGTTAGTTTGTCACCATCAACGCTTTGCAGAGCAGTTACAAGCGGATCATACCTTTCAGGTAATGTCAAAAAGAGTTGAGCCAAAATATCGCTTTCATCCATCATTGCTCCAGAAAGCTTGAGTTGCCGAATTAAATTTTCAAAAGACATCACATGGCTTATGATGGAATCTCCTTCATTCATTTTCATTTGTATTAACTTCTTCCGAATCAAAAGCTGATTAACCACAGATTGTTTTGCAAACACAGACTGCAAGCTGTCCCACATGTCCTTAGCAGTTTCTTTCTCACGGACAAAACTTATACAATCTGCATGCAAGAAACTCACGATTCTATCCATTGCCTTTTTGTCTTTCTTTAAAAATTCCCGTTTTAGAGCAGCATCGTCTGGTGGAGAGCCGGTAAGAACTTCCAACAGATCCAACGAATCTAGGTGAATTTTCACTCTAAATTGCCAGTCATCAAATCCCTGGCCGTTAAACTGAGGGATTCCATGAATTTCCTTTATATCGCCCATAACCTTTTATACGGAAATAAAATTGACCAACAACTTATAAAAAACAACGAGAAAGACAAATTATTTTATTTGTTCACTAGAAATTATTTTTTCAGAATGACATATTTATAAAACAAAATTTTCAACAACAATACAAAATATTACTCGATTGAAATATTTCTACAAAAAAGCATGTCGAAACTAGAAACCTAGCAGCTAAAAATAGTATAAATATTACGTGGAATAATTTTCTAAAGAAGCCAAATATATCTCTCAAGTCCAAATGGAAATTGTTTTTAGCAGTATGCAGATTAGTTCAAGTTGACGGTGCGCAAGTATGGGGGTTTTCTTTATTTCAAGAAGTTGATAAGCTGCAGATTTATTTTGTTAAAAAGTTACTACGTCTCCCGAATTTTACACTAACATACGCATTACTGTTAGAGACTGGAATGGAAAATGGTCATTTGTTTACGTTAGATTTACACTTGAGATATATCACCAGGGCACTATTTACTTATGATGAAGATAGACTGCCTCATCAATTAACAAAAAAATTATTACATCAATAACTTTTATGGGTAAAGGAGTTAAACACACTGGATGCTGAGTCTGATATTTAGTGGACAGAAAACCTTACTAGGAGTCAATGTAATGAGAACCGAACTAATCTTCTACAAGCACTTAGTGAAATATTATGTTCAATTATTAATAAAGAAAATGCAAACAAACAGAATTTATAAAACGATAAACCCAATAGTAGGTCAAGATTACATTAAACAAGACAATAATCAAGAATATATAATGTGGATTTTCAAGATGAGGTGCGGTTTAATTTAACTTAATGCCAACAGATATCAAAGGAATGTGTCAAGTTTGTGCTCTATTTGCAACATGGATGAAAATGAAAACATAGAACATTTTTTAGGCCGTTGTCCAGCATTTAGAGAATGTAAAATGTTTTATTTCGATAAAAGTTTACTTGAAGAGGAAGAGATTTTAAATACACTTAATGGTAAAACAATGGGATGGAAACCGTTAGTAAATTTTGTAAAATATTGTATAAATTACAGAAATATGCTTGTAAATGAATTTAATTTTTAAAATACAATATGTTTGTGCAATATAATAATATACTAATATGGCGACTAACGACGATATGTCATGGTCAACTATCTTAATTTAATAATTTCTTATTTTTTGTAATCTATATATATAAAAAGAAGTGTACATTTTGATTGTCCCTCCATAACTCGAGAACGGCTGCATAAAATAAAAAAAGACTGAATACGTTTTGTAGAACATGCAATGAGGATGGTTTTAAAAAAAAAAATTGTTTAAAAATATTTTCGTTTGGTCGAGATGTGGTAATTTTTCTGAACATTAGTCATTTTCATATAAATTGTGTGAATATCAAAAATCAATCCACCACGACTTTGTAACGGAACCAGACTTTCAATGAAAATAAAATTTGAAGGCAAAACAACTTTTGTCGGGTCAGCTGAAAATAAAGAAAACACTACTACTACTACTATGCACATATATGTAACCATATATGAATATATTTGGACATACATGAACTTTTTTAACCGGAATGTCAAGATTTTAAAAAAATTTCATTATGAAATGCAAAAAATCATTATTTCAATTTCATGATTTGAAATAAAACCACCAAAGCCCAAAAAACACTTTAAATCACAGAATTCAAAATGTAGAAACATTGTAGAATTGCATTGCACCTATCCTTCTATTCACACACTCAAAAAAGTTTTACAGTTATTACATGACAGTTGTTTGTGTAGTAATCAGTAGTTGTTGTTTTTGACTGCAATTACAGATATTTTTTTATGAAATAATACAAAATAACTATTTTGACAATTATTTAAAAAAACAACTGAAGAAAACTGCTATATTTTTGTAACAGTTGTTTGAAGCATTTATTTTAGTGTTTTAATAAACAACTACCAAAACAGTATTTCTGCAGAGTTCGAGGCATACAATTTTTATTTATTAATAAAATAAATTTTGTTGAATGCATGTGAATCTAATTGTAGAATATTATAGTCCATAAACATAAATTATTCAATTGTTACAATAAAAATTCAAATTTTGTAAATAAATGTCGGTTGTTGCAATAGTATTAAAATTTAATAATAGTGATAGTACGTGTAACCACAAAAATTCGGTTGCAACTACAAAACTGTTTTCTGTGTGCATATGATCGAAATCTAGTTTCAACTGGATTTCGATGGTAAATGCAGTTGAACAAACATACTAGCTCAATTAATGGAAATGAACTATTAAGCACAAGTTAATAGTAATAATAGTTATTTTGTATAAAAATTGTAATTGTAGTTAAAAACAACAAATGTCAAACATTTTTGAGTGTAGTTTTATTTGTTTAAACCAACCTGACTATGAAAAGCACTCCATTTTGGTATATTTTTAAAGAAAGGTTCACGACCTTCTTTATTGCCTGCTGAACCAGTTACTATATGCACTGGTGCTCGAGGATTTCGATATGGTTCAGCCAAAGAACCATTTAAAACAGTATAATTATAAATAGGCCATAAACGTTCATAGCAATGTTCATGAGCCCATATTTCAACATCGACTCCATAGTTATAGAAAAGTTGTTCCAAGCCAAAACCGCCCAGAATAGGTAAACCTTGTCTGACCACAGTATTATGATGAGAACAATCATCACCATTATCGTTACTGCAATACATAGGACGATGACCATATGTTATAATCCAAGGATGCTTAGCACGATTTACGGGTTTAGTAGCTTCTTTTAAATCTTCTTCGAGCCATTTATATTGAAATACTAAAGGTTTTAAGCCTAGTTGAAGATAATAATAAACTTCTGTGGAAATACCAATAAAATGTACAGGTCCCATATTAAAACTATAGAATAAACTTTCTGTGCCACCGGGCATACTAAAGCGAGCTCTATAATTGGAAAAATTACTAAAAGAAAAACAAAAATTATTTAATTTCATACATGCGTATTTAAAAAAAAAATTAATTAAAGACTTATTCTGTTGACTTTTGATAAAAAACTTGAATGAACTTTGGTTTTTTGACAAACAAATTTTTACATTGGTTAAAATTTTAATGAATTGAAAATGAAAATAGATCTTTTTCGGGAATTATCTAGGTTCAAATCATCAGAACACGTTTTGAAAGAAGTGACAATCCCATGCAAACATCAAACATTCATATAAACTAGTTATCCCACTAAATGAGAACTAATAAATGAGTTCGAAGTTAAAGATTATCACCATTGATCAACAATAAATTGAAAACTTGTTCGTTATGTGCAAGCTCTACCTTTGGTAGATATACAATTCACGCTTTTTGTTTTTATTCTAATTTTTATTTTGTTTTAAAATAAAACAAAACAAGTGTATTAATGCGATGCACCTTATTAATATGCATACACCATATGGGAAATTCATGGAAACCGTACGATTTCAGACTTTAAAAATGAAAAATTTTAAATTAGTAGCACACAATTTTTTTCTAGATTAGCTTATTTAAAATATATTTAAAAGTACAGATGGACACGTGAGTGAATTTTGACTCACACTCGCTTACGAGAGAAAACTTCCACTCACACACAATCACTCACGAGAATTTTTTTCTACTCACACTCACGTATGTAAATTTGGAATTTACTCACACTTACGAGTGATTCACGCAAATTCACGAATAAAAATTTACCCTAAAAAAACGAAAATGTAAAATTGTAAATGTGTAACTCAAATTTGCTATGAATAGGCAATTTTGACATTTATATTGTATTTTAAAGACCCAACAAGTTTAAATAATTTAAGGTTGAGATCTTTCTTATATAATAGATATCACCACTAATATTGTTACAGTGGAACCTCGATTACCCGGGTTGCACGGGACCGGACTCAGCACGGATAATGGAAAACACGGTTAATAGCAGTTATTTATTTCTCGCGAATTTTAACTCTTTGTATGTAGGTTAAAAGAAAAAACAAGCAAATAAATATGAGTGCTGCACGGATAATAGATGTGAAGCACGTTTAATAGAGAAAAAAAAAAATAATAGTACGGAAAACAGAGGTAAACACGGTTAATAGAGGTATAAATCAAACATCCAGCATGCAGGTTAATAGATGTACCCGGTTAATGGAGGCCCGGATAATCGAGGTTCAACTGTATTTGCAAGTGCTGCGATGATCGGATTATCTTTTTCGTTTCTACATTACTTTTAGCTCCAAAAATCTGTGAAAAGCTAAAAAAAAAATAACATTAATATTTACTGATCACGCAGGACTGCAACTACTTATTTCTCAATCTGCGGACGTGCCCTTCAAAAAATATTAAGTTTTAAGACCTTCACGCATATATCTGAAGAGATTTATATTGTCATATTTTTTCATTACTGAAGGCACACTAATCGAATCGATCTCATTTTATCAGGGTTGGCATTAACTTTAAGCTACCACAGTTACACCAAGAACGATATGAAAATTTAAAATCGTGATTCCATTAAATGCATGTGTCTTCTTATGTAACCGTTTTTTATTTCGCCAGTTTACCGCTTTGATTTTGAAATATCTCGAACTAAAGTTAAAATAACGCTAAAATACCGAAACGACGATTTATAACGGTATTTTGTAGATATAACACAAATTAATGGGTACAATTGTTAAATAAACTCTATAATATTAGAAGGCACATACCACTATTGGAATCATACTTTCAAAATTTGTATATCGATATTAATGTGGGCTAAGGTAAGCAAACCAACCATGCCGACCATGCATTTTATTAGTTTATTTGTCGTTTATGTGCCAATTTAAAAAAAATTCAATTGCGTTGACGCTGAAAGCTTAAAAATGCAAAACCTGTGAAATTTATATTTATTGAAAAAAACAGATTGACAGATTTTGGAGAGCTACCATTTATTTCTAACTGAGGAATCATATTTTTTTTTCAACATGTAGCAGATTTTACAACATCAGGATTATCATCCACCAGAGGTTTTTACCTATTTGCTTTTATACTGAAAAATTAAAGAATTGAAAAACAATTAGTTATAAGCAAAGTTTATAATTGAGTAGAGCACATTAACAGTATGTTAAAATTTCGGATCTTCGTCTGGTTAAATTCGTTGCCTCAAAAACGTTGATACCATCAAAAATATAATATATTGTTTTGAAAATGGTTTAAATCCTGAGTGACATGGAATTGTATGGTTTCGTTAACTTCCCCATATTAATTAATAAACCTTAATAATAAATTTCAACGGATCATATCTTACGCAATAAATGAGAAATTTTTTTGAAGAATTAAAATAGGACTTTCTAAAAAACTTTTTTTTTATTTATAGCGAAAATGGCATACCAAAGAATTTCAACGGACGATTTTTCCAAGAAGGAATAAAACATTAAATTAAGTTAAACTTGAATTTTATAGGCAACAGATAGGACTTTCAGATGACATAACAAGTTTTGTGAATATAACTTAATTCGCAAAGTTATAATACTCCGAATATAGTTAAAACCCTGATGTAATATAGAAATTCTAAATTCAGAATCGAATTCAGTGCACCTCAAACCTTTAGAGAAATATACTCTAGTACCAGGGTCTTGGTCGAAGTTAAAACAAATTAAAGAATTTGTACTTAGCTTCCCAATGTGAAATTGTGAATGGGATTTCGTAACAAGTATAGCAAACAACAAGCCTTTTGTCAAAAGTCCACAGAGTCTAAAACTTTACTTTTATAAGTACAAAATTATGAAGAATAAATTGTGTTATATGATGTGTTAAGTTTTTCATTAAAAATACACATATTTATAGTAAAGGCTTCATTACTCGCGCGGATACGTTTCGTAAACGGACTGTAACTAAATACAATGTGTAAAAATAGTACCTACATACAATATGTTGACTCTGTGTTACATACTAAACAAATGGTGAAGGATTTGCGGAAAGTAAATTCTATTTTCAACAGAATTTACTTTCCGTAAATCGGTCACCATTTTTTTAGTATGTAAAACAGAGACAACATATTGTATCAGTGGGTTTATATCCACCTCAGTCTCTTTCAATCTGCTCTTTTTTTATTTGTTCGTAAACTCGCACCGATCAAATGAAAACATGTTGCAGAAATTTTAAAGTTTAAATTAATTTTTATCATGTTTTTGAATAATAATTTAGTAAAATGTTTATTTATCAACATGTTGCAATTATTTTTTAAGTGTAGAATAAGGTTTTTATTTACTTGGCCGAGTTTGGTATTTTGTTGCTGAGAGGTGTGTAAGTGTGGTCTCTATATTAATATATACTCTTTGATTGTACATACAGGAATGTTCTACAGCTACTACATGACAGTTATTTGTGCAGTAACGCGTTTCTAGTTGTTTTAACTGCAATTGCAGTTATTTTACTTACGCATTTCGGTAACAGTTATTTTATGCAGTTGTTTCGACTTTTGACAAAGTGTGTGTAACAAAAGATACAAAAAACCAATATGGAATTGTAACAAGCGGCTTGTTTATAAATTTTTTATCTTTATCTTTAAATAAAATTAAAACGCTGTAAGTTTTTATTAAATAAATAAAATATTAAGGCATTTAAATGCTGGTAATGTTGTTTTAACTGCATTTGTAGTTGTTTTTAATTTTTAACAGTTAAAAATAACTACAACTTTTCAACTGCAAACGTAGTTATTTTAACTAACATTTGCAGTTAATTCTACCTATTTCGTGTAAGTTCTATTTTTACACATTGTATGGAGTTACATTCCGTTTACAGTCGAGTAATGAAGACTTAATTCACTTACTAAGCAACTTCGTGATTTCCCGGAACAACCATATAAGGAACATATGCAGCTATTGTTTCAACTTGACGCATAAACTCATCACCTACATTAGCATCTTGTGAATGCATATCATAAGCAAAATCTCCCACATGTAATATAGCATCATACATTCCAAGTTGTGTTTCTTCTTGTAAACGTGGTAAGGATTGAGCGTTTTCATTACCCAAATCACCATATATTGCTAAGCTAGGTGACCAATTTTCATTTGAAGGTGGAGTATGAAACCAATATATTGCTGACCAACCCAATGGACTACCACAATGGTACACATAATGTGTATCTGCCGTAAGATTTGTCAAGGGCACCTAAAGAAAATAATATTTGTATTACTTCAACTACTTCTCCGTTATTTTTTAGTTTAAAAATCTTAATTAATTTAGGTTTAGGTTAACCTAACCTGATTCACTTACTCTGTGTATATACTGGACATTTTTAGCTTTACCACCATCTACAAATTTAGTAGGTCCTTGGCTATTTTCTTGTATGTTTGTTAAGGTTTTTATGCCATATTTACATATAGAAGTTTTTGTATTATCACGAGTTGACCATGTCACAATAATATCAAGCACAGTTTCTTTAAGGAAATTTTAAGTGTAATTGGGAGTTAAATAAATTTTTTATAAATTGTTTACGATGCTAGAGTTAATACAAAATACAAGTAGGAGCAATACTTATTGCATTATTTTTTAAATGTCACTTTTTTCATTCTTTATTTTAGTTAAATTTATCCTAAAATAATGACTAAACACGTATTAACAAGGAAAATCTTTTAAATAATAATCTTAAAAAATTGTTAAAAAACTGTTTGTGGTGAAAGACGTTTTTGGATGTAAAAAGGAATTGTGTGGTAAAAAAAAACTATTTTTGTGGTGAAAATAGTTTTGAGACGAAATAAAAATTTGTGGTGAATATAAAATATTATTCACCTCTGAACGTCTGTTTATTTATTTAATTATCTATCGTATGACATTGGTTTAAAACAAATTACATATCGCACTTGATCAACAAGAGGGTATTAACTCAAAATTTTAAAATTTTCAGTAGAGTCAAAAAACTGTTTATGGCCACATTTTAACAGAATTTAAAAATTCAAACATATCATAATAAGCAAATTCCATTTGAAAATATATATACATTGTTTTTGTTTTAAATTTTACCACTCATTGCAAAAAAAAAATCAATTTTTTGAGTTAATACCATTTTTTTAAATTTTATCGATTTAAATTTATAGAATAAAACAAATTTTATCAACAAAACAGTATCAACTCAAAATACAACCAAATATAAATAAAACAGTTTGATTATTTTTAACATAAAAAAAGGCTCAAATCAAAATAATACCTTTTTTATGAAAATATACGATTCATTTCTATTTGAACTTTTGTATTAACTCGAAATAATACCTTTTTGTTGAAATAAAGGTAATCACTACATTATCATGAAAATGGTCTCAAAAGTGGTTTTCGAGATGAAAGAGTAATCGGAATTCGTTGAAATTTTTACAATAGATAGATATTGATGTTGTTAGTTGATTTCTTGAAAAAAGTGATATTTTAAAGATTTTGAGTTAATACCCTCTTGTTGATCAAGTGCGATATATATAAATAGTTGGCAATGAATTTAAAAGAAAGTTTAAAACATATTGGTAAAAAAATTGCTAGTGATAAAAATCAGATATTGATGCAATATTTTTTCAGCCATTCGGTGACAGCAGGGCTAACGTTGTTCAGTTCAGACAATTCGCCAATAAAATTACGATGAGGACATTCTCTAATAATGTGCTGAATGGTTTGTACAGTATCACTACAATTCGCTGAGCCCCATTTGTAAAGAGTAGCTGCGCATCTTCCAGTGTTTGTTCTTATACGGTTAAGCCTGACCCATAGAAGTCTTGGTAGTTCTGAACCTAACGCTAACGTGGGATAGTACTACACACAAAAACATCGTTGCCAAGTAATTAGGAGCATTTCAACTAATAAAGTTTATTCGCAAAAACTATGTGAAAACCATTAGCATATTACCACGTTGTTTCTTGTTTCTAATTAATGTTTAAATAATTTATGTGAAAATATTTTATTAGTTGAAATAATACTAATTATTTGGCAATATTTGTTTTTGTGTGTATATACACAAATTTGTATGGAAAATTTAGAGGTACCAAAGTTTTAGAGGTACCAAAGTCTAGGTAAACATTAGCAGTCCCGACTGCGTGTTCGCGCCATGATTGACATTTCAACAGACAGGAGGACACCGCTCAGGCACGTAGCTAGGCGGGGGGCTTGGGGGCTAGAGCCCCCCCGAAATGATTTGACAAATTTAAAAAATTAATACAATTCGTTAGAAAGTAACAATGTTATTGATAAATTTAATATGAAAATATTTATTGGATCAAATAGGTAATAGTTTTATATGATTCGAATCTTAAAATTTCGTTAGAAAACATCGCCTGCAAATGAGCGGCTATCATTGTTAGAGTTGATTTTCGACAAAAAGCAATAAATAAAATCATTTCATAAGAGATTTCGAAGTCTTTGACTTAAAATATAATCAAAAAATTGTTTGAGACAATGCAAACTAAAAATTAAATATGTCTACACAGAAAAAACTAAAATTGAGTTTTAATTAAAATATTTGTTGATTCAGAAATGTTAAACTGAATTCGGCTGTGTTGATGCAATTGTAGTAACAACTAAAATAATTTGTATCTATTTAATTAATATTATTTTTAATTACATATAGTTTTATTCACATCTATTAAAAATTTAATTGAATATTGTTTACTATTGGGAAAAATTACAAAATTTTTAAAAAATCACCAAAATTGTAAAAAATTGCCAAAATTTAAAAAAATCGAGACCATTTGAAAAAAAAAAATTGCCAAAATTTAAAAAACAATCCTCAAATTTGCAGAAATTTAAAA
Organism: Delia radicum; assembly: GCA_021234595.1. NCBI lineage: Eukaryota > Metazoa > Arthropoda > Insecta > Diptera > Anthomyiidae > Delia > Delia radicum. The sequence continues at coordinate 30,762,331 of CM037852.1, read as the reverse complement.
AACTCCCAAAAAAACGCCAAAATTCGAAAAAAATTTAAAAAAAAATCACCAAAATTAAAGAAACGCGTATTTTCAACTTTAAACGATTTTTTTTTTAATTTTGGCGACTTTTTAAAATTTTTGCATTTGTTTCAATGTTGTTATAAAAACTGAAAATTTTTTTTATACCAAATTCATTTTTAATTAAACAGTTAATTGAAAGTTAGTTTGAAATTGAACAACAGTTTAATTGAAATTTTTTTGACAATTATTTTTTCTGTCTATTTTGACATAATCTTTCAAAATAAAGAGATACCACTAAGACTCAAAATTAAGTTTACTTGTGCCGTAAAAGTCGTTACTTTACTTACAGTGCAATCTTTTTATTTAAATTTAGTTTGCTACGCACGCATCTGGTAACATAGTTTTCAGTATTTTTTTTTACGATATATATTACTATATCTCATATATTTTTTTAATTTTTTGAAACAAATTTAAGCCTCAATCTTTGATCGATATGCATAATGTGTTAACGTGGTTCAATGTGACTCAAATTTTCTCATTTTTTTTTTAAACTAAATGTAAACAAATTTCTAGCGGCGCTCCTTGAAATGCGACATTTTAAAATCAAGCAGCTAAACCAGTCTTTGTGCTATAACAATTTTAAAAACAAATACGTTTTTCATATATTTTTGTTGCTGTATCACCTATCCGAATTTCATTAATTTTAAAGGGAACCTTTAAAGGGAAAATTTAAAGGAAAAGCTTCCTTGTAAGTGTCAGACAATTTATATAGGATATTTGCCTTTTAATTTGTTTTTTGGACGGTTATAAATCTTTAATTTCCCGAGTTAAAACGGACATAACTATATAAATATACAATTAATTTCGTAGAAAAAAATTAATATGATGTCATATATAGTTGCGTATAATTGTATATTGCATTTAGAACACGCTAAAACTAATCCAATTAATAATTACATTATATATATACCTAGACATTACAAAATAATGTCATTATATTATTTTTTATTTTTGAATATAATAAAATATCCAAATGCTATGGAATTTGTTACAAATTTAGCTAAAGTCTTAAAGGATTAATAGATATTTCGGATTTTCATGACGTTTTAAAATCAAAATCCGGATACAACTATAGCTTATTTTGTATATATCAGTATCAGTTCAGATATAAATTTATACCGCTATATAAAATCGTATTAAATTGTATCGCGTCATTATTCGGATTTTATAATAATATAAAGATCATTATAAAAGCATCATATTAATTTTAATCGGGTTATTAGAAGTTGAAACTTTTTTACTTTTTTTTACATTTATAAAGTTTTAGCTAGCCTAGACGTATATTAACACATAAAAATATTAAGTAACGCAATTTTATTTTTCGCGGTTTTCAAAAAGTTTTCCGCATAATCCTTTTTTTATTTAACTAAACTAAAAATTAATATTTAGCTAAAAATTTAACGTAGTTAGACAATAACGATGTATATCCAACTTAAAGTACGCAAACGTTTTCAAATTTGACGTGTTTCGCGGATTGTGATCAAACAGATTAAAGCGTTGTTTCGCGATATAGACATCAAAATTCGCAAAATAATGAACACAATAAGTAAAAAATGAAAAAATGCATTTTAAGGAAATGCACTTTATGCGGGAGGTTTTTGTTGCAAAATGACCTAAGAAAGCGATTTCTATTATTTATACATGAATGCCCATTACGTGAAGGTAAAAATTTAGCAAACAAAAAAAAAAAGCTGTTACTCTAGTGTGCAAAAAAAAATATATAATCAAAATAAAAAATCGAAAAGCCCCCCCCCCCCCCGAAACAAATTCCTAGCTACGTGCCTGACACCGCTAAATCGAAAGTTGCATATTCCATTTCCACCGGTCTAAGTTAAAAACAGTTAAAACATCTGTTTTTTTTTTTGTCATTTTAAGATAATTATTTATTTCTGGAATAAATCATTGAGAAAGTCTAAAATAAGCTAAAAATCTGTTTAATTAATTGCTAAATAGAGCTCATATTTGTATATAATTTGAACGATTTAGGTATTTTGTGCTGCCTTGTAACCATTGAACCAGTGCTTTAAATGTACAAAAAATAATAATAATAATAAATCTTTTTTAAGGAATGAATTTGGAATTTGTGCACTTGCTAATACTTATTATGTAAATATTTTTTAGTTTATATTAATATAATATAAAATTAATTATATGCTCCATGTTGATCTTTTATAATCCAAAATGAGTCAATAATTTCGCCATTTTTATCATCGGAAACTTGTTCAAAATATAAATGGGTAGTATTATAAGCCTTAAGGCGAGTATAGCCATAATCCTAAAAAATTAAAAAATACAAATAAAAAAAATAAAAGATTTTTTCATTTTCTACACTAACTTGACTATGAAAAGCACTCCATGTTGGAATATGGTTGACAAATGGTTCTCGTCCTTCTTTACAACCAGCTGAACCGGTAACTAAATGAACGGGGGCTTTTGGATTACGATAGGGTTCCTGATAAGAGCCATTTAACACTTTATAATCATATATTGGCCACAAACGTTCATAGGAATGTTCATGTGCCCATATTTCTACATCAACTCCAAATCTATAAAATAGTTCTTCCAAGCCAAACATATGTACAAAAGGCCAACCAACTCGTGTCAGCGTCTCCGAATGTGTACAATCATTATCATTTTCATTGCTGCAATACATTGGACGATGCCCATAAACAATAATCCATGGTCGTCTAGCACGATTTTCACGTTTTGTAGCCTCCGCTAAATCTTTCTCAAGCCAAGAATATTGAAAGACTAAAGTTTTTAAACCATAGTTTAAAAAATAATACATTTCCGTTGAAATGCCAATAAAATGAACTGGTCCTAAATTAAAACTATAAAATAAATTTTCAGTACCCCCAGGCATGCTAAAACGGGCTCTATAATTAGAAAAATTACTAAAAACAAAAGAATATATTTTAAAAATGTTTAAAGATCTTTGTTATATTGGTGTACTTACTATTTCTCTTCATGATTGCCTGGTACTACCATATATGGTAGATAAGCTGCAACACTTTCTATTTGTCGCATAAATTCATCGCCTACCCGAGCATTATCTGTGTTCATATCGTATGCAAAATCACCCACATGTATAATAGCATCATACATGCCATTTTGTGTATCTTGTTGCAAACGAGCTAAAGATTGAGCATTTTCATTACCCATATCACCAAATAGCGCTATACTTGGAGACCACTTGTCACCCTTTGGTACAGTATGAAATTCAAATTTTGCTGACCAACCCAAATTACTACCACAATGATAAACATATTTGGTAGATGGTTTTAAATTTAATAGTTTAACCTGATTTTAGGAAATAGATAAAAAAAAACAATATTTTACCAAGAAAACAATAACAATGTGTAATATATCGCTCATTTACTTCAATAACGTCATAACTCAAAAATTTTGATTTTGTAGAAAACGAGTTAAAAGTTTTCAATTTACTCCCACCTTGAAGAAAAAAAATAACGACATAATTTCTCTCAAGAGGTGAGTACGATTTTTTTACACAATATGATACGTGATATAACGAATAATTCTGCGTCATTTACTCAAAAATCATGTTTTTTGAGTTGTGACGTTCTTGAAGTAAATGAGCGATATGTATATTTCTCAATTACCCGATGTATATATTGAGATTTTTGTTTATCCCCACCATCTACAAACTTTTCTTTAGTTCCTAAGATTTTATAGGTAAATTTATTGTTATCCCCGTACTCTACTATCGATTCATCAGTGTCATTTCGTGTTGACCAAGTAATTACGATATCATGTGGTTTTTCTGTAATTTAAAATAATTTATATATTTTAAAAACACATGGCAATATTTAAATATGTTTATATACAAAAAAAAAAAAACTAAAAAAATAATAAAATATTAAATTGTTATTGTTTCCTTATCATTGTTTTGCTTTAAATATTTCCCATAAAACTTATTTTTTTATCAGTTTAGCTTTGAAAAACAAACATCTAGGACAAAACTAAGTAGAGCGTCATTATATGAACTTTTTACGGCATATGTGACTAAAATTATAAACAAAACGCTTAAATGAATGAAGACTGTGTACTTTCAGGCTTATAAATCATAAGATCTCAAAATTGCCAAAAACACAATTTTTGAGCTTATCTCTTTAAAAAAAAACCTGACTTGATAGAACATTTGAAAACGAAACAGTTGTTATAGTTTATGTTGAAAATTTAATTATAACATACAGTGTCAGCCAAAACTAACTGAACAAAATTTCATTCTTATTCTTTTGAGTGTATTTTTATAACTACCGCTCATATTCATATTTTGTAAATGCTTGTCGATTAGTTATGAGATAGTGGACGATATTTCGATTTCGATGCGCCAGAACCCCTTTTTCGTGAGGTTCGAAAAAAAATGTAGAGCCAAAAAACGGGGCAGGTGGAGTGGAGGATATGGCTCCTCATCGGGGTCAAAGATAGGGGTATAAATACAGCGAGAAAGAATGCGACGTATATGATACCGGGGAAGAAGACGTTGATATCGAGGAAGAAGAAGACGAAGGTGATTTGGAGATAGCGGCAGCAGTGTCAACCAAGACCGTGCTCGACCAGTGCCTGTTCTTAGCTTCCTAGGTGTGAAAAGAATTGTGTTTGCATCACCTTAACGGTTCAAGATAGAGAGTAGGTATTTTCTACGAAAATGTTGGAAGTTGAAAAAAATTGGGGGTCGATCATACATTTAACTCCTCTATATGCACCTTAGGAACAGTTCGAGCGGTGGAAGCAAATTTAAAAAAAAAAAATTATTTTCACTCCACTTAGGGAGTGAAGATTTGGGAGGCATGTTTTGACAAAATGTTGGAGTTGAATAAAAAGTAGTGGTCGGTCATACATTTGACTCTTCTAGGGCCACGCTTCCGACAGCTCTAGCTGTGGGACCAAATTTTATAAAATAAATTAATTTAAAAAATTTTGGGTGTCGGTCATACATTTGGCTCCGCTGGGGGCACTCTGGTGGCAGTTAGAGCAGTGGGATCATATTTTATTAAAAATTACATTTTTGTATTGGAGCCCTCTTAGGTGATAGGTAGGTTTAGGAAAAATGTTGGAAAATACATGTATTCAGAAGTTAGGTGTAAAAATATGAACTCTTTTTAGATTTTCATACATACTATGTTAAACTTTTATTATTTGGAACCAATGTTGTCCACCGATACCTTTTACATACCGTTATCCGTTTTAAACAGGTTTCAAATTGACAACCGATACAATAACAATACCGAAACACTTGAATTTTAAAATACCGGTATATCGCACACGTTTCGTTACGATACCGGTATTGAATCGGTTTAATAAAAAATATGTTCTTTGCAAAAAACTACATTTTGTTTTATATAAAACATTCAAAATTGTTAATCAATTTCAATTTATAATTTTTTTAAATAGAAAATTGTATTACCAACTTGACGTACGGTTACAAGCTTTTAATTTGCGTTGACAAGACTTTTATATTTTTTTATATGATCTCGATACAAATATTTAATATTAGTTGTAAACCAACTTGTGTTTCAAATGAACTTGAAAAAGTGTGTGCTTAAAAAGTAAAACTTGAAATATTAAATAATTTTTTAAAATGTTATGTTCATACTAGCTTAAAACCCCGATACTTCGTTACGAGGAGTTTTAACTGCCGGAATATATTAAAAAAAAACTTTTTTATAAGAACTATTCACTTTAATATTTTTTTATCGCTTGTGGTATGTTTTAATTTCAAGTCTCAGATTTCTACCTTATTTGCTTTGTATAGGTCATTAAACTTTTCAAGGTATTTATTTTTAAAACACCATTTCATTAAAAATTGAAAATGTGTATCTTCATAAGCACATACCTCACGAAACTCATATTTTAAGTTTCAGGCGTTAGGGCAGGACGTTAAGGTGAAACATTTTGAACCTCTATTTTTACTACGGATCCTAGCGAAAATTTCAAAAATACTTTAGCTCTGAATGATTAAAATTTCATTTTCTAGAAGAAACAAATATTGTCAGGCTTTCAAGGGTCTACCCCGTAGGAGTTTCTAAAAATACCGTCCATGCGGGTTTCTAAGCGGAATTAGGAACCCACATACTAAGTTTCAAGTTCCTTGCTTAAGCGGAATGGCTAGGCCGCTTCGGGGGAGACTTGACTTATAACCTTTTGTCCTTCCCCGTACGAATTTCCAAAAACCCCGTCTTATCGTGCGCCAAAGCCGTCAGAGGAGACTAATATGCCAAATTTCAAGTTACTAGCTCTATCGGTGTGGGCTGGTCGTTGATGATGTTATATACATATATAGAAACCTATGCCAATTTAGTAAATAGACAATTTTAAAATGTTTGTAATTAAAAAATTAATTTTTTTTTTTTTTAAAAGTATTTTTATTTATAACACAGCATGGACTATAAATTATTAATTCACTTTTTGTGAATGTTGTCCAAAGCATGATACTATCAATCATGCTTTGAACAACACTCATGTAAATTTTTTTACACTGCTTTTAATCTTTTTCTTCAATTCTTTAGTGCATTTGGCTTTCCATCCATTTTCATACACTTTTTGGCAAAAAAGATCCCAAAAGTCCTTAATTGGACGCGCTTTTGGGACGTTTGGAGTATTTGCCTATTTCGGTACAAAATGGATGTTTTTTACATTAAGCCATTCTAACATCTTTTTAGCATGACAGCTTCCTAAATCTGGCCAAAAAAATGTCAACTTTAGAGTGTCTATCTCTGATAAATTTGTTTAGTTTGAGTAAACATTTATTAATGTAAACATCCGCCTTTACAGCTATAGCTTTTGAATAGTTGTGATATACATTTTGCTAGCACTCTAGTACTATTAGCTCAAACTTTTCTTTGGCCGAATACCGTACCTTGTTGGGAGTTTTTTTCAAGTCATCAGAATAAAACCCAGAATTACTACTTCCGTTGTTCCAAGCAAAAGAAAAGTATTTTTCATCATCCAACATTATTTGAACATTTTTTTTCATAAAGTTATTTCTCAGTTGTCTGCTTTTTGTTGGTATCTCTGTAAATTGATTTGTGTACTATATTTGGGTACTGTCCTCAGGTACAGTTTCACTTTCATTTTGGAGTAAGTTTTTCCGAATTGTATAATTGCAAACGTGAAATTTTCTTTATGACTTACGATTTGATGACCTAATTTGACTAATCTACGATTTTTTCAATTTAACAAGCTCAGCTGCTTTCAATTTTTTTTTTGATGTCCTTTCATTTTTATTCCGGTTGATGCCATTCCATTTTTAGACCGTTTGAATATGGAATATATTGTTTTACGAATATGGAATATATTGTTCAACCCCTTTCATTTTGCATATTTTCACTTTGCAGTTTAATAAAGTTATTTATTTATATATAAAATATAATATCGAATTAACTGTTAATATCTGCGATGTTAGAAGGGTTAAAGTGGAATATAACATCTTAAAATAAAGCTTAAAGTCTTAGCTACAATTAAATAATATATATTTTGTACCTTTAGTTAAGTCAAATATCGAGAAAATTGAGTATTTTCTTAAAAGTTCGTTTAAAAAAACAGACTTTTATAATTTGACGCTAATGGAACTGGAAGTATTATATCTCAAATGAAAGGTGCTTCAATTAGCTTTTAAATGATATTTTGTTTCGATCCGATCACAATGAGAACCGGCGACCAAAAAACGTATTTTTGAGCTCAGCATGAGAATTTCTATTGATCGTGAAAATTTGAAGCTAATGCGAGTTACAGTGGTGTTCAAAACATTTGCAACTGAAATCATGGTTTAGGTAATTATGATTCTTTTGATCAAAAAGATTTGTGGTCTTAGTTTTTTTTTTTTTATTATTAAATTCAGTTATAGCATATTATTTTACAAATACAAAAAAATTATTCATAACTTCTCAAAAATAAATATAAAGTAATTTTAACAAAATAATTCGATAGTGCAGTGTTCAAAACATTTGCAACTCTTAAAGTAATTAACAGAAAATACAAACAATGGTTTTAACGCTCAGTATTTTGTAGCGTAGCCATTATTTTTTATAACTTCTGAACACCTCTTAGGCATTGAGGCAATGAGCTTTTTAATATAATCGTCAGAAATTTCATTCCACTGCTTCTCCAACTCGACGAAAAGTTCATCACCATTTCGAAATACTTTATTACCGATATTCCGTTTTACAATCATAGACATGTTCTCAATCGGGTTGAGATCGGGAGATTGAGCCGGCCACGACATGATATTAATTTTATTTTCCTGTAGCCAAACTTTTACAACCCCCGCCGTGTGTTTTGGGTCGTTGTCGTGCTGGAAGGTCCATAAGAGTGGCATTTCCCATTCAGCATACGGAAGCATAACTGAACTCAAAAGATCTCTATAGATTGTGGCCGTCATTGTAATAGTAATGCGGTGAATTGGGCCAATCCCATTTCCTGGAAAACACCCCCACACCATAATGTTTCCACCTCCGTGCTTCACTGTGGCGGTTGTGTATCTGGAATTAAACTTTTCTCCTCATGGTCTTCGAACATTGGCTCTTCCATCTGATCCCCGGAGGTTGAATTTTTCCTACACAAACGGTTTTTTTGTACATCTATAACTTCTAAGACCATATTCTCGGGCTCATCTTTTAATGGTGGAAAGACTGGCATCTATTAAAAGTTCAGTTTTAGCTTCTCTGGGAACTGCTTTGGATATTTCGTAAAAAAATTCTTGATTTTCCGATCTTCTCTTACAGTTGTAATACTGGGTCTTCCACCTGTATGAGTTGTGTGGATGTTACCACTATTAACAATGCGGCAAATCGTTGATTTTGGAACGGAGTACTTTATAAAAATGTCTTTTTGGGAAAGTCCATTTTGAAAACCATTTAAAACTTTTGATTTAAAATCAGAAGTGTATTTATTTCCTGCCATTTTTTACAAAAATTATTCTTACGATGTTTATGCATCCAACATCTTATTACAACTATTAAAGAACAATAATTATAATAAATTTGTTTACAAAATGTAACGGCCTGAATCTCATATTAAAAAGGAATGCGATTACCGTTATATCCTAGCATTTGTTAGTATAAATTGTATCGTTAAGAGTAAGAATAATGAGAGTTGAAAATGTTTTGAACACCTGCATTTTGAATACATCTATTATTATTATTTTTTTTTTGTTTCAATTTAACGGAATTAATTTTTTTATTTGTTTAACATAAAACAAAGTCTGAAGAATGTGTAAAAAAGAAATTTTAGTAACTAAGTGTGATGTTTGAGAAAGTAGACAGTAACAGGAGGTTATGGCAAATTTTAAATAACTCCGGGTGTTGTAGAGAGCAGAGCTCGCGATTAGTAAATGTTGATGTTAATACTTTAAATAACTCTTTTGCTTCTAATGGTAACTTTAATGTAGACCATTTTGATTTTGATTCATTAAATGGTGAAATAGAAGGTTTTTCATTTAGGAATATATACGCTGATGATTTATGGAGTGCCTTAATGAATGTCAAGTCTAATTCGATAGGAGTAGATGGTTTTCCCCTTAAATTTATTAAATTAGTATTTCCATTCATTCTGGAACCACTTTTATATCTTTTTAATTATATTATAACTACTTCTTCTTATCCTGATGGATGGAAACTTGCTAGAATTGTTCCAATACCGAAAAAGGGGTCTGTGGATTTTAGACCTATTAGCATCCTTCCTTGTGTTTCAAAAATTATGGAGCATGTATTGAAAAAACAAATTTTAGACTATATTAATCAACATGACTTGTTGAAGAACATTCAATATGCTTACAGGGAGAGGCATAGTACATCTGCTATGTTAGTGGGCATCACTGAGACTGTTAGGGAGCATTTGAATGAGCATAGGAACTGTGTAATGGTATCTCTAGACCTTACCAAAGCTTTTGATCGTCTAAATCACAACATTCTTATTGTAAAACTGAAACAAAAACTTGGATTTTCGGTAATGGCTTGTAAATTGATACATTCTTATTTGCAAGGGAGGTCGCAGTTTGTAAGAGTAAATGGAATTGAGTCTAGTATTATTCACACATATTCTGGAGTTCCACAGGGCTCGGTCATTGGACCTATTTTATTCTTACTTTATTTAAATGGTATTGTTGATTGCTTGGATCTAAGCTTGGTTAAGCCATTTATATTTGCAGATGATATTCAATTGCTATTTGGTAACTGCAGAGAATTTCCTGAGGTACTGACAGCGGTAATTAATTTTACACTTGATAGGTTAAATAACTGGATGATTAGCAACGATTTTTCTATTAACCCTTCCAAGACAAAGTAATCGTTATTGCAGAGTAGATTATCCGGAAATACATTTTGCTGGTACAAAAGTTGATTTTGTCCAATCTCTTACGTGCTTGGGTGTGATAATTGATGAATGTCTGAATTTCGGCCAGCATATTGACTCCATCTCCGCTAAAGTTACATTAGGTCTTAGAAAATTATATAGTTGTGGGCTGCATCTTCCATTGGGGGTAAAGTATACTGCAGCGTATGCGTTGTTAATGTCTCATGTCAATTATTGCATTGAGATTGATTCTGGCACATGGGGTTATAATTTGACTAGGATTGAACTTATTGTTAAAAGAATTGTGAGATTTGTGTATGGTGTTGGTCGTCGTGATCATGTTTCTGCGGCTGTGAAAAGATTTCTGGGTTGTTCATTTAATGACTACTTACGGTTAAGAAATTTGTTATTCTTTTACAAGATAATGTACTATGGAGTTCCGTATTATCTATATTCACGATTCACATTCACGAGATATACTACAACGCCACGTATTGTTGAACCCCTTATTTCATGTAGGATCTTTGCTCAATCTTTCATTATAAGAACTTGTAGGGATTGGAACTACTTACCATACCATTTGCAAAATTTCACATTAACACCTGGTACTTTTAGGCACAAGCTTTTAGCTTACTTTCGAAGTAATTCATAGTTGTATCATTTTATTTTTAAATTCTTATTATTAAAAGTTGTGATCGATAGGGACTTGATGTATAATGACGTTGTTTGTGCCTCTGCCATATCCAAAAAAATTAAATTTGAAGCATACGATTTGAAACATTAGACACTTTTGCTTTTTTTATATAATCCTGTTTTAGGGATATATTTTTTTTTATGTATATACGGCTATTTACATATAACATAAGAAATTTTGTAAATATTTATATGAATTTGTACAATGTATTAACAATGCACTTTGGCCTAAGTGGCTTATTGCGTTGCAAATAAATAAATAAAAGAAAAAAAAAAAAAAAAAAATCAATGAAAGCAACAAATGCGATCTCAGTTCCAAATTTTTTGACCACTACTGTATGTCCGTAAACTGGAGTTTAGCCCAAATAAAAGTAAAACAAAGATTGAAATCAACAAATGATGGAAAAAATAAACAATTAGTAGATTGTATTATTTGTGTCCGTCGACAATAGTCTGAACAATCAAACGATTTTTCTTTTATACTTTTTCTGACAGAATTTTTTAACACTTTTCATCATACTTGTGTGAAGTAAAGTATAAACATATGTGCGATACTGTAAACGGGGTTAAAACTCTACTTAAGCCAATATCATTTTTGAAATTCTGAGGATGTTTCCTTTTGCGTTTTTTTTTTTTTGGCCCTAGAGAACAAAAATATAAAAAATTTCAATTTTTATTTTATGAACGCCCAATAAAGTGCAAACTGTTCCAACTTTTGATACAAACTGTGACAATACTTTAGCCGAGCACTGTATCTCCCAAATGTTCGCCAATAATTTGTTAAAAAAAAAATAAAAAATATACTATAGAAATTAAAAAAAAATTTAACTTACCTCCAAATGATAAATGAACTTGTTCGGGTTGGTAATGAACTATATCCAAATTATTAAAATTGTCTTTATAATCTCCATTTATAACTTTTTTTGCTAAAACTGCGTCATAAAGAACATAAAATAATACACAAAATAGTAAAATACGCATTTTGTTCACAAATGGAACATTTACAAATTAAAAATATATATAAAATGAAGCAATTGCAAAACACCGAACTTTGGAATAAGTGATTAAAATGATTTCTTTGTTATTAAATAGTCGAATGTTAAATTAATAATGCAATTGAATTCACTTCTTTTGTATAATAGATATAAATCATAATAGAAATAGACTAAATTATAAACAGTGTTGCCAAAATCGGTAAAACAAAAAACAGCTGTAATAATAGCCTTGTCCCTCACACTTAACCATAGATTACATAGAACTCAAACTCTTTTTCTTTTAATAACAGGCACATTTTTTCACACTCATTTAAATATTTTTTGTATAGGTACACACAAAAAATCGTTGTCAAGTAATTAGGAGCATTTCAACTAATAAAGTTTTTTCACATAAATTATTCAAAAATGTTTTTTGCAGATTAACTTTATTAGTTGATATGCTCCTAATTACTTGGCAACAATTTTTTTGGGTGTATACAACGTATGTCCAACAAATTCTACTTACTTCGAGTTACTTGCACTGACAGCTAATGTCAAAGAGTTAGAGTTCTATGTAATCTATGCACTTAACATGGAACTTAAAAAAACGATAGGCAGCACTTTTAGTACAATTGAATACAAACTGACAACAAATCGACTTTAAAAAATTATAAGTGTTAACACTTAAAATGACAAATGTCAAATTTTGTACTAGATTTCTTACCACGTATAGGAAAAAGCAAGCCTAATAAAAAGATAATTTTCTCATAAAAAACAGCACAAAATTGAATTTTTAATAATGAAATATGTATTGTAATTAAATTTCTAAAACAATTTAGCCAAAGATACGTTCTGTTTGTTTATGAATTAGTTTCTTAATTTGTTTAACCATTTTTTTAAAGCTTCCTTAAATGTAGACAAAAATAACACTAGATCTAATGTGAAAACCGTTCTTTTGGCAACACTAAATCGAGGCTGATTAACAGAGTTGATTCTTTTTAATCTGGCAATACCTTATAATAACTCCGTTTTTAATAAAAGAAAGTAGTTACTGACAGATTTGGGTATTTTTTGTTGGTCTTTGGGGACAAAAATTTTATATTGGGGACAGTGACTTTTTGGGGATTTAAAAATATTTAGGGGAGTTTTTGGGAATATTACACATTTTTTCCAAAAACGTTTAACTTTGTGACAACTAAAGCGCTTACCAGAGTAGGCAAATTTGATTATTTTTTTGCGTTTTTGCTTTTTTATTTATTTTATTAATTAATAATCATATAATTACAAATTATATACTATTTCCCTAACCGAGCACTAGCTACTATGGCTTTCGCGCGTTGTAGCGAAAACAGACCAGTGGTGGGAATCGAACCCACGACCCCCGCACTGATAAGCCAGCACGCTACCAACTGGCCTACAGGGGCGCACACGCGTTTGTGCTTATTTTTCCATTTGTACACATATTTGATTTTTTAATTTTTGGGCTCAAAACCAGATTTTTTTAAGATTTTTGAGGTTTAAATGGCATTTTTGAGATTTTATTCGCTTGAAATGCCTTTTTCTTCAAAACTGTTAGCTTTTGCTTTAAAATAGTTAATGATTTTTCTTTATTGTAGTTTTGCTGTTGTTTGCCTTTTAACCAAGGTAGGCCATCGATACAAAAGCCTCTCAAATTAGTAACCAATACCTAATCTCTTGATTCCAATAATACCGGTATACCGTAACCGTTTCCCTTAATACCAATATCGTACCGGTATTAAATCGGTTATTAAAAAAAGTTTTTCAGCGTTTTATACTGAAAATATAAACTTGTTTTAATACAAAGTATCGAAATTGCAAAAAAAAAAACAATTTTGTTAATAAAATATAGAATTGGTAACCTAACGTATGTTGACATTTTTTTAAATTACATTGTCAACATTGTGTTTTTTAATAACAGCACATAATTTATTGTAAAATTAGGGTTTTCAATAATGCCGATATTGATTTTTCGTTTTCGGTTATACCGATACGAATAAAATGCCATAAACACAAATGATTTCTTCCAGCTTTTTTCTGTAGACCTTTTTTTTGTTGGGGAACAACGAAAATAGTACTTGGCAAGCCTGCAAACATTGTGATTAATCTCTAACAACTCTGTTTTGATTGAATGCACGTGTAGAGCAAAGAGAAAATAATAAAAACAATTCTTTTGAAACTATTTTTATTTTCATAAATAAATATGGGTGGTAAAGGCAAAATTATTAATAAAAAACGTAAATTTCAAGGACATAAAGAAGATGATCCAGAATTCGATTTGACCAAAAAGCATTTGAAGACCAGCCATTTACGGGCCATGGAAAAAAGGTTGATTGTTGTTTTAGAAGGAGCTCAGTTGGAAACTGTTAAAGTACATTTTTATATTTTGTTATTTCAATAAAAAAAGTTAATAACTTTCTATTTTCATAGGTGGGCCATACATTTGAATTGTTAAACTGTGACGATCATGCGAATATAATGAGAAAAAATAACCGCGATCCCGGTTCCTGTCGGCCCGATATAACTCATCAATGTTTGTTAATGTTATTTGATTCCCCTTTGAATCGTGCTGGCTTATTGCAAGTTTACATACGTACGGAACGTAATGTACTAATAGAAATCAATCCGCAAACAAGAATACCGCGTACATTTAAACGTTTTGCCGGTTTAATGGTACAATTATTGCATAAATTCTCAATCAGGGCTAATGACACGTCCACCAAATTAATGAAAGTTATTAAAAATCCAATAACTGATCACTTGCCAGTGGGCTGTAAAAAGTATGCCATGTCATTTTCGGGCAAATTAATGACAAATATAAAAGATCTAGTGCCAAAGAAGAATGATGATGACGAGGAAGAACCCGTGGTTTTAGTTGTCGGTGCATTTGCACATGGTGTTTTGAAATGTGATTATACGGAAGCCTTGTTTTCGATCAGTAATTATCCTTTATCTGGAGCCATAGCATGCACAAAGCTATGTAGTGCTTTTGAGGAAGTATGGGGTATAGTATGATAATATACTTGTGTTTATTAGAATTAGTTATATTAAAATAAATTTTATAAAACTATAGTTTTAAATTTGTATTTGGGTTACTTATTTGCTGGAAATCTTATTAAATACTTTTAAATTAGCAAAATTAAAAATTTTATGTATATAAAATTTAAAGTCCTTGAAGTTTTTTTGATGACTTTTCGAGTTAGCTAAAATCTTTTATTTGATGTACGTTATGGCAGCATTAATACAGCGATTTAGTTGCCACAAAGCGTTTTAAATTTGTAAATGCCTTTTTGGCTCGGAGGTGATATTTATTGAGAAACTTAGTTTACGCTAGCCAAATATAATTGTGAATGTCAGACGTAAAAAACATCGATTTTCAAAAAATGTACGCATTATAAGTTTGTATCCCGTTATTGGTGAGCTGAGATCAACTTGGAATACCTAAGACTGTTTTAAATTACACAATTTTTTAAATAAACAAACCTCAATTCCATTATACGGCGCCAAAACTGCGAAATCGGAAAATTTTGGTTTCACTTATAAACCACTATACATATTCTTTCCCAAGTCTATTGATTTTATTTTGCATTGGTTTGGATCTGAACAAAAATAAAAAAAAACTTGTAAGTTTCAAGTAATTTTTTTTTTTAATTTGTCGACTCTTAAATGCCCATCAATTCTTAAGGTAAAGAAAAACTTTTCAACGTGCGTTTTTAAGTGTAGTCTACCTAACTTTGTCCATCGTTTCCTTCAATTCAAAAAACCTTCAGCACTAGGAGGCATTTAAAGTCAGTTTCAACAGGCGTCGAAACTTGTTATCTTAAGCCAAGAAAAAAAAACAAATAATTAAAATATATTTTGAGATATATATTTCTGTTCTAAAGTTTATATAAAAAATTGCAATCAGTTAATTTAATATTGTATAAAAAAGAAAAGAATACGCATGTTTACTAGAAGTGATTAAAAAGCTACAGCTGTATTCATAAGGTAAAACGAGTGTCTTAACATAGAGTGACTAACTTTTTTCACACACTAAATCCACATTCACACTAGAAAGCAAAACACGTGTTTTGCCAAAAGACGTATTTTATCTTTATTATATTCCAACAGTTCTTTATTCTTTTCCACTCGTTTTGGCAAAGCACGTGTTTTGCAATCTAGTCTGAATGCCGTAAAATTCCCATAAAGTAAAGTTGTGCACTCGATGTTAGACACTCGTTAAAAGTTATGAATACTGCAGTTATTGATGAGCTGCATATCAGTTATTTAATCCGACTATGCTTTACCAGCTGAGTTTTGGTCGACGGTTTTCTTTTTTAGTTCAGACTCCCGTTTAGCTGCCGCATCAGCACGTTGTTGTTTTATCAAAGCCAATCGAGCCAAATCTGCCTTGGCCTGAGCAGTTTTACCTTCAGCATGTAATTTCTCGTAACGCTGGCGGGCCTTTTGCTTATCAATTTGTTCGCGTTCCCGTCGAGATAACTCTGGTTTTGGTGGTGGTTCATCTCCATCAATTTTGATTTTTGAAACTTTTTGTGTGGCTTTTTTAACAGCACGATTAGGATTTTCAATTTCGATCAAACCGGCAACACCTTTTTTATCATTTTTGTCGTCTTCCTCTGAAGAATCCTCATCAGATTCTTCGCTGCTGGTTGGCATTTTTCCAGCAGGTGCAGATTTTGGTTTAGCACCTCGTGCTTTACTGCTACCACTGCCACCAGGTTGTTCCCCTTCATCTCCCGATGATTCTTCACTTCCACTGCTGCTGGCTTCGTCACTTTCTTGTTGCAATTCTTCGGGAGAGGTGAAATGGCGACTACGTCCCTTGTGATTTACATATTTTCCACGTGGCATGATTAAATAATAATTTTTTTAATATAAAGCAGTTTTTTTTAGCAAATTTTCTTTGCAAATTTTACTAATTGCGTTCGCACTTCTTTACCTTTTTTAGTTGACAAGACAAGCCAACATATAATAGTACAATAGTACTGTTCGTTTTCTTTGACAAGGGTATGAAAGCAGAGTTGTTATAACAAATTAATAAATATTTTAAATAAATATTTAAAATATTCAGACGAATAAAAATTGTTAACTTTAACCCTTGTGTTTACTCCAGGGCCAGGCCATTTTTGTTTTTTGTCGTGTATTTTTTATACTTAATTAGAAGCTATAGTAATGATATACCATGATATCCTCAAGGATACATTTTAGAACAGTTTAGTGCACATTTAATTCTTATTTTTGCTAGGGGGTGTAAAGTTTGGGGTTTTTAAAACTCTAGTCACTAATAAATAAATAAATATCCGTATTGCAACATTTTATTCCGAAAGTTTGAAAAAATTACTTCCAATTTTTAAAACAAAGTAAACGTGGCCTTTCAAAAATATTTTTTTTCAACTGAAAAAAGTAAGTAGGCTGTGAATTACAAGAACAATTTATTTGAACTAACAATGTGCATGAGCTGCAATGAAAATAATCAGTTCATTTGAAATTGTGATTCCAAATAGTATAGATTGTGTTTTGTTGATATTTTTTAAAAAATGAAAAAAAAAAAAAATAATGAAGAGATAGAAAAAGTTGACTTGGTCTATGAGTCGTAATCTTTATATTAACTTATACGTTTTCATATAAAATCGTCTAGTTTTGTACCGGGTCTGGCTAGACCCTGGTGTTATGAATGTGACAAATCAACTTGGTGTAAACATTAGGGTTAAGGCACCACACCAATTTTTTTTTTCTCTAAATATAATTATTTTATATCGAATTACCATGTTTCCATTATGAGTAAATCAACATATTTTGAGGAAGATACTTCAAACTGTTTTTACTAGCCATGAAGTATTTTGTGTATTCGAGTTTTCTAAATTAGTTTGACGTTTGTCAATTTTATTCTTTGTTTTTATAGAGAATTTACATAAAACAGTTTTTCTACTAAAAATGGGATTACATGCTTAATCAAGCACTAATAGGGAATTCACATGGACAAGTTAATCCTGAAATGGGATTAACTGCTCAATCAAGCACTAAACAAGGTAATTAAACCCATTTTTAATCTTTTTGATTAACAGTTAATCTATCTTTTTATATAATTACTATTTCTAAACGACTCTGTATTACACACTTATTGTGTGTAACTCTGTGTGTTTTATACAAGTTCGGTTGGCAACGCCAACATAACAATACCTACATAAAAAGTCAGGTAAAAATTCACATAAGAGGCTGCCGCAAAAAATTGTTGGCGCTGTGTACAAAACTTTTTGCTAACACCGGTATTTTCCTTGTTCCTCTTATGTCGGAAGACTATCGGCGCCACCTTGGTATGTTAAAATGACATAGTTAATCTTTTAGCTATTAAATTAATAAAAAAAATGCACATGTTAACGAGGAAGATTAAACAGGTAGATTAACGTTAATCAAGTTGATTAATTTCGCAGTCTGAACTCCCTATAAACAAGGCGATTAAACCTCTTTTAATCTTTTTGATTAACAGTTAAACAAACTTTGTATATGAATACTATTTCAAGGCGTCTCTATTTTTATGCTACTAAGTGCGTGCAACTCTATGTTTTGGTATAATTTCTGTTGGCAGCGCTGGAAACATAAATACAAAGCCAGGTATGATTTTTAGCGTTAACAACCGAAATTATATAAACCACAAAGAAATAGAAATCAGATAAAAAGCTGGATTAAATGTTAATAAAACAAAATTGTTTAATAGCAGTGTTAATCGGGAGTTAAGACTGCGAAATTAATCTGCATGATTAATGTTACTCCAACTTTTTAATCTTCCTTGATATGCTTGACAGCTAAACAATTAACTTTGTCAGTTTAAAATACCAATGTGGCGCCGATAGCGATCCGGCGTAAGAGTTGCAAGGAACATGTCAGCGTTAGAAAAAATTTGATCGACCTCACCAACATTTTTTGCGGCAGCCTTTGAACGCAAAATTTTACATGACTGTATGATTTTTTATGCGTTGCCAATCAAAATTTTATAGAAACAGAGTTGCACACAACTAGTATTGTGAATACAATCGTTTAGAAATAGTACTTTGATAACAAGTTAGTTTAACTGTTAATCAAAAAGATTAAAACATTTTTTTTCGCCTTGTTTAGTGCTTGATTAAGCAGTAGGACGGGTCGATTTAAAAATCGCTCAACGTTCAAGGAAAATCGTATTCTAGGGATCAAAATAAGAAACTTTGCCGAAGGAACCATACCTCTAAAACGTATTCTGATGTCCCGACTTTTGACCCGTAGGGTGAAATTTTGAAAAATCCCACTTTGACCCATTTAGAGTGCCCCAATCGAATTCAACCCAATCGAATATATTTATACTCTATTTCTTCCGGAGAAGAAATAGACACCCTAATCTTGGAAAAACTCCTCCTACTTTCTGAAATATCTCTATCCCGAGATTTGTACATTTTGCTAAAAAAAACACGGCTAAAAAGGCCCTCTTTTAACTTAAATTTTAACCCCTAGAATGATGATTTATGCATTAATCTGCTAGCGCGTCTCCCGGAGAAGAAGTATCTCCCATAATCTTGGAGAGATTCCTCCTACTTTCTGAAATATCAAAGTGGGCTTTTTCAAAATTTCAAAAAATGCCAGAAAATGCATTTGGTCAGTATTCGGTATTTTTAAGGAATATGGGCAAATTTTTAGAATGGAAAAATGTTTATTTTTTTTTTCACTGTTCGGCCTCCAAAAGTTCGGCCAAATCGAAGAGTTCGGCGGCCGAACTTTTAACTTTATAGCTAAACTTTGGCTTTTTCCTTAAATTTTATACACAAAATCGAATTAAATGGGCTCAACAAACATGTTCCCAATTCCAAAATTTGTCCTCATTGCCTCTAGATACCGAACAAACGAGCAAATATAGTTTTTTGGCCGAACTGTTCGGTCGGACACTAGTGATTTGAACATGATCCAAATATGCGCAGTTTGCATCGTCAAAACTGCTCATGGCTGAGAGAATGCAAACAACCGTCTTTTCATATTTCCATAGTGTGCAAATCACTATCGTGAATACAGTCACTATTTTTATTCTTTATAAGAATGCTACGTTACTTGTTTTGCCATACTTTTAAACTAATAAAGTCTTAATTCCTAAAAACGAATTGTATTTAGTATGGCAACTCTGTTTTTGAAGCGATGACAATTTTTTTCGAAGTTCAATGAAAATTATTCAAGTTCGAAAATGGTGGATCACCCAAAGATTTTAATAAAAAATTCACATTTTAGTTAATGGAATAAATTGCATTATTTTGTAGAACATACGTGTTTAATAAACAAAATAGTTAAACCCTATAAACAAAAGTGTGTTAACAAGAGAATTATTAAAAAAATGTAAGAAAAATAATGTACAAAATGCTATTAAATTAAAATGTGATGAAATTGTTAAGCAAATAAAAATGGTGGTTATTCCACCGAACAAGCGAAAAAACGCCTTGAATAACAGAAATTCATGTTAAAAAATTTAAAATGCCTGCCAAATTTATGAATAATGAAAAAAATAAAGTTGGAAAATGTTAAAACAAATTAATTAGGAAAAAATAATAAATTTTTATTTTCATGTTTTTTTAGTAAAGCTTAAAGAAAAGACAGCCATTTTGTTTCATTATTAATACTTATTTTTTTAGTACAAACACGTAGTTCTCTAGTAGCTCCCTTTCTTTGACATGTACATAGTTATCTTTTTTCCTCTTACAGCCGATGGCATTATTTAGTACAATAGCTGGAAAGAGACAAACATAAAGACATACATTTTCATACCCTATTTTACTCGTGAGTAATTTCGAAAAATAAAATGTATATTTGATGAAAACCCGCGTTCTTTCGGTCGGGTGCGCGTACGTTGTGCTGAAAATTTAATAAAATTAGTGTAAAAATCTATTAAACAAATACAAATTTAACAAAAATCTATAATTTAATGTAAGCTTTATTGATATTAAGTGATATTTAATGAATGCCTATAAATTTAATGGTTCAAAAAAGTGTTTGAAAAAAGTGAGACTCCGCTGGGCGACAGCAGCACATACAGAGAAACTACGCGAACGAACAAGGAGAAACACCACTGATTATTAAAAAGTACGAACATTTGTCTGAAAAAAGTACCAACAAAAAAAAAGTAGAAAGAGGTACTAAGAACGAAGAAAAAGTAAAAAAAAAAAAACGGGGGAAAATACGAATCGAAAAAATTTCACTATTCAACGTCGCGTGTATATGCGAATTAAATGTGTGTATAAAACATTTGCTGTTTGCTGCGTACGTGTATGATTGTGTGTGAGCGTATGTGTTCGTGTTGATTTCCAAAGGTGCCGTAATTTGTCAATCGTTGTTTTAATTGTTGTTGCCCGGGAGTTAATAGGCATAAAAAATTAATAAATAAATGTATATACAAATTATTATATTAAATAAAAGTTATAATTTCATTTTAGAGTTTTAGTCATATAATGGATTTAAGTGTGTGTGTGTAAAGAAATACTAAAAATTCCATTTTAAATTATAAAAGAATTATTTAAAATAAAAAAGCTATTTGTAATGTAAATACAAATAGCATGCCTAATAAATATTGATGAGACGGTGTTGTATTATAAAAAATGCAATTAAAAATAAAACATAAAAAAAAATTTAACAAAATATATCTCAAAGAAAAAGTATTAATCTTCTCCTATAAAATAGAAAAAACCCTTGTAAGGATTACTACAAACTAGATTAAATTACGATTGGATACTACAAATAACAATACATTTTTATGGTAAATATATAATTAATTTATACTATTTTAAAAAAACATAAAACTGACATTATTTACTTTATATTCACAGAAAATTCGTAATAGGTGAATTCCAATTTTTGTCCACAATAAACTCTTAGAGCGTGTAACTTTTATAAAAAATATCCTGAGTTTAACTTTAAACACTGATACTTCCATATATAAATATGACATTCATAACTATATTGCCGACCTTAATCTAATTCTAACCTATCCATATCAAGAAAAGTTGCTGTTTTTATTCAGTTTCTTTATTAATCCATTAATGTATCCATCTGTTCAACCAGATACCTTTTGCATTAAGTTTTACCCTACGAAAAGCGGGAGAGAGTAGAAGGAAAACGTCCAAAACTGTCGATTGTTTTTGAATTTTGACACCAGCCTTTGTAAATCTGTCAAAGTCATTACCCCGAATATCCTTAAGTCCAGTTACCCAGAACAGTCGTGTATTATGCTGCTCATTGAAAACCTTCAGCTCTCTATGGCAGCGGCTAACTGCCTTGAATCCGATATTTCCCGCAATTAGAGCCTTTATTGCCGCTTAAGTATCGATGAAAAAAGCTGTTATCGCATCTGAATATTGGCATCACCGATATTTGCCTTGTAGCCTCGGCTATCGAAAATATTTCTACATAAAAAATACTGCAGTCATCCAAAAGTCGATATGATTCCTTAATACCAAGTTCTACTTCCATTGTTCATCGACGTTTTCTAGCTGACCATGTATACATTTAACTGATAAAAACTAACTCTTCCCATTTCCAAGTCAAAGATAATAAAATGTTTGGCTTACCCTCGATTAAGTTGTACAAATCATGTAATCCGCTACGAGACCCTTTACCGAATCACCCAGAAGGTTCATATGCAGCACAATCCTGTTTCTTGGACATCATATATGATGCAATCATAATTATAATTATTTTCTAGTCTTTAAAGTTCACATCATTTCAATTTTTGCGTATTAGCTGATATTTAATTTTTGTGTCTTAAGGCTCCTTTATTCCAGATGTATCGTATTGTATCGTAGAAATATGTTTCCAATCAATATTTAAATATTTTTTTTATAATACACTACCCCGAAAATCAAGATAAACATCAAAATAGCGGCCCTAGTGATAAAATCCGGCAAGCGGTACCGTTTTTAAAAAACCTCCAAAAACACTATTTTATTAATTAAAATTAAGTTACTGCGACTTTTGTCAGAAATTTGGTATAAAAAAGATTAAAAAATTGTATCGTTCTGCATTAAAAAACTATAAAAATCTGAGGTAATAATAAGATTATTTAATTTTTCAATGCGATTTTTATATAAAAAAAATAAACAATTTTCTAATTTTTCATCCGTTACATCGTCGAAAAGTTGTCGAAATCAGCTAATAATTTTTGTAACTTATTAACACTTGCACTGTGGTACCTATTTGTAACATACACTTTGTATGCCTAAAACTAAGTTTTTATGTATAGGTATATCGGCACGAATCTGACCATGGGTTTTTCGATTTAAATTTTGTTTTACACGCACAAACTCTATGGATCCACTTAAAGATTGGAACATTCGTAGATTCTTTAATATATATCGGGTCATTATCATTTATTGGAATGTTACATCTTTTATACTGAGCATTAAATTTATTGTTCAACGTCATGCAATTTATCCTGGATTTACAAAAAAATGCATATTTGCTAAATATGTAATTTTTGACAGAAACAAGTCTAGTCTGATTTGAAAATTAATATTGTTTGTAATTTTTAGAGAAAAGCGTGTATTCTTCTTCTTAACCTCAACATTTCTAAACAATTTGTTATTTTTTATTTTTCAGATGTATAATTCTTAAATGAAAGACATTTAAACGTCTCCCTAACACTAAATTCTAAATTCAATCTTTTTTAATTTTGAAAAATAAAAATATAACATGTTGTGGTTTTTCTATGGAAACAAGATGCAAGTATTTCAATAACACAGATTTTCTAACCAAGAAGCAGACTATACTTTAATATTAAAGAAAAAAAGAATATTTAAAACGTACACTCTTTTTGCATATTTCTTATTTTTCAATAAAACTAAATCGAGCATAAAACTGGGTTTTTCGAAATTTTAAAAACTAAAATCGCCAATCTTTGAGTTTTCCCATAGAGTTTCTGAATGCAAGATTAAATTTAATTCGGAAGGGTAAAAAAATCGCTTTATGGCCGGTCTTCGGTGGAATGGCCGATATATTAAAAACATTCCCGAGTAAAAAGAGTTATTAATATAACTCTTCAAAACGTACACGCTTTTTGCATATTTATCATTTTTCAATAAAACTAAATCGCGCATAAAACCGTGGGTTTTTTCGAAATTTTAAAAACTAAAATCGCCAATCTCTAAGTGGTCCCACAGAGTTTCTGAATGCAAAATTAAATTTAAATCGGAAGAGTAAAAAAATTACCTTTATGGCCAGTCTTCGGTGGAATGGCCGATATATTAAAAGCATTCCCGAGTAAAAAGAGTTATTAATATAACTCTTCATATTTCTCATTTTTTTAATAAAACTAAATCGCGCATAAAACCGTGGGGTTTTCGAAATTTTAAAAACTAAAACTAAATTGAAATCGGAAGGGTAAAAAAATTACCTTTATTTCCGATCTTCAGTGGAATGGCCGATATATTAAAAACATTCAAGAGTAAAACGAGTTATATTATTTAATACAACTACATATATAGCATTATATATTACTTTGTATGGCACAGTATAAAAAAATATATAATTTTTGTTTTTCGAACAAATTTTATATTGACACATCAAAATGTATCTTTTTACTTATGTGGCCATATTAAATCAGATCTGTCACAAGGAATTTAAATTCTAAGATGAAATTGAATCCAGTTTCATACAAAAATTTTAAATAAATATTTTTGTTTGAAATCAATTAAATTCCATTTATAATTTTAAATTGTTGTTTGAAAATTTCTTGGAGAAATTATTATAAAAAATTTGTGTGGATTGTTGCGTTATTTATTTGATTTTTTTGTTAGAAAAACAATTTACATATAAATAAAGTCCACTTTAATTTGTTTAAAACAAGCGGAAATCCATTTTCCTAATAGGTATCTGTCGCATATTCTTACTTCAAATAAAAAAAAGACTTCAATCTTAAGGTCTTTTTAAAACGGCTTAAAACCGGTTTAGCTCACGGGATGTTATCACAAGAGCCGAAATACTTTAGGAGTAATCATAAAACATATTAATCTTTATTTTTAATGGGTGCATCTTGCATTTTTTTAAAAAGCCTCAAAGTGAGGCACTCTAGTATACAAATATTAAATTAGCTAAAAGTGCTTCTGACATGTTTTTTTTCAATACATTTTTGCTTTTCGAATAGTTATAATAATTCGCTATTTTCAACAGTATCAATTAATTATTTAGCAACTGAATCAGCATGGGGGGCTCAAGGGACAGTGGGCATCTTCGCCGATAGCCAAGCGGCTTTAATGTCCCAGAGCTCGTTCGTCACATCCTCTGCTCTCGTTGGTCAGTGCAGGGAGGAACTATCCAGGCTAAGCTGTATATCCCAAGTTACTCTAGTTTGGGTCCCCGGCCACAGAGACCTCTACGGTAATGAAAGGGCAGACGAATTGGCAAGGGCAGGATCTGCTTTAAACGTCTCTACATCGGTGTCAGTCGTTGCACCGCTGGGGACTGTTAAGGGGGAAATTTTCCGGCACTATTTTCGCAGGGCGGGGGACAGGTGGCATAATTTGGATACCTGTAGGACCGCGAGACTTACGTGGCCCAACTACGACCTAGGGCGTACAAACTCTCTCCTGAGCAGGAGCAGGAGGGATGTCTCGAGGCTGACGGCTGTTCTGACCGGTCACTGGCTGATTGGTGGGCATGGCATTAGACTTTGGATTGTACGCGGTTCGCATTGTCGAAGCTGCGGCATACCGGGCGAGGAGGAGACTGTGGAGCATCTTCTCTGCGATTGTCCGGCGCTGCAGAATATTCGACTCCGGATCTTGGGTGACCATATACTGGACGACCTCTCGGTAATATCACGTGTGGGATTCGGTGATCTCATACGTTATCTTAACCGAACGGGGTGGGTTTAGTACTCCGGATACTAGTTCCTTACGGGTAGTGTGGTCTCTTCAAAACGGAGTCGTTTTTTGACTCTACTTGATGCTCACGAGTAGCGTAAGCTGCCACTTAAACCAACCGAATCAGCATGCTGATCTACGAGTCGGTTTGAAATATTAAACACTTTGCCTTGAGATTGTCATTTTAAAAATATAGAAGACTTACTAATGAACGCTTTAACCATTTCAACTTATATTTCCACAACTTTTTTCTTAACTGCTCTACTATTTTAATTATTTGCTACTTCCTGCAAAGATGTAAACTAAAGGACATCCTCTTGAAGTCTAAACAAAATATGACAAGGAAAAAAATTCAACACCAAACTTGATTGATACTGATATTGAGTACTAGAAAGTTGATGTAAATAACTGTTTGTTGTCGTTTAAAATAATAATAAATTACGTTTAAAAAATAACTTTGCGAATTTAGAAATATATTTTGGTTTGTCCAAATATACTAACTTTTTTGCGGCGTTTATCGCTAATTTCTAAACGTTTAAACCAATAAATGTTCGAAGTTTAAAAATGGCCTTAACTTTATTTTTGCCCTTGTCGGATTGCAACAATAAATACGCCACTGAATAGATGACTGAAATACTATAAAAAATTTGTTGATATCTGTTAAACAATCTCAAAATAAGAGAACGCTGTCTATATATAGTTTCGCCAAAAAAAAATCTAAGAAGTGAATTAAAATTAAAGGTTTAATTTTATTTTTTAAAGCTCTGCCTATTCTGGAGGCTCTAGCTATTTTAATACGACGGGTTTTGAGGAGATCTTTTAGCAGATCGAAATACATGCAGCGACCTAGATAAAATATTTAATTTGCTTAGTTTTTGTAAATATACAAAGAAAAAAAAAATCACGAAAAACAAAAATCTGTACAAAAAAGTTTATCATTTGAAATGATATAACAAATCACTATCTAGAGAAAAAAATCGGTGAGGTGTCCCTCAAGTCAGCATGTAATTACCATTTTTAATTTTATAAAGCTTTAAACTTCACTTTGCGAAGTCACTAAACTGCCTATCCCACCGGAAAAAACCTCTAAGCCCGGTCGAAGGCCGTCCAATTCCTCTGCGAAGCCGGGATTTGGACGGACTGGAGGTCAATGCACATAAGCCAATAAAGTTTGTACTAACCTATGCCAACTAATTAAACGGATAAAAATCAAATATAAATTACTGCTAAGTGGGCATGGTTTTTTTTTCAAAATGCATGTCAAAAACATCTTATATTAAAAAAAAAAGAAAATTTAATAAAAGTGGTTAAACAGAAAAAATGTCTATGACATGCTTGGGCGGTATCCTAAAAATGAAGTGTTACATCATTTCCTTAAGGAACAAGCACCAGGTAGTAATATATATTTCATATTCAAACGGTTTGAAAATGGTGTGGCATCAACCAGTAACAAAAAGAAATTACGTCCAAAAAAATTGACCGCAGCTGAGCTTGTTAAAAAAAATCGGCGGTTTATCAAATTGGGGCATCAAATCGTAAATTGTCAAACAAATTTCGCGTTTTCAAGGACAAAATTCGCAAAAACTTACTCCAAATGAACGTCAAACACTAAAAGAGGAAGACAGTGACCAAATATAGTAAAAAAAAACAATTGTCAGAAATACCAACAAAATGCAGAAAACTGAGAAAAAACTTCATGAAAAAAAATTTTTAAATTATATTGTATGATTAAAAATGCTTTTTGTTTAGAAGAACGGAAGTATTAATTCTGGACTTTATTCGGATGCCTTGAAAAAAACTCCCGACAATGTACGTTTTGCGGACTAAGCGAAGTTTGAAAAAAAGGACTAGTGTGGGCAGTCATTTCCAGGTATATCACAACTTTTTATCTAGGACTCAAAAGCTATGGTTGTAAACGCAGATGTTTACATTAATAAATGTTTAGTAAAACTGAAGAATTTACTAGAGATATACACTCCAAAGCAGAGGGCAAAGTTGACCGGCTGTAAGCCGGCGCACAGCCGCCGCCGTATAGTTCTTACTTGCATTAGCCGCCGCCGAAGCATGCGAAGCACGGCTAAAATTCTTAGCCGACTTTAATAGCTAAAGGAGCATATAGACGACATGTATTTGTCATCTGACATGTCAAATTTTCAAGTCACATGTAATTGTGCATGTCTGTCAAAATTGCTGTTTTACATAAGGTTTATAATATTTGGTCACAAACGTACATGTTTTTTGCTTCTGACACAGTCTCTGTTTTTTCTTCAACAGCTGATCAGTGCAAAAATTTTATTAAAATAATTTTTTTTTAAAAGTGATAGTCAAATGGAATCAAAGGATAATGCAATTGTAGTGTGCAGTGTAATTTCAATTATAACTGCAATGAAATCGAAACTAAAAAGAAAAGAGGAATCAGAATCAAGCAAAATTTTCTATAGTTTTAGCACACACCAAAGTCGATCTGGGTTTCAACATGGCATGCTGCCGCAGCAAAATTTTTTTTTGCGCCGCAAAATAGTTCAGCCATCTTAAATAATTTTTCTTTAAATGCGGACATACCAATTTGGGATATAATTATGAAACTTTTTATAAACATATATGTACATAATTTTATTAAATGGGAAAATGTATATACATTTATTGGTATTGTAAAATGTTAACTTTAGCCGGCTAATGATTCCGTCAATAGGGGACCGCCGCTGTTTGTTTTCTCACGGCATGGATTTATGACAACTTTTTGTTTCATATTTAAAACAGCTGATGTCAGATGGTTTGTCAGAAGAAAATAGAGCACGCTTTAATTGAAATTTTGTCAGATGACTTTGCGTCTGACTTTTACAGAAGCAAAGTTAAAAAGGTCACACACGACATGTATGTATTTTGCAGTGGGAAATTTGACATGTCAAATGACAAATACATGTCGTCTATATGCTCCTTAAGCTGAAATGTTAATTTTTTTTAGATTATAGTTTACTTTTAGCTAAGTAGATTACTATAAAATCTTTTGATCTATATTTTGCGGCAAGGCAATTCGAAAATATAAATAAAAATTGTTTTGTTTTACTGAGTATATTTATGATTTTTTTAAAGAAGTTGGAATTTGCGTTACTGTGGCAGCATGGTTTTTTGAAAAACAGATTATTCTTTTTAGCATTTTCCTAATGTTGCAAAACTGCCCAATTTGTGTTTTGGAATTCCAGCCACGTCAGCATCTTCAGAAAAAGCTTTTTCTTTTGCTGGGAATTGCGTTAACGAAAAAAGAAGTGGACTCTATCCTGCTACAATAAAAAACAGCTATTTGTGCATGATAACATGAAAGATGTGGAACCATTTTTATCAAAATAATCAAAATCTTACAAACTTAATTAAAATGCCTTATGCTAGTTTAGCCGAAAATTTTAGCTCGGCTTCGCCCTCTGCTTCAAAGGCGATATATTTTGCCCAGATTTAGCAAAGCTGTCTTATGCCAGAAATACGTTAGAATGGCTTAATGAAACTAGCTTTTCTTTCAAAGATAAACTATTTTCTAAATGAAATTTAGTACTTCATCTGGAAAAAAAAGTTTTGTAACAAAAACCTATTATAAATCATGAAGGAATTAACAAGGAAAAAGTATTTTGTCGCCATTACTACTTTTCAAATATTAGATCAGTAAAACCTAAATATTGTTATTGTTCTGTTTTACGACTTAAAAATCAGTCTTTATCCATGTTATACGTTTTATTCCGAATCGATAACATTTTTTTATTATCACAAAGTAGATTTCATTTTTTTGTATTAATTCAATACTAATCCATTGCAGCTATTGAAAAGTGGTAGTAGGAAGGTAAATTAGACCAAAAATTTACTGAGACAAGCTGAAGTTTAATAAGAGGCAGCAACTTATTTTATATAAATATTAAATATTAAAATCCATTTTTGTGCCGCAACTTCAAATTTCATTTCAATCATTTTTTTATACTTGCATTTTGGATTGGCATCTCCACGGCTCGTTACGATATGAAGTTTAGCTCATCAGCAGTAATAAGGCAGTTAACGACATTTTTTAAAAATTTTTCGCAACACTATTTAGCTTTTTAGTGCGACTTAGGTATTTTATTGCACTAAAATATTTTATTGCACTAAGCTATTTTATTGAGCGAAATGATTGTTAGTCTGCGCTTTGACGTATTCTTCTTGCGGTATTTACGCTTGGTTTTAGTTATTTTTTATGACACGATCATTATCGGAGGGATCCGACTTGAATTTTATCGAATGTAGTATTTTAAGTTCTTGTTTTCTCTTACTAACATCCGATACAATCTTGAATTGGCTAACCAATAGCACACATTAAACCAACACATTGTCCATCCTGAACTTTGTGTCCCTGTTAACGCTAAGGAGGCTCTGTCGACCGAGTATGTGCGGTATAATCCCGTTCTTACTCCAATCGACTATGCGGTGGAACGATTAGGATTCATCCGACTGAGGATAGCCAACATCGGCTTTATTGAAATATTTCTTTTAATGTTGCGTTTAGATCAACTTTTCAGAGTAAACGAAACATAAGTCGGAACATCAGAATTCGTTTTAGAGGTATGGTTCCTTCGGCAAAGTTTCTTATTTTGATCCCTAGAATACGATTTTCCTTGAACGTTGAGCGATTTTTAAATCGACCCGCCCTAATGCTTTTATATAATTATATATACATATATGTATATAATTATATATAAATATATGTATATAATTATATATAAATATATATAATTAAATATATATTTTTTTACTCCGGTTTATGGCTTAATTTTGCAAAATTGTATCCAATGATTTTTTTTAAAGAATATAAAAATATCTTTCATTTGAGTATAATCTTGTCGGTGTTTGTTTCAGGATATCAAACTGGTATTGCAAAATTTTGAAAATTTTGCATGTTTAGGTTTATTTTATATTTTATTTGCAACGCTGTAAGTCACTTAGGATAAAGTGCGCTGTTAAGTCTTATAAATTTGGCACAATCAACTAAAAGCGCATGGGATCCCCATTGTTACTACGCGAACACACCTAATATTAAAAGAGTGATGCTTTTCAAAATTTCTAAATAATTCGCAATTTTGGATAATAAATCGTTTTTTTTTTAGATAGATACAGAAAGAAATTAGTCTTTCCACTAGATTTAATCAATCGTGTGTCAATTTGACACAAGAGCGCAATAACATTTCAATTGGAAAATTGTGTTAAATTGACACAAACGACGGATGCGTGTTAAATAAAAATAAAAATCAAATACAAAATGCTAGATTTGGAAAATAAATAATTATTGCATACATTCCGTTTCAAATGCATTTTTTTCAAAATGGGCATGTTAAGTTGCAATACGACAATAAAAAAAAAATAAAAGGTATCGATATTTAACGGTAACGCTATTTTAGATTATTTCGGTAACTGTAATTTAACGCCATTTATAGAAAAAAAATCGGTAACAGTAGTTTAGATACATAAGTATTTCAATTAACAGTTTTTTTTAAGGAACGATATTAAGTTGATAGAGATTTAAAACAATACCCGTATTTTAGATGTATTGTTTGCCAACCCTGGTATTTTTAAGGATAAATGTAACGATACTTAATTTAACAGTATTTAAACCGTTGAATTTTTTTGTTGAATTTTGATAGTATATTTTTTAATATGCTTTTTTTTAATGAATTGAGTATAAAAACCATTTAGAATGTCTATATTTATTTCATATTTGCGAATTTTTCATTGGCATTGAAATTTAATTGGGATTACTTATGGTCAATGCCAAACAATTTTATTGCCAATGAAATCTTTTATTTTTGACATTATTAGATTAGACTAATATCCCATTCACATGTACGAGGTTTTAGTAATCTGTGAGAAAATTACATTATCTCTTTATTATCAAGAGATTTTCCATATAAATTTCTTCCAATAATCACATCAATTTGAGGAGATGATTTATAATAATCTCTTAAAAGTCAGAATTTAGCAGTGATTTTAGCGTTTTAGCTGTGTTTAGAGACATATTTGCCAAAATAGTACTCACTAAACACATTCCATAACGGTAGAAATGGAAACAAAAAAATAATAAAAAAAAATTTATTTTAAATTTTAATAAAAATCAAGAAATCTTAAATATAGCTCTGCAAAAACGTGTATTCCAGTTATATTTGTGTTAATTGTGATATTGTTATCATTTCGACGAAGAAATTCTATGCAAAAAGTTTCTCAATAGCTGCGGCCTTTCTCTCATCAAAAACTTAAAAAAATCATCTTTAAACTAGTTATCCCGATGTAAAAATTGTTTCCATATCAATATAAAAGTTGTGTTTTACCTAAAGTTAATAAATATTGTATTCCGTCAGTGAAGAAGAATATGTTTTAGGCCAGATCAAAAAAATTTTTTGTTTACAAAAATAACTAAACAGCTGTTTACGAGATAATCGAAACCGCATCAAATGCTTGTGAAAAGTTTCGGGTTATTTACAAGGCTCATAGCTAAATCACAAAACCTGATTGTGAATAGAGTATAATAGTAATGAATGCTAGTGTCCGACCGAAGTCACTTTTTTTGGCCGAAGCCGTAGCCGAACTTCGGCCAAATTTTTAATATTCGGCCGAAGCCGAAGCCGAACTTTTTAATTTTTTTTAGTTTGAATAAAATTTAAATTTTTGTTGACTTTGACTACAAAAAGCATCATTAAAGTATATTAAAAAATATTCAAACATCAATAACTTTGTAAAAAAGCAAATTTAGAATATTTTTTCAAAAATATTATAAAGTCAGTTCAATTATTTTATTGAAGTTTTCAACAAAAATATGGAAATACCTGAACTTTATTATTTTAACTAAAGTATATGACGAATTTAATTGAAAATTTCGT
Organism: Delia radicum; assembly: GCA_021234595.1. Classification (NCBI taxonomy): domain Eukaryota; kingdom Metazoa; phylum Arthropoda; class Insecta; order Diptera; family Anthomyiidae; genus Delia; species Delia radicum. The sequence continues at coordinate 30,729,526 of CM037852.1, read as the reverse complement.
TTATTACGTGAAATAAATTTGAAAATTTTGTTTTTTACGTGAAATAAATCAAAAATGAACTGTTCTTCTTCAAATATACGGTATTCGGCCAAAATTTTGCCGAACACCGAACTTGGCCGAACATCTCTTTTTGGCCGAACTCCGAAGCCGAAGCCGAACGTTCGGTCGGACACTAATGAATGCCTTAAACAACCAATTGAAATTATTTTTTTTGATTGATTTTGTTTTGGAAGACCGAACTTTAAAGTATTCGCTATTCCTTTTTGGTAACTGGTTAGTCATGATCAGGTCAGCGGCTTTCATATTCCAAAAAATGAGTTAAAAATATGCACTTAAATAGAATTATGCACTAACAACCAAAAATATAAACTTTAAACGCCAAAAATGTCAAATAGAAATCAAAAAATTATAAAATATTTTTTAATTTTTAAAAATCGATTTATTTCTTGAGAACTCTACTCTTGTTTAAAAATTAAATCCAAATATAAATTATAACAAATGACAACTGTATGCTATGTTAAGAGTTAAAAATGCGTTCTTTCGTTTATTTTTAATTCAATCTTAATTTTAATGTCTACAAATTGAAAATATGCAACAAAAAGTTCCAAAGTATGTATTATAATATGCATTTATAACAAAAAATGCATATATCATCAAAACATGTTAAAAATTCGGAATAGTATTTTGTCAAAATCTATTTTAGGCTACTGACTACAAACATGCATTAACATGAAAGTCGCTGCCCTGGTCATGATGGATAAGCATTTGGTAATATATACGTGATAAAATGTCGAATATTTATAAAAATATGTAGGCACTCAAATATTGAATGTTTATCTGAATTCGTAAATATTTTTTTTTTTTTGTAGAAAATTGTAACAAACAATTAATTGCATGATCAATAAAAACGAAATTCCATTGGCATTAAAATAAAAAAAAAATAATTACTATTGACATAAAAAAATACAAATTAAATCGTCAATTAGTCCATTCAAATAACTAGTCCCAAGTATGATTTATTTATTTAAATAAAATTTGGGGTCAAAACTAACCCAATTTTCCTGTATTTGTGTTTTTTCAAGTTTCTCCAAAAAAAATATACAAATTTGGTATCAAACGAAATGTATTTGGATTACCTTTCCATTCGTGCACAATAGTAAGCAACTTTAAAACAAAAAAGTTTCGAACAACTTTTTCCCGAATATGGAATTGAGATATGCTACAAATTTGTTTATGACTTTCGTCTAATCTATTTTATATCAGTCACTTATATCAGACTACCCTTTTAAGAATAAACTTTTGCACTATTTAAAAATATTCACCACCCTCTGTTCATGTTTTTTTTCACATTTAACAAGTTGGTGAATCAAAATTACTATTTTTTTAAGAAAACATGTCGGAAATTAACGAAATTTAGTTTTATTTGCAAGCAGCTTTGAATTATTCGAACAAAACAAATATTTTGATACACATATTGCCTAAGTATTAATTTAGTGTTGCCATTTATTTTGAATATAAATAAAATAAATCTCGTCGGCAAAAGTCGCATTAAAGACAAACAATTGCGAATATCGGAAAAACTCAGATACCCAATCGATTCAGTTAAATAACCATTAATATATGTACACAATTTTTAGCTTAATCCAACTATAATTAACAAAGCGCAATTTTTATTGTCACTTAAACAGCTTTTTTAAATTCCAGTTTATGCGTCTCCAAGAACTCTTATTTGGTACCACATTTGTCCAAAATTTCTCTAAAACAATACGAAATAAACTAAAAAAACGCAAAATGGGGAAATTTTTGATCCCATTTTTCAACCCCTAAACATGCATATTCGAATTTCATTAAGATCGGTGAGCACCCATCGGGAGACTCAATCATTTTGAATCATTAAAAAAAATACATTTAAAAAAGAATCATTCATATTACTTAAAGCTTTTGAGAATTAAGCTTAGAATTCATTCTATAAGAATGCTTTTTCGGAATGAAGTTTGAGTTAAATTTCATTCGTTTTATAAAATCGAATTAAAGAATTAAGCCTTTTCAACATTTCCCAGTATTGAAGTTTTGATATTTGAAACAACCAAAAAGTCGACACCGATTCTATACCGTTATTCGTTCCGGTTTCCAACCTTGCTTCTTAGTCTTAACGCAGAATTTGAACATTCAATATGATATTTATTTAACCAGAATTTTTTTAATTCATTAATATTGCAGTATTGTAATCAGAAATTACTAATATAGAATTTATTTTTTTTTTATTATTTATTAGTTTAACTAAATATATACTAAATCAAAAACATAAACAACAAATAGCAGGAAAATGTAAACAAAAAAAAAACTTTTTTAATTGTTTACTCTTTATTAATGTTTTTCTAAAATTTTCTGACCCACAAAATGCAACACTGTATTAGGTACTTCAGCGTCCAAAACAGCAACAAAAAGAATACAATTGTCAAATCACTGTCAAATTCTGTTGTATTGCTATCTCTTTTTAATTTTAGTACTTGCACTTGTACTAAATTCTTACAACCGCCATTCAAAAGAGAGTTTTAAATATTACTTTACCTTAGTATAAAAGAGATCACTACTATTATCAATATAATTCAACCTATATTGTGGACTTGCTCACTCATGTATGTCAAATAATTTTTTCCTTTTTCTTTTATACTACATATTCGTTGGTCGTCGTTGTGTGTAGAGAAGAAAAAAAATTTCATACATTTTAAATTAAAAATATATAAGTTTTATCAATTTAAAACACAAATTTCAGTTAAAAAGTTATTATTTAGAATACAAAGTGGATTGTAAATGTAAATACTTGCAATTAAAAGATGTTTTAAAAAATTGATTGCATTTAGAAAAAATAAAATTAAAGAAGAAGCATTTTATAAGGGCAGTGAGATAAAAGTGGTTCCATATCGTCACCTAAAATGCAAGAAGCCGTAACTAGACATTTTAGTTTTTTACAGAAGAGGCAAAAAACAATACAAATAACTACTTGAAGTTAAAAATCCAAGTGTTAGAATTATGCTTAAGCAACAAATACGGATTTGTTTTTTAACAAACATTTATGGAAAAAATAGCTTTTAAGTTATTTGGTTACGGCCTTTTGTAATCAATTTTTCTGAAAGCAAAAGCCGTAACTCTAATACAAAAATGTATGCAAAAAATAAAACAAACGTTTAAGATAAAAAAAAAATACTGCTTTTCGACATTAATTAAAAAAGATTTTAAACATGTATTTTTATCTTTTTATTGTGAGTATTTTTAAAACAAATCACATTTTAACTATTTTAAAATTTTCGAGAAATAATAAAAGTTATTAATTTATGCCGAGAAAATAAAATAAAATTAAATTGGTTAAACAATAAACGGTGTAAATCTTTACATAAAAAGGAAAAAAACTGCACTACACTACTTTTTGGATAATGGATGTATTAAAATTGGTATTTTTGGACGTAAACTTGTACAATTTTGTGGGAAGGTGTATTTTGGTTAACTGCATCGTAATTAATCAAAAATCTAATTTTTTTTATGTTAGTTACGGCCTTTTATATTTTAGGTGACGATATAAATTAGTTCGTATTTTGTACGTATGTATATATGTTTTTGTTATGAGTATTGCTTCTGGTGTTGCCTTGATTTTTGAGCTGCTACCATTAATGTTGTATTTTTGTTGCAGTTTTTGATTCTGCCAGCGCAGACTTCTGTCGGTTCTTTGTTGCTATTTTCTTCTGTCCATAGCAGCGGTGTTTTTTTTTTTTCATTGCTCAGATATATACAGAAAGTCAACGAAATGGACAAAAGCAAAATACAAAAGCCGAATATTTCCGAGAGTGTTACCATCCATAATAGTCTACTGTACTATATTCGCAAGAGTATTGCAGTTTGCACCTCTGTCGCGGTCAGCGTCGTCCGTTTAGTAAGTTCATGTTAGAAAAGGACAACCTTACGGAATTATTTTTTATAAGAATTTTTATTATATATCATGCTTGGGAATTTTTCATTGGCATTGAAATTTAATTGGCATTACTTATGGTCAATGCCAATGACAAAAAAAAATCATTACCATTCCAATGACAATGAAATTTTGTTAATTGTCATTGACTATACCAAGAGTAATAAATGGCACCAATGCCCAAAAAAAGCAATTTTAATTGACGAAAAAACCAGATGTTTATAAAAAGTGGTTAGTTTTAGAAAATAGACCCAAATTTTAAATGTAATCCTGATTTTAAATGTATTCGCTATTTTATTAATTTATTTATTTTTTTTTTATTTATTTTTTTTTTTATTTATTTTTATTATACAATTTCAAACCAAGCCCTTGGGTCCTAATATGGCTTATACAGGGTGATTCAGTCACGACCCGCCGAATTTAACCAGCGTATTCCTTGGCTAATTTCATGAAAATATGTCCACTACGACCATACCAGAAAATGCAAGTGTGCGAAATGGCAGCGGTTATAAAATTTTCTGACGTAAATTTTGGAATTTACCATGATATCAAAATTTACGTCAGACCTATGAGATTTAAAAATCCTTTTCAAATAATTAATACAAAGATTACAATTAGACATCCAATCTGAGATATCTAACATTAAAAAATCGATCACTCGCTCCATAACATCAGAAAACTGACGCTCACCAAAAAAAAAAGCTGAATATCATCCGAAAAAATAAAAACATTACAAGAAAATCATTCAACAATATTCATGATTTCATTCATGTATAATAAAAATAGCAGCGGTCCAATCACAGATCCCAGTGGAACTCCACTTGTTACTGTCGACCAACCAGAAACAGACTCCTTGCCATGAACATATTGACGTCTTTCTGTCAAATAAGAAAAAATCAGCATACAAGCTGATTTGGAGAATTTAAAGAAATTGCACAGCTTGCGAATTAAAATTGCGTGACTGATTCGATCAAAGGCTTTGGATAAATCGAGTGATAACAAAACTCCTATATCATTTTTATCCAGAATTCTTCTAATTGAATCTGTAAGACCTACTAGTAGGGATGAGGCGTTATAACCAAAATTATCCAAAAATTATACCATTTGTATCTTCATAACATGTTCAACAATTTTGGATAATATAGTTACTATAGATATTGACCTTAATTCATTAATTGATCCATTTTTGCTAACGGGAATAACCTTTGTAACTTTACCATCGGAAGGAAATGCAGAGCAAGTGAGAATATTATTAACTAAATGTAAAAATTCATGCTGAACATTATTCAAGTTTTATTACATATTCACTACTTAGTCGTGTTTGGTAACTGATTAACCGGCTTTTGTTTATATATACTTAATAAAATAGCGAATATTTATTAAATAAGTACGAAAATATTTTTATCAAACTTTGCAAATAAAATTTATTGTAGACAATTGTAACACATCAATTACAATTGTCTGTCAAAGGCATTGGAATTGATCAATGCCAAATAAAACAAAATTTCATTGGCATTGTTTTTAAGCAATTGTATTGCCAAAACATTTAATTACCATTGACATAATGCTAATTAAATTAATTAATTTGTCCATTCAATGAATAAGTACCAAGTATGTAATATATGACAAAACACAGGGATGAAAAATTTAGTGCTTTTAGTACTTTTTCCCCCAAATGCACATTTTTAGTCAAGGTAGCTAATTTAGCCATTTTTCGGCTAGATTTAGCCATTATATTTTTATCTAGCTTTTAAAAAATGGCTAGATTGTTTCTTGCAGGAATATTTTGACACTTAATTTTTGACTAGCTATTTTTTTCTTCACGTTTTGCATTCGATTTAAATGTTTTTTTTTGTAAAATTTTACTAAAATTATTTAAAAAATTAGGAAAATGTATGCCCACATCATAAATTAGGAAAACATTTAAATTTAATGAGTACTTTCATCAAATTCGTGTTAAAAGTTATCAGGGCCGCGACTTTCATACAATAATGATCTAAAATATGCGCTTGAAATATTTAGTAAAAAAGCAAAATATGTGCTTTAAGTATCCACTTATAGGAAAATATGACATAAAAACAGAAAAATATGCACTAAAAATTCAAAAATATGTATGAAATGTCAAAAAATATACAATTAAATTTCGTCAGTTTTTGAAATTCATATTTATTACACGAGAGAGTTGTTTTTAAAAATAATATCCAATAGAAATGTCCTAAGTACACTGGTTAAGGTTTTTAAATTCATAATTTTAAAAATTTTAAGTACCCTTAATTTTGATTTTAAAAATTATGCAAAAATGCATATCAATTGCAATTTGTTGCAAATTCTTTGATTCAGAAAAGTATTTGGTCAACATCGATTTTCAAATAATTGAGTTTTAGTATAATTTTCCGAATTTAGCAATTTCTAACCCCTTTTTCTCCGTTATCCAGCCATTCTTTTACCATGGCAACCTTTCTTACTTGCAAACTAAAAATTAATAAGTTTTCTTTTTGTGCAATTGTATTGGAGAATTTTTTTTTTTTGCAGAATACAAAGCTAACCGGGTTAAAAATTTACGGCGTACCGACGTCAACAATTTTTAACCCTCTAACCGAAAAGGCTGCCTCCAGGCGGGTCATTTTAAATTAAACATAAATGTGACAATAAAAAACAAATAAATATTTCTTTAATAAACTATATCTAACTTTGAAACTCTAAGGCCATATTGGTGATTTGCGTCCTAAAGTCATATAGAAATGATAGGTCACAACCGCGATGTCTTGTTAGCTCAGTGGGTAGAGCTGTCAGATGACCATCTAGCGGAAAGTGTTCAAATTCCGGCAGGACGAAAAAAATATAACTTTTTTGTAATTTTTTTTTTGGGAAAATCTATTTTTAGACCACCTTTTTATGGTATTACCAACATTTTGCCAATGCCACTTGTTAACCACTTGCTAAACAACAACAACAACGCCAGTGTTAAAATGTTTGTTATTTGGTTTCATACTACATTTATTTATAATTAACGAGATGTATAAATTGAATTAGTTTCATCCTAGGAACGATAAGTATTTAGTTGTCGTTTTATTAACGAGTATCGTTTAAAAGCTTCATAATATGTACCATGAGTTCTACTATGTGTTCATATAGATCAGGGGTGCCCACGGCCTATGCGCTTGGTACTCAATTGTTTTTGTAAAAACACTTAGCTATAGGCTGTGTGTTTTAATACACATATAGAGCGCTCATCACTAGCAATACACAAACAACTTTGTCTTATTAGTTTTTTTGTCGTTCTTCACTTTATACACGCAAGCGCAAAGCAACAACACTTTCGTATGCTTTGCTGGTAAACATTGAAATATTTTTTTCTTTTTTCTTTGTATGGATTGGTTTTTACAACAAAAAATATTGAATAAAAATTAGTTTTTCTTTAAATGTATTGGTGTTTGCTATTCCATAAGGAACTTTTGGGCACTCCTGATATAGATTATATATTAAGGATAACATTTAAAAGGGCGTAACAGCAAAAACATTTAAAATCGAGTTTTTGATTGATTATGATGCACTGCAGGGTGTTTCAATTTCGAGTTTATTTTCCAAATGTAAATTAAACACACATTTAGAATATAAATTTATCTGTTTATTAACATATTTCGTAGAGGGTCTACAATTAATGAACGATAAATAATATCTTCCAAATGTCCAACCCGTGCACGCTTACACATGTCGATTGTCGTGTTACTGATTGGGGTGCATTATGGTCTGGTGGTGCATTGGGACATTTTTCTTTAAAAATACAGTTGGAAAAGAGTTTACCGTTAACGGATTACTTTTTTTGACATATTGTTAAATGTAATCTCATTTTCAGCTCCAAAGAATAATGTCCCAATTACACCACCAGACCAAAATGAGCACCAAACAAATAACAAGAATCAATTAAAATAGGGGAATCCCAAAACTTAGAAAAAATTTAATTCTCAACGTATTTAAGCATTTTCAACTAACACATTGACTTTTTTCTGTTCACATTATAGGGCTTTCGTACTTTGTTCACCTTTTAGAGTAGTCAATGGAAAATAAAATGTGTTCACATTAAGCGGTGTTCACGTAATGCAGTGTTCACGTTATCGCGAGTGCACAGCATATCAAATTAGATATAATTTGATAAAATTTTATCCCAGATTTGTTCATATCCGAAACATTGAATTAAATCTAATTAGATATAAAAAATAATGATAATGTTAGGTAGAGACAAAACAACATTATCTTCTATAACGTTTCCTAAACGAGTTACGTTTCGAATCCGCTCAAATAAGTCTGCACATTTTTTTGTTTGGATATAACAAAATATAACAATTTTGAGCTTTATCCCATTTCTCATATTCAATGCTGGTACGACTTTTTGTTTCAGAAAAAACCAAGCCAAAAAGGTGTAACAAGCATAAAATCCTTCAGAAATAAGTCTATAGTCGTGTTTTAAGCAAGAGAAAAAAAATATGTCCTTTAAAACTAAAATATCTTTAATTCTACAACGTTTTTTGTTTCTCCTGTAAAAAAAAATAAAAAGTTTGATACGCCCTTTGCATTTTAGGTGACGATATGTACTTCATATTTCAAAAGAGAAAGTTAAATGCTTTAAATTTTACTTCTTTATTTTGGTGTGACTTTTTGCAAATCACTACCTACTGGTAGTCATATGACTGCTTCTTCTGCAAACGCTCTTTTCGGTAATAATATAATAATATATGTTTTATGTTGTTATTATTGCATTTTTTTCTTTTATTGCATATTTTTAGTGGAAGAGAAAATCATAAGCAAAGACAAATATACAAATTTGTGTACGAGCAAACCCTTTATTCAAAAATAATATTTTCCCGTTTTTAAGAATTTTTTAGAATTTTGATATTGAAAAAAACGTCAATGCGATTTTTAGATCGACGCTTGGTTAGACACTAATAAATATTCAAAAATTTTATTTGAAAATTTATGGAATCTAAAAATTTTTAAATGAGTGCCTATTAGTTTATTTATAATATGTATGTCCGGGTACGATTCCTGGCTAGCCGTTTATATGTGAGTTTAATAAGAGCTACTTATGTACATACAGTTAATACTAAAGGGTGTTTTTTATACAGGTATATAACTTTAAGTTGGCAACACTTTTTTAACTGACGGCCATTTTGTCAGCTTTCAAGTGATTTATATTTAGTTTGGTTTCGCATTTCAACCTGAATAGACTGACGCCTGAACAACTCTTTCTAATTGTGCAAATTTATTTTGAAAATCATGGTTCTGTTCGAAATACGTATCGCGCACTACGTCCATTTTACGGTAGCTCACGGAAGCTTACTTTTGGGTAAAGAGATACGTCAATAAGCAAAACTGCAGTAGTTGGAGTGATGATAATCCTCAAGTGTATGTTGAGATACCGTTACATAAAGAAAAACTGACTGGTGTGCTTTATGGGCTGGTGGAATCATTGGTCCGTACTTCTTTAAAAACGATGCTGGTCAGAACTTTACAGTCAATGGTGACTGCTATAGAGCAATGATTACAGACTTTTTCGTTCATCAATTGATCAACCATGATATGCAGGAGCTGTGGTTTCAACAAGACGGCGCAACATGTCACACAGCTCGTGCCACAACTGATTTATTGAAGGAAACGTTTGGTAACCGCATAGTAAATTTGCCTCCAAGATCGTGCGATTTAACGCCGCTGGGCTATTTTCTGTGGGGATATGGGAAGTCTTTAGTCTACGCCGATAATACCGAAACGATTGACCACTTGGGGGACAACATGCGCCTCGTTATTGCCAATATACGGCCACAAATGTTGAAAAAAGTCATCGAAAATATGACCTCCAGATTAGAATACATCCGAGCCAGCCGTGGCGGTCATATGCAAGAAGTCATATTTAAATTCTCATGTAAGAAGATTATCTTTCGAATAAATAAAATTTCATGTCAACTTAAAAAAATGTATCTTTGTTTTATTTCATTTCAAAGTTCTATACCTCTAAAATAACACCCTATATAAGATGCGAAGATTGTTCATGAAGGTCGACCTGACCAGAAAATGCATTCGGCGAATAGTGTTCAATAGGGCGGGTCGATTTAAAAATCGCTCAATGTTCAAGGAAAATCGTATTCTAGGAACAAAATAAGAAACTTTGCCTAAGGAACCATACCTCTAAAACGAATTCTGATGTCCCGACTTTTGACCCAAAGGGTCAAATTTTGAAAAAGCCTACTTTGATATTTCAGAAAGTAAGAGGAATCTCTCCAAGATTATTGGAGCGACTTCTTCTCCGGGAGACGCGCTAGCAGATTAATGCATAAATTATCATTCTAGGTGACCGTTAAGGGGTTGAAAGAGGACCTTTTTAGCCGTGTTTTTATAGCAAAATGTACAAATCTCGGGATAGAGATATTTCAGAAAGTAGGAGGAGTCTTTCCAAGATTAGGGTCTCTATTTCTTCTCCGGAAGACGCTCTAGCAGATGAATGTATAAATTATATTCGATTGGGTTGGATTCGATTGGGGCACTCCAAATGGGTCAAAGTGGAATTTTTCAAAATTTGACCCTACGGGTCAAAAGTAGGGACATCAGAATTCGTTTTAGAGGTATGGTTCCTTCGGCAAAGTTTTTATTTTGATCCCTAGAATACGATTTTCCTTGAACGTTGAGAGATTTTTTTGCCTCCATACAAATCGAACCGGCCTAGTGTTCAATAACGGTTTCTTTGTATATTTTCAACATAATTACAAAAAGTTAAGACGCAACCACAAATTACAAACTTTGTTAAGTGTCCACAATATTTTGTCTAAGTTGTAAGACTTAAGACAGCTAGTAAGCTGTCTTTGTAATTTTGCTAAATTGGCCCCATGGGCTTTAACATTACAATAAATGAATTAAATAAATACAAAAAAGCTCAAATTAGTCTGAAATCTAAAAATCTATTTTCAATAAAAAAATTAAAAATTCTTACGTCAAATCTACTTTCAAACTAAACAGTCATGTATACTTTTAACAATTAAAAGTAAAAAGTTGACACGATACTTTACGAAAGGTACTAAGGAGACGCGGCACCCATCATGCGGATAGCGACCACAACGAAACTCAGTAAATTCACTTTCATTGCATTTAAGTTGATGGTGTAAAGTACCCATAGTACTTATCAAGCTTTTCCCTGGTTTGAGTGACAGTTTTTTCTTTGCAAAAGATAATGTTTTATGAGCACTCGAAATTAATTTTTTTACATATCTACAAAATACAAAAATTGTATGCTTTAAACATCTATTAAACGCAAAGTTAACGACGGACTTTGCTGAAAATTTAAGAGTAGTCTATTAACAGATGATACTTCACAATCGAAATCGGTTGCAATAACCGAACAATAGCAATATCTTTTGTCTTGAAAACGAAAATACCAAAAAGATACCTAATTTGATATGTTTTAAGTATTTGGAATTGTGCTTACATAAAGTAGAACAACTGTCAAAAAATATTATATCGTCAAAAAAGATTAAAATAAAGTCTTTACGCGAAGCAAAACTACCCAGTCAGCAATTGCCGATTGTAAAAAAAACAAAACGTTGGCAAAGCATTGTTTTACTACGGTACTTATAAAACAGTAATGGTAAAAGACTAATTTGCGATGATTGGCCAACGTATAAAAAATACTTTACTAACTCTTTCAATACAAAATTAACAGCGGTTTTTGAAATGAACCCATTGTCAAAGCAAACATTTTAAACGTTTTGACAACTCTAGTAAAAAGCACGATTTCAATGCATTTTTTTGTTTTAAATTTACAGCTTTTTAATTAAGCTCCTTTTAAAAGCTTCTATTACCTTTTCCGCTGCTTTTAGATCCCTTTGGCCATTCTCACCACCACTTCCACGCTTTCTTTCAATCGAAAGCAAAGATTTTATTAACTTTTCTTACCGTGGAATATATTTATTTGACATTTTTTGATATCAAACGTATGGAAACACTTATTTTAATTATTTTCCTGCAGAATAAGTTTTCTTCGATTAAGCTCTGAAGCCATTTTTTACAAAACGATATTTAATTTCAAAAATCTTTTTTATTGAAATAAAATTAGAAAATAATAGCATACTAAATCATACATTTTATTTTTATTAGTCAAGTAGTTTTGTAGAAAACAGCGATTAAACTTTTTAAACTGCCAACGAATTTTGTTCACCATTTCCAATTTTATTATCAAACATTTGCCGGAACAACTTTTTCTAGTTCAGAATTTCGGTTTTTACTGAAATAAAGCAAAATAAACAAAATTCCAATAGCGGTATTCCAGTTACAAACTGCGCTAAACTAATGGTGTTTTCTTTTCTGACAAAAAATGTAACATTTTTGCCCTTAAAGAGGGATATTATGTTATTTTCAAAAAAGTGGCTTTGTGAAAGGGCTATCGTGTTCTTTTCCAATATTGTTACATCTTAAAAGTGCAAAAAAGTTGCCTTTTTGCCCAGACAAAATCACAGGGTGAGATATTGCCCTAAAAAACAGCTCATAGTGTACGCTTTTGTTTTGTTTTATTTTATATACACGTGTACTTACGTTGAACTCTTATAAGAAATTGGACTTTCGTCATTTTCAATAACAAAATCCATTTGTTTTATTAAATTTAAAAAAACTTATTGCAAAAAAATATAATTATCAATTTGTAAAATTTTAATTAGCTTTTTTCTCTTCTTTTCATTTGTTTACCTAAAACAGCTGTTCAAAAAAACGGTGTTGCATATATGTGTTCTATTCTGGGCATAAAAACGCATTTTTTCGGGGTTATGACAAAATTAAAAAAAATTAACATTTAAAAACTGCGACATTGTTTTATCAGAAAAGAAAGCACCATAAAAACTCCACATTACAAACTCCTACATCCTAAAAAACTCTACATTATGGATTTAATATTTAACCTAGCTTTAACATTATATTTGGTATTTTAAACACAACCGAACTCTAATTTGTGGCCTTCTAAATAATATCATTGTATAGAAGATTTTATCATAGGTACTGAAGAAATTTTTCCATTTCCACGCGATAAAATAAATTTCAGCAAGACAAGTGCTCCAGATAGTAATAATTTTAATTTTTAGTATGTACAGTGGTGGCCAAAACATATGCAACCGTGGTTCTTTAAGGTTAAACTGATCTGTAATTTAGTAATTTGTTCTCAAAATCATCTCAATAGTAACTACATATTAACAAACAACATTCCAAGAAATAAAATCGATAAAAAAGAGTCCAACTTGTTTTGTAATGTTGCCATATTTTTGTAATTTTTTATGGTTAAACAAAAATCATCTGGAATAAACAAATGCAACTCGACTATTATTTTCTCAGATAACGGTATTTTTACCAATTCTCTTTTTGTATAGTTATTGTTTTTATTAATACGTGTTGTTTTTATCTTTTAACCAACACAAAACAGCATAAAAGTTAATTATTTTTCATAAAAATTAAAAATAAATTCGTTTTTATAATGGCACGCGAGTGCCATAATAAACGGATATATCACAAAGGGACATATCCGTAAAGTATAATATCTATAAAAGCTCAGTTTCACGCATTATTGGAAAATTTAAGAAAAGTACTGAAATTTCAGTAACCCACCGCGGAGGACGATCACGGGTGACAAGCCATAGAACGGACAAATTGATTATCCAGCAGGCGAAGAAAGATCCGTTTACAACTTCGTCAAAGATTGCAGCAAGTGTCCAATTACCAATTTCTACTCGAACTATCCGTAGGCGAGTTGTAGAAGCATCCCTACGTGCACACCGTCCAGCAAAAAAAACCGCTAATATCTAAAAGTAATCAAAAAAACGTTTGAAGTTCGCCAAGGAGCACTTAAATTGGTCAGAAACCAAATGGAAGACTGTCCTATTTAGCGACGAGTCCAAATTTAATATCATCGGCAGTGATGGCATGTGTTATGTAAGACGACCAGTTAACAAGCGGCTTCAAGCGCGATACTGCAAAAAGACGGTGAAACATGGAGGAGGCAACGTAATGGTTTGGGGCTGTTTTTCTGCTGCTGGAGTTGGCCCATTGCACAGAATCAATGGAATAATGGATAGATTTATGTATAGGAACATCTTGAAAACAGTTATGCTTCCACATGCAGAGAATAATATGCCGCTACGATGTTTTTTTCAGCACGATAACGACGCCAAGCACTCTTTAAAATTTGTTAAATCGTGGTTAGCACAAGAAAGAGTTTCGGTAATGGAATGGCCACCACAATCACCAGATCTAAAACCCATTGAGAATCTTTGGGAAATCGTTAATCAAAGAATCGATCCGATATTATGTTCCAAAGATTGGTAGAAGCTTGGAATGAAATTCCTTCAAATTTTATTACCAATTTGATATCTTCAATGCCTCACCGATGTCAGGCCGTCATCCAAAATATAGGAAAAGTATTATTTTTTGGACAATCCCCTTTTGTTACGTTCTAAAATAAGGGTCTTTTTAGATCATATGCAAAACGTTTTACATTTATGTTCTTTGTTTTTGACCAATTTTTACATTTTGTATTGACACGATTTAAAATTGTAAAAAAAAAAAACAACGACGTGTGTCGTATATTTTGGGTTATCATTTAGGTCGTTTTGTCAAAACGTTTTAAATTTAGTATTAAGAATTGTTCTTACTAAGACATTGTGTCAACGCTTTGCCGTTCCTATTTTTCTGACTACTTAACTTCAAATATCTTTAGCGCAATATCTTCATAGGGTATCAGTTCCGATGTTTATAAAAAAAATATGTATGGGCATTTTTATCTCATAAACCTTTTAAACTTCATTAATGATTTGTAGTGTCCGACCGAACAGTTCGGCCAAAAAACTATATTTTGTCGGTTTTTTGATATCTAGAGGCAATGATGACACATTTTGGTATTGGAAACATGTTTGTTGAGCTGACAATTCGATTTTGTGTATAAAATTTAAGAGTACAGCCAAAGTTTAGCTATAAAGTTAAAAGTTCGGCCGCCGAACTATTTTCGATTTGACCGAACTTTCTGAGGCCGAACAGTGAATTCATTGCTTAATTACAGACTTTTCTTTAAATTTGACACTCAAAATAGCATCTAATCAGTCCAATAAACATTTTTCCATCCGCCAAATTTGTCCATAATGCTTTAAAATACCGAATGCAGACCCATTTTCTGTCCGAACTGTTCGGTCGGACACTAATGACTTGTAAATAGAAGAAGCTTAGACTTTATTCTAAAAAACAGATTTAAATATTTTATTATTTTACAATAATTTTTCTTATTTCTTCTCTTTACAGTATATCATCCATATTATCTACAAGAAATAAGAATTACCATTTAATATTGACGTCTCCTGAGTGAATATAAAATAAAACATTTGTAATAATTACAAATTACAAATTAAAAAAACATCCCAAAAGACTTCATACAATCTCCAATAATTGTAGTTACATTTATTAACTTGGCCTAAATATTTCGTTGTTAATTAAAACCAAAAAAAAAAACGCATCAAAAACAAAAATGTTTATAAATTTAAGCTGACTTTAAATATTATTTGCTGTAAATGTATGGTGAGTACGAGTAATAAAAAAACTACATCAAAATCTAGTTATTTTATTGATAAAATATATTTATAATGCCATTGATTATCTTTTCTTCCTTTTTGCTTTTTGTTTAGTTAACTTTGCCATAAAATGCAGTCAACTACAGCAACTGTCAAACGATTACAGCAGCAATATATGGCCACAAATCATTTAACTACAGATATGTACAGCATTATATATAAATTACTCTATCAAAACTCCAGACTACAAAAAAGGATTTGAAAATAAGCAAATTATTAATTCCTTTAATACATCATTTTGTAAAATTTTTTTTTGTTTTTTTTTCTTTTTAAATTGTTATACTATAAAAGGTGAGCGTGAAAATACACTCATCAACGGAAGTGGAAGCGGTAATTGACTATAATATTAGTTGAGAGGAGCAAATTAATTGAGCAACTCCTGAAAGAGTTTTGTTTAAATTTTTCTGTTAATAAAATTCCTTTTAAAGTTATAAAGACATTTTGAAAAAAAAGGGATAAGAAAATTCTTGGCCTTGTAAATCACCCATACCCCTAACTACAATTTACTCAGACTTTTATAAATAAGTGTAAAAATAGTGAAGAAATTCTATAAAAATTGGTTGGTTCCTCCTATACTTTAGCTCCTTGCTAAAAGCACAATTATTACAGATCTTTGTATATAAAATTACAATATTATTGAACATACCTCTAAGGGTTAAAGTCGTTAGCCTGAACAATAAAAATAAAATAATTAAGGAGTTTTAAAGTGGAAGGAGGAATTAAAACAAATGAAAAAAGAAATGGGCAAAATGTCGCAAGATCCACCGCCTCGTAATGAGCCGTATGTGGAGCCAGTTAATGGCATAGTTCAGCCACCAACTGTACCACCACCTGATCGACCGGGTCGTAATACTAATCAACTACAGTATCTCATAAAGACGGTTATGAAAGCCGTATGGAAACATCACTTTTCTTGGCCATTCCAACAGCCGGTCGATGCCAAAAAACTTAACCTGCCCGATTATCATAAGATCATTAAGCAACCCATGGATTTGGGTACGGTAAAGAAGCGACTAGAGAACAATTACTACTGGACGGCCAAAGAAGCTATACAGGATCTTAATACTATGTTCTCGAATTGTTATGTGTATAACAAACCAGGTGAAGATGTGGTTGTAATGGCTCAAACGTTGGAAAAGGTGTTCTTACAAAAGCTGGAAGGCATGCCCAAGGACGAACTTGAACTGGAGCCGGTGACGCCGAAGGGTGGTACAAAAAAGAAACCCCGTTCGGGACCAAAACCACCATCGGCTAATGCGTCACTGTTAAGTGCACCAACCACACCCGCAAGTTCTGGTACTGGATCAAGAACATCCGCAGCAGCAGCTGCCAGTGCATCAAGACCGCTATCCGCTATGGGTGGTACAGTTTCTTCCTCTGGTGGTACACCAGTTTCCACACCCGGAATACCACCTATTGCAACTGTAGCACCCCAAACAGTACCCGGCAGTACGAATACTACAACAACAGCGTTAACAACGGGAGCCTCCAATAGCATACTACCAACTGGAGCCAGCATAATTCCACCGAGCAGTGTAGCTACACATGTGTCTTTAGTGGGCTCTGCTGCTGGAGCAGCAGCAGCTGGTGCAAGCGCAGGCGCAGCAGCGGTCAATTCAACACTTATCGATGGAGGTGTAACCACAGCAGGACCTACTCCTGTTGCTTTGACTACTGCGGCGGCTACCATACCTGCGTATCATGTGAATAGTACAGCGGCTGGTGTAGACGCAGTAATACCTCCCCAACAACCGGCCAAGATGAAAAAAGGAGTGAAAAGAAAGGCTGACACAACGACACCCACTGCAAATGCATTTGAATCACCGTATGCACAAATCGACTCAAAGAGTGCGAAAATTGCAACGAGGCGTGAGTCCAATCGACAGGTAGGCAAAAAGGTAGGACAACGTGTTGGGGCATGATGTGTGTGAACAATATACATATTTCTTAAGTATACAACCACAATGAAGTTATTCATAACTTTAAAGGGTTGAAAGGATTTTTTTTTGTACTTGCGTTAACGTAGGCAACGAGGCTCAAATCACATTTTCTTATGCGAAAGCTAAATATAACCGCAGAAAAAAATACCCATAGTTTTTGCCAGGAGTTAGCTTTACCTGATCTGAAAAAACACGTTTAACCAAAACAATTTTTGAAAATTTTTATCTCTGCTCCCCCCCTCAATGTAGGTCATATAATTCATCTTTTGCACAGCAGACATCGTTAATTTGTGCAGGCCTATAAATTTTTGTGTAATAGTAGATGTCGGCATGGAATCCGATAATTATTGGGCAAAAAAATTTTTCTTAATACAAATTAAATCAATTGCAATTGTAATTTTTTTTTTTTAATTTTGTCTTTTCTGAATTTCAGTTAAAAAAATCTTAATTTCATTTATTTTCTTCAGAAGTTCATATGGAAAATCTTAATTTCATTTGTTCTTTTCTCAATATAATATTAAAAATATCAATTTCATTTGTTATTTTCTTTATTTCAAGTGAAAATTTAAATTTAATTTGTTCTTTTCTCAATATCAAATAGAAAATATTAATTTTAATTTTTCCCCTTTCAATGTTAAGTGGAAAATCTTAATTACATATCGCTCATTTACTGCATGACTGACATAACTCAAAAAACAAGATTTTGCAGAAAACGTGTTTAAAGTTTTCAATCCATATCTGCCTTGCTCGACCCTTTCACTATTTATTTGGTCACGTATAAAAAGGGAGTTTTAATGTATTTTATAAATAGGGAGTTTCAATGTATTTTTCTCTTAGTGAGAGTTGTGTGCGAATTCGCTAATTATCGAGAGACCCATGAGCAGCAAAGTTTCTCTGTGAAGTATATACTCTTTGCACCCACTTTAAAGAAATAATAAAATATATTATCTGCTATCTCGAAAAGTATACATGATATTAATATGAAATTTTTACAATATATAAATTATTATATAAATAATAAATCTGCATCGTTAATTCAAAAATCGCATTTTTTACTTATGACAGTCTTGTAGTAAATGAGCGATATGTTTGTTTTCTCAATTTCATATGGCAAATATCTGGATACTCGACCTTTTAAGGATTTTTAAATTTAAAATTCACATTAATATTTTAAAATATTTTTTTAATGTCACTTTTATTGGTTTTATATGGGGGATTTTTTTTTTAGCAGAGTTGCATTTTAATGCTAATTATTTTTCTTTAGTTTTTCTGCCCAAAATTCAACACTGCAAATATCGAATTCAAGTATCGATTAATAACCGGTTTTAACCCATACGGGGGTTATGACCGTTTTGTAAATATACAACACTTTTTGTCCGAACAGCTTTACCCCCCGTGTTTATAAAGCGAACGGAATAGTTCCTCCTGAGGAATACATGTATTTTGTTTTTGGTTACAATAACAAAATACACGCATTCCTCTGGAGGAATTATTCCTTTCACTTTATAAAAAGAGGTGTTAGTCATAATCCCCAAAATATATGTGAGTATAATGTCTGGGTTATGACTTGTAACCGTAATTTAGTTTGAAAACTATTTTTGTGCAATTTTTTAGGTAATAAATTCGGGTAATAACCTAATACAACACTGTTGTTTAGATTTGATTTGACTTGATAAAGACAGAACACAAATACAAGAATATTCCATTTCAAATTAAAATTATTTATACATCACTTCTTTACCTTTTTTAATCCATATCCTTATACTATTCTATTACATCACATTTCGTCAACATTTATTCTTAAAACATCATGCTTTTACAAAACACGCTGTAACGCCAAAACCTCTTTTAAATCCCAACAAATCCATTTGATTTTTGCATGACCATACTCTTTCCTCTTTAAAAATTTCTGCACAGTACCTGTAAATAATAGTTATGGATATTTTATTCATCATACATTCTCATTTATTAAAACAGGACACTGGATATCCAATGTCTCCCCTGGGCGTGGGTGGTGTTCCTGGTGTAGCTGGCGGGGCCGGTGGTGTACCTGGTTCTGCAAAATCCAAGGAAAAACTATCAGATGCCTTGAAATCCTGCAATGAAATCCTTAAGGAACTATTTTCCAAAAAGCATTCAGGTTATGCTTGGCCTTTTTACAAACCCGTCGATGCCGAACTTTTGGGCTTACATGATTATCATGATATCATTAAGAAACCAATGGATTTGGGTACCGTCAAACGGAAAATGGACAATCGCGAATATAAAAGCGCGCCTGAGTTTGCCGCTGATGTGCGGTTAATATTTACCAATTGTTATAAGTACAACCCGCCAGATCATGATGTTGTAGCTATGGGCCGTAAACTTCAAGATGTCTTCGAAATGCGATACGCCAATATACCCGATGAGCCTGTGGCGAATGCCCATGCAGCAGCAGTTGCGGCGGCGGCAGCTCACCACGCCTATGGTAAGCATGTTGGGGGTGGTGGTGGTGATGGATCCGATTCATCGTCTGACGAATCGTCGGATAGTGAAAACGAATCGAATTCGGATGAAGAGCGTAACGCCAAGCTAAAGATGTTGGAGACAAAATTACTTGATTTGCAAGAAGAAATGCGCAAACTAATGGAAGAAGCCTCGAATAAAAAGAAGGCCAAAAAGAAAATGAAAGAGAAGAAAAAAGCTGCAGCCAGTGGAACGATTGGTCCAGGAGGTGTAGTACCGGCAGCAGCTGTTGGATCATTGGTACCTGGCGGCGCCGGCGTCGCCACTGGTGTTACAAACACTGTGCACGGACATGATATTTCATCTGCTATATCTATGGGTCAAATAAGTACAGGTGGCAAGGGTGCATCCATGGGGCCGGGCATAGCGGGTCCTGTAACAACTGCAGCTGGTGGAAAAGGTGCTAAAAACAAGGGTCAACGTGGTCCGAAGACAGCAAATGCAAGTGGGGTAGGCACGGCTGCAACGACGGCGGCTGCAAAACGTACTAAAGGCAGTGCTTCTTCAGCTGGTGGTGGAGGTGCAGGTTCGGGAGCTGGAGCACGTGGTGCCAACAAAAAGAAACCCAGCAGTCAAGCTGTGGTCTTTGACTCTGAAGAAGAAGATACAGCCAAACCTATGTCATACGATGAAAAGAGACAATTGTCTTTGGACATTAATAAACTGCCGGGTAAGTTGCAAGTTTTTAACAACACCACCGACAACATCATACTTTAATTACAGTGTTTCGGCCATCTCATAATGTAAATTGTTTTTGTAATTTTCTTTTTTTTTATATTAAACTATACACAGGTGATAAATTAGGACGCGTTGTACACATCATACAAAATCGTGAACCATCGCTGCGCGACTCAAATCCAGATGAGATTGAAATTGATTTCGAAACATTGAAACCCTCAACACTGCGTGAACTTGAAAGCTATGTTGCATCTTGTCTACGCAAAAAAACCCGTAAGCCTTACTGTAAGTTTATCCCAATGACACGCACTACTCAAGAAAAACCACAACAACTACAACAACATCGTAAACAACTTCCAAGAGGTTGAATTTGTATAACAAACCAGTGTTGTGTTTACTTACCTCTTTAAAAACAAACAAAAAAAATAAAAATGACAAAATGTTTTTCGTTCGAAGGCCAAAAAAAGTGCAGCTTAATTTTTTTTTTTTTTTTTTTTAACAAAAATTCCTTTTTTGTTATGGCTTGTTTTGTTTTCCTAATTTTTTATTTTTTTTTTTTTATAACATTTCCATTATATCCATTTTGTCATTTACATATTTACATACAATTGTTTTTATGTACATATAAAAATCAGCACACTTTCAAAAAAAAAAAAAAAAAAACATTTTCACACATTTTCTATCACACGTATACGTTTGTTTTTCATTTTTTAAGCAATTCATTTTTTCACACTACATTTTTTAAATTTAAATGTTAATTTTGTGTTTTTTTTTTAATTTTAAATTGTTTTATAAACCAAAATAAAGCATTTTAATAAATTTGAACAAGAGCCAATAATTATATACAGTTGAATTTTATTGTCTGGAAAATTTTGTAATCAAGAATGAAAAATAATATTTACCATGTTTTTTTTTTTGTGAGAAATAAGCTTTAACTGATAATTGTATAGTTAGATCCGCAATATAAATTAAAAAAACACGCGTTTAAACAATACAATTTTGGAACATTTTTACCTCTCTTTTTTTCGAGTTCTAAAATCTGCAGTTCAATTTACTTTTAAATGGCGCTGCTTCTAGCAGACATAATGCCAGGTTAATAACCACAATGCGTTTGAATACGCGACATATTGCCAGGTTAATAAACACAATCGCATGGGTTCTACATTCCGAAAATGAAGTGAAAGTGAAACTTCCGCTCAATTTGTGTTCCCAATTCCACATAAGTGATTTGAAAAGAAAAATTTCATTTTCATTTTGTTTCTAGTGGAATTAAAGTGAGTTGATGTGTTCTATAAAACAATTTCACTACAAAAAAAGTAATTGTAAAACGGTATTAGTTAACTGAGTGAAAAACCAAACTTTTTAAAAAATAAAATTATTTTGAATATTAAACGTAAAAAAAAAATCAAACACTGTAAGTAAATGTAATATGTTGTTAATATACGTTTATTTAACTGAAAAAGTGTTGTATTTTTTTACGGGAAAACACATGAATTCGGAACAAGAGGCCCCATTTTTAACATTCATGGAAAAAAAATCTGGTTTGGCCAAAGGTTTTTAGAGGGGCGACAAAACAGTTGAAGACCAGTTGTGGAAGGACTTAGCAAGTACATTAAACAGCTTAGGACCTCCAGAAAACGATGCAACTGGTTGGAAAAAGGCTTGGGCTGATTGGAAGGCTACCATTCGTAAAAAATTGGCCATAAATAGAGCAGAGGTAACGGCAACAGGTGGTGGACCCAATAATATCCAACACATATCATCCAAAGAAGATTCAGTTGCCAAACTTTCTGGCCTTTATACAGCAGTCGAAGGTGTTACAGCTGCTAAATCATTCGGGACGACTAGCAAAGGGTAAACAACCACAAATTCATCTACTGAATTGTCAAACTTAGATGGCACCAGTTCCGACAAAGTAGTAAACGTGATTTTACAAAAATTAAATAAAAATGACGAAGGTACTGAAAAAATATAGAAAATAAAGAACCGCAACCGATGATTTCCCTTTTTGATTTCTCAATTTCTTTGCGACTTCTTTCAAATCTAATCCATTTTGGGCATATGACAGTTTTCAAAACATTACACATATTTGTTAAAATTTTTGACGCTGTACTTCTTTCCACTGTTAGATTGAAGTAAATAAATATGCAATAAAACTATTTTTTTTTATTAATTTTAAACACTTGGGACTCAGTTTTAATTATTGTCTTACGATTTTTCTGGTAGTTCCAAAGGATTTGAACAGTCACGAAGCCTTTTTCTATTTAGATTTTCCGTTCTTTGTTTTTCTTTTTTAATTAAATACCAGGAAATCACAATTGCGAAACTCATTTTATATTATTTTAAAAATAAGTACTTTTTTGTTTAGTTTTTATTTTTGTTAAAAAATGTACTTTTCTTTATTGCAATTTCATTCACTTTAAAGTGATAATTTGGTTTTTTCCCGCATTTTTTTATGTTGTTGCTAAGAACAAAATAAAAATGAAATCGACGTGAAAAAAACGATTCACTCGTTTTTCAGAACACAGCGGAATTGAAAATATGGAATTAAAAACGATTCCACTTTCACTTCGTAGTGGAATAAAGAACCCAGGCCAATGTGTTTTAATACGCGATAAAAACAAAAGCAATTTGATGGACTTTTCAGAAAGATCCTGCCACGTGATTTACAAATCACTGACGTACAGGAACAACAGTAACAAATACACAACCATTGCCTTCACAATACTCGAGAAACCGAACGAGTCCCGGTGGATTCATCCAATCGAAATTGCATGTGGTTAGACTGCGCAGTCTAATGGCATGCTGAAATACGCTTTCGAGTAACGCAAAACAAAAACAACCGTTATTCCCCATTCAAAATTAATGCGAGCCAATATGTAACCTTCTTGATCGGCTTCTCACGGCGTACTCAATTTTTATCTCTGCTCCCCGCTATTGAGCAGGTTATGTCATTGTCATTTTACACAAAAAAATAATTGCATAGTTCCCGCGCTATAATTGAATAAAAAACGCGTTTAACCAATACAATTTTCGATAATTTTTTATCTCTGCTCAAATTTAAAATCCAATATTGAGTACAATATACATTGAATTTTTGTACAGCAGACATTGTACATTCGTGGAGGCCTAGCAATTTTTGTTGGAAACGTAGATGTCAGCATTTAATCAATTACACTATTTTTAAATTTAAATTTTTATTTATTTATTTTGGAAAGACCTGCTCTTGCAATATATGTTTTTCAAATAACATTGACTCGTTGAACACGAATCTGGCAAACATTTAAAAAACGTACGGTTAGTTTTCGAGATATTAACTTTTTGATTTTTATTTAAAATCCAAACAACTTTTTATGGTTTTAAAATCTTCTCAAGTCAAACTTTCATTTGAGTATAATAATGTTTTTTTTAATGTTTAAGAATGTTTTCAGGATTCTGTACGGAACTTGAAAATTATTATTTTTCAGTTTAATACCTCTAGTTTTTACCGCACCAAATGGATTTCGTTTTTTTTTATATAGCACATAAACTAGACACTTGAACAAAATATAGTTTGTAGTAAAGTCTCAAATCCATTGAATAATTCTTCAATTCAACATTTTGACAATTAAGTGAGTGGTTGTACGAAACAAAAAAAAATCTTGTAGTGTAGGGTTTAAAATTTTTTTTTAGAAGGAACAACAATTAGCATTCTACGAATCTAAATTAAAAAAAAAAATAAGTAACATACATAAATTTCCTGTTCAAAAGCTAATCATTTAATTAGCTACGTAGAGACCGACATTAATAATTTATTTTTTTTTAAATAAAAAACCTACCAAAATTTCAATTTGATTTTCAATTATTTCTGTAAATATTCTACGGATTTGCAACCTTAATACAAAATATGTTTCGTTAAAGTGTATAGTTTATGTGCTATTAAAAAAAACAAATCCATTTGGCGCGGTAAAACCAAGAGGCATTAAAAAAAATTATACTTTTACCGTTCATTATAAAATCCTGAAAACAGTCTTCAACATTATAAAACATTATTGAATTTGAAGCTTAACTTCCGTAGATTTTCAAACCATAAAAAGTTTTTTTTTTAACATTTTAAATTCAATTCCACGATATTGAGGCAAAACTGAAAAACAAGGTGTTTAATGAAAATCTAAAAGTTGAAATATCTCGAAAACTAACAGCGATTTAATTTTTTTTGTCAGATTTGTGTTCAGCATGCCGAAATGATATAGACAGTTTGTGCTGCAAGAAGTCTATTTTCAGGTTTCATAGTAGTAACGGACATAAAAATTTCTTAATAAAAATTAAAATTCTCAATTTCATTTGTACTTTTCTTAATTTCATTGATTTTGTTTCTAACTTTCAAAAAACAAAATCTTGACTTTCATTTGGTTTTTTTTTTCCCAATTTCAAATAACAAAATCTGACCCTCATTTGTTTTTTTTTTCTCAAGTTTCAAGTACAAAGCTCAATATCATTTGGAATTTTCTGAATTTCAGTTGAAAGATCTAAATTTCATGTATATTTTTCTGAATTTCATATGGAAAATCTCAATTGAAGAGCTTATTGTAAAAACTTGATAAGCCACATTTTATTTTTGGTTTGTTTTCGCCTTTTAAATGTTGAAAAATGCACTAAATATGACTTTTGCAGTACGTTTATACTCTAGATACTTATAATAAGTGGTTAAGTAAGACTTATTCAAAATTTTAATCAATGGATGCCTAGAAAACTGTAAAAATCCATAAAACAATAAATGTGGCTTATCAAGTTTTTACAATAAGCCCTTCAATTCTTTTTGTTCTTTTCTCAATATCAAAAAAAAAATTTCAATTTAATTTGTTAATTTCTCAATTTCAAGTGAAAAATCTTAATTTCATTTGTTCTTTTCTCAATATCAAGTGGAAATCTCAAAAATGACCCCATTTTTTGTTTCATTTCGGTTTATTTTGTATTATTTCAAAGATATTTTAGAGAAACATGTTCAATAACTTTCAAGTATTTTTTTTATTGAAACAAATGTGTTTTAAGTGACATTAAAAGTGACATTTTGTTAACAATTATAGTTGGTTTGAGCTAAAAAATAAGTATATTAATGAGTATTTAATTTAATCGGGGGGATGTTTGAGCATTTTCTGATAGTCGTATCTGTTCAGCTTTTTTGCGACTTTTCTCGAAGAGCTTTTTTCACATATATTTCAAATGAATGGTAACGCTAGGTTACTACATAGACAATATGGGTTTCAATAGCGGTATTCGCTCTTGGTAGCAAACTACCTTTGCAGACCTTTCAAAGCTTGCAGATCTTGTATAAATACAAGAGTATGCAAGACCACAACAACAAAATACATGAAATAAAAATATGCAAGACTTTTATTTATATGCAAGACGAAAACCTATTGCATATTCTGGGTCTTGCAAACCTTTCAAACTTACAATACTTAACATCTTTTAGTTTTGCCGGAAAACAAAAAAAGAACAGAAATATTTACAAAAAAAAACATTTAATTTTCGTGTAAAAAAAAAAACAACTGATTTTAACACAAATTTTTATCAAAAAAACAAACTTAAATAAAAGAAAAATACGATATTCACACAAAATTACAACAGAGTTAAAAATCCACTGAGAACGAAGAATAATGTCAACCTTTTTTATTTGAAAAAATCGCTAAAGTCTACTTAAAAATCGCTAGAAAATACATTTTCGTTAGAAATTAGCTGTTTTGTCAACATTGAAATGCTTGGGTTGTAAACATACAATACACACAAAAAAAAGACGCTCACGCTTTGTAGCATAAAATCATAGTATTAATGCAACCCTTGCATAAATGCTATCAAGAGTGAATACCGCTAATATTTTTGTTTTTCCAAGTACTTTAACACTGCGTAAAAATAAATCTGAATTTCATTAATTTTAGACATGTTTTCATACAAAAATTTTACAATATTCAACCCCACCTTTTAACCCTTAAAGTGAAATTGGGCAGGGGAAAAAATACGTATCGCTAATTTAATTTCTATCTGCTATAGGAAGACTCTCCTTGTTAGTAACAACAATTTGGCGTTTAAATGTTGTCAATAATCTTTTACGATTTTCCACAAGAACTTAAATTATTCCAATTTGACCAAATTGATTTGAAAATAGAACATTTAAATTTTTTCGATGGTCTCCGATTTTGATAAAATTTGGTGAGTATGTTAGATAACGCTGCATGACATCAAAAAATTAAATTTGCAAATGCAAATTGAAATCTAAGGGCAACACCACCCAGCAAATATAAACCTGACCAAAAAGCTATGAAAGCAACTGTTTTACTCACAGCGAATGCTTGATGTGAAAAACGCATTTTTTTAATATTGGCTTGTCATAGGCAAGAAGGTGTTTATGCTCGTAAATGACTATTTCGCACTTTATAAAAACGACTGATTTAATTGTATTCTTGGATGTTCTTTTTTTTTATACGTTTTATAAATTCATATCGCACAACTAAATCGAAAGAAAGCCACAGTATAGTCCAGTTGTAATTATATCTTTAAAATTAGACTAGAAAAGTGTTTCGTTCGTTTTTCTTGCGCTGGTTTTTATGTAATTTTGTTTTCAATTTTATTTAAAATGTATATATTTCCATTGAAAAAAAAAAAAAAAACAGTAGGGCCGAGTTTTTGAGATGCCAGTTGAACTTGGTTTGGTTAAAACGTTAATGGAATTTTGTCGGCCATTTTCAAGCTTATTAACAAAAAGTTTGGTTTCGAATTTTGGCTTTTATTATAACACAACTAAACTAAACCATATTTAAGAAGCAGTATTACATTTAACAACTTCGGTAATCTGTGTTAAAAGATAATCTACATCCTAAAATCCCGACCTAAGGAATTCAAGTATATAAAAGTTATAAAATATAAAGTACATCTGTATGTAATATATAAACTGTGATGATGTTCAAGTAACAAATTAAAAATTAAGGGATTCAAATTCTTTTTCTTCTTATAAAAAGAGATCATTTAAAGTTTCCAATAAACTACACAGGAGGACAAGATCATAGCTTTTGAAAATGAATAAGGTTATGAACACCAATTCAATATAATTGAGTCACGCTGATTTCAAATGACGTACTTTATTTTTTGATCTATGGTAGAGTTTTTCCACAAAATGACTTTAAAGTTTGGATAAATGCAGTTTTTTACATATAACGTTTTAAAAATGCTAACAACCCGACTTCTTTCTGTTGAAATTTAAAGACAACCCCTGTATTCTTATTTGAGGAACATAACTGATTCACAAAACTGTAGATTTAGCCAGCTATTTAGTAATTTTTCTTGTTTTTTCCCAATTTTTACTGTTTGAGCGAATTTTATAGCTAAACAAGAAAGAGGACTTTCATAAAAAAAACAATTATTTTAATAATGGTGCCTCATATGGGCAATTCCAGAAAAAGGTCAACCACGAGTAAAAAATGCAAAGTGCTCAGAACTTTTTATTTGTTTTCAATAATAAAGCTTAATAATGAAAAATGAAAATTATTCAAGTTCGAGGCCATACTCTCCTAACAAATAATCTATAGAGTTTTTTGTTTTCAAATTTATTATTTGACCCTTTAAGGAATGTGTTGATAGATCTATTTCGGGAATTTTCTAGGTTCCCATCATCAGAACACGTTTTGAAAGCGGTAACAATCCCATGTCAAACATCAAACCTTCATATAAACTAGTAGTGAGTAAACTAGTAAATATAAGAGTATGGCCTCGAACTTGAATAATTTTCATTTTTCATTGCACAATTAAAGGTCGAAAAAACATAACTTTTATTTTTAATAAAAATTATATCAAATTAGCATTTTTAATTTTTCTCATTTCTTGGCCGAAATATACAACTGCAAAAAAACATTTTTCCCGATCCTTTTTGCGATTTATATCAATTTTTTTTTTATGTATTTTAAGAGTGCTTAAAGTTATATTATTTTTGTTCTTGTAATTTAGAAATTTCCTACGAACAATTACTTTACCTCAAAAAATATTGTTCTCAAAGATGCTTTATCGTTTTATCAATCTGCATTGATTTTCGTATTTCGACAACGAAAGCATTGAGGTTGTTCGCACCTCTTATTCTTTAAAATCAATAATTAAAATTAACTGAGAAAATCCAACTTTATTAACTATTATATATCCTAAAGTACCTAACTGAGAATATGGAACTTTATTTCGATTTCATTTTTGTTATTATTATTACCTTTACTTGAAGTTAACTTTATGTTATGGTTTTTTTTTTAATTTAGTGTGTTTTGGTTTGTTCTCTTGGAAAAAATTGTAGCGTCCGTATTTGTACTTTACCCAATTCAAAAAAATTAAAAGAAAATTTTCATATTTCATAAATGTTTATACTATTTGAAAATGTTTTTCTAACAAACGGAAGTTTTTGTTTGGAAAACTTTTGCAAATATAAAAATTTTTAGCTGAAACATACTTTTGAACTCTATTAACATATACTAAAAGCTGGACCTTGAAGTCATCCTGTAATGCTATGGTGTCATGTAAAATTTAAGACAAATCGCGAATTTTGCATAAAAAAGCTTTGATAAAATAACCTTTTATAACATTTTTTTTATATATAACTCCTCTTAAATGACTGTCCACTGTGTGATCATTTAATTAAATCCATTAATTACTTAGAGATAGATAGCGCGTTTTGCAAATGAGGCAACACTATATTTAAATAATTGTTTTCTTGCGGGAACACCTCTTCCTAATAGGATTTTTTCTACTGCATGGCCATTTGTTAAAAATTTTATATATAAAAACCTGCATTTACACGCCTAACTTTAAAGTCAAACTGTACCGCCATTGAAAGGGGTTGGGACATTATTTAAAAGGTCATAACTTCTTTTGTGTGAAAGATATTGAACAATTTCTTTTTGTATAGGAATATCTTTTCACATATCTCCAAAAAGTAGTAGAAATTCCTCTTTGAAATTCATGGTGTTTAGAACACTTTTGTAACTATTTGTATAAAAAAATAAAAAAATTAAAGAAATTTTTTCAAAAAATAATTTAGATTTTTTTTTTATAAAAAAAGTTAAATATCTTTTTTATACAAATTCTGAACCCCAAAATGTATACTATGCCTACGCAAAAATTAATTTTTCAATATCTTTCACACAAAAAAAGTTATGACCTTTTAAATGATGTCTAGAGATGGAATTATACTAGGTATTTACCCATATACCGGGTAAATACCGGGTAAATAGCGGGTAAATACCGGGTAAATACCTGGTAAATACAGGGTAAATACCGGGTAAATACCGGATATATACCTTTTTGAAAATTTATTTGGGTATTTATAAAAAACATTTGAAATGTCAATAACTGAAATTTATGAAAATAAAAACAAAAATTATTGTCTTTCTTTGAGGAAAAGATGGAAATGTCTGGTAAACAAATAAAATTGGCTTAAGTTGTGATTTTTCAACTTCTCTGTAAGCATTGCTATTTTTATTTAGAAAATTTATTATAAATTCCTTTAAATTTTTCTGCTCAATGTGTTTGTTCACTAAATTTTCTACAACATAGTTTAAACCCTCATTTTTGTTAAATACCCGGGTATTTTAATAACTTTTACCCAATTTATCCTTTTTACCGGATATTTACCAATTGGGTATTTACACTTTTCCCGCCTCTAATGATATCCCCAACCCTCCTTTTCCGATATTTCAAAGCTTCCAGGATTGGCACAGTTTTCAAAATTCTTTTTGAATTATGTATTCATTATTTAACATACTCACCAAATTTGATCAAAATCGGAGACTCGAAAAATAAGTCGTTGAAATAAAATGCTCAATGCTGAAAGAGCACAACTTATTAAATCTTGAAATTCACAACGCAATTAAAAGCACAATTTTCGTTTTTGAATACCGCCCGTTTTTTTTAGTGGGCGTAACTTTTAAGATATAATCTGTTAATTTTGACTGTTATTGGGAATTCGTCTATAGATAGGGAAATTACGATTAGATCTTTAAATAATGTACATATAAAAAAGGTAATAAAATTGACCCTTGAATGACAAATTTTAGAACTCATATTAATAAGGTAAACAGTAAAATGCTAACCAAAATTATTTCCATATAAACGGTTTTTCAATAAGAGCGCTACAAAGTTTTTTTTTAAATAAAACAAAAACGGTTTTGGATATCAATGAAGTTCTTTATTCCTGTGAAAGTACGTTCGATTTCTTTTGCATAGCCACCACGGGCACGCTTGCAGAAGTCCAGACGCTGAACCCAATTTTCGACGGTTTTCAAGCATAAATCGGCCGATACTGCTGCAATTTCACATTCGATATTAGTACGAAGTTCATCAATCGTCGCTGGCTTGTTGGCATAGACCATAGACTTGACGTAGCCCCACAGGAAATAGTCTAACGGCGTCAAATCGCACGACCGAGGCGGCCAATCGACTGGACCATTTCGTGAGATAACACGTTCTCCAAACTTGGTTTTCAATAAATTGATTGTGGCATTTGCTGTGTGGCTTGTGGCGCCGTCCTGTTGGAACCACATGTCCTCCAAGTCCATATCATCCAATTGGAGCCAAAAATATTCGGTTATCATTGAACGGTAGCGATTCCCATTCACAGTAGACACAGAGAGACACATTTGGGCTTTCTGCAACTGAAGCCTCAGCGGCAGCAATATTCTCGACACTACGGGCACTTCTTTGTCTCACTGGCACGGGAATATTTTGTACTGTGCCTGTGGATTCAAATTTTTCCACTAGACGCTCAATTGTTGATCTGCTAGGACGATTATGACGACCATAAATTGGACGTAACGTTAAGGCCACTGACTCCGAATTTCGGTAGTAAATTTTAATAATTTCGACTCGTTGTTGGCTCGTATATCTTTCCATCATGAAATGGCAAACCTTACTGAAGAAAAATGTCAAAATAACGGCAAAAAATATGGCGTCGTTTGCTGTCCCTGTCGGTCTACTTTTGTAGCGTCCCTGTTGAAAAACCCTTTACATATGACATTCATAACTATGGTTAAGGCAAATTTCTTCATATTTTTTTTATTTTGGAATATTAAAAAAAAAAAAATTTTGAAATTAAGGGTTAACAATATTTTCAGATACGATAAATCAAATTCAACTGTATGTTTTTGTAACGCATTTTATATTTAAAAAGAAAGAATAAATGCTGCATTATGCCCGTGTTTATTAAATTTTTGAAATAGAGACTAGTTTTGATCAAGTGAAAATAGTTTCAATTCCTTAAATTACAGGTGAAATAATTAAAATAGTAGTGAACGTGTTAATTGGATGAACTAAAATACCACATATATATTGTTTTATTTATTTATTAATTTTTATTATTGATATATTTCTTAAATATTGAAGTAATTCACAGTTCAAGTGCCTGCCAACGTGCTATCATTGTAAAATATTATGATTTTTGACAATTTTCTATGACTTAAATGAAAAAAGTCATGATATTTTACAACTTAAGCCGAAATTAGTTTAGAAGTAAAGTGCGGCTTATGGAGGTAGCGTAAGGTATTCTATTTTCAATTGAAATTCTGCCGTCAAATCTACTTAAAAACTAAATAGTTGTTTTTACTATTAACAATTAAAAGTAAACAGCTGCCAGCCACGCTACTTTACGATACTTACAAACTAATGAAGCCTTTTAGCTGTGAATTACTTTATTGAAAATCAAAACTTATTCGTATAGAATTACATGAGAAGAAAAAAGGTCTTTAGTAATTAATATGTCAAAAGTTTTGTTTTTTTTGTATAATATTGATTGGCATGATTGTAGCTAAAATAAAAAAAAAATAGTTTTCAAAATTTGGTGTTGGTTTAAATACAAACTAATATTTTTTTTGATTAGCATGTTAATTATGTTTTTTTTTTTTTTTGTTTAATTGGCTATTATTTTTCTGTATTTAATTAAAATGCTTATATTAATTTATTTTTGTATAATTTTGTTTAACAAAATATTTGAAGTATACATTCTACAATTTCTTAATTTGTGTACATTTTTGTTCTTGATTAAATATTTTGTTTCTTTATGTCTTTTTTAATGTACTATAGATAAAAAGCCTTCTGGTAAATCAAAAGATGAACAAATCGCGGAAAAGAGACAAGAATTAGAAAAGCGTTTACAAGATGTTACAGGCCAATTAGGTACCAGCAAGAAGACAGCCAAAAAAGGTAAATTTATTTTTAAAAATAAATTTTAAATTTATATTTAACGATCGATTCATTTTAATAGAGTTCTCAATATTTTGTCATTTTAAATTATAAAATTATACAGCCTTACTATGTTATTTTTAAAAATGTATAGTTTTGTTAAAATTAACGTTTTTTTAAAAAACATATATTTTGCTTAATCCATACTATACAAAATATTTAAATTAACGCTGCCATCAAACAAGTTGCAAAATGAGTCAGGAATAGCAGAGTGAAAACATGTCAACTCAATCACCATTTGAATTGACCATCTCCGATTTCAATGAACAACCTGTCATACTCGACAAGAAATCGACGAAACATAAACTTCAGTTTCCGAACCCATTCGGTTTCCGAAATATGACGTCATGAAAAGTGCACAAAACGTTAAAAATTGACTAAAGTATACTTAAAAATTTGAACTACATAAAATACAAAATTTTTGTTGGTATTATTTTTTAATTTAAAATGTACTCTTTAAAATGATGTGCACATTGATGTTTTTCATGGAAGGGTCAAAGGTTATTTTTTGGGTCTTGAGTTTAAATGCCTATATATTTAGAAATGTACATTCTTTTAAATTAATAAAAAAATATATGATTTTTATTGAACTATCCTCTGCATTTGTGTGAACAATTCAGGGTGTTATCTCGATTGGTCTCTGAGTTAAAGCCTAGGTATGTTTTTTCCTATTTAATACATATTTTTTCCTATGCATATGTACATTGTGTGTGTATGCTTACCGTGTAGTTAATTCAACTCATATACTGGAGCTATTTTATTATATTTATCACGGTTTTGGCTATAACTCTGCGACTAATCGAGATACCACCCTGAATTTTTCACACACATGTAGAGGCGAGTTCAAAAAAGCATATATATTTTTAAAGAATTTTAAAAAATGCCCATTTCAAGATATAGGGATTAGAACTCAAGATCCCAAAAAATTACTTTGGCCCTGCCATGAAAAAATTCGATATGCGTATCATTTTAAGCGCATATTTTAACTTAAAAATAAGACAAACACAAATTTTATACCCTGTAAAGCTTAAAAGTTATAGTCCAGTTTGTAAGGATACTTTAGTCAGTTTTTAACGTTTTTTTTTGCAATTTTCATGTGTCATATTTCGGAAACCGAATGTGTTCGAAAACTGAAATTTATGTTTCGTCGATTTCTTGTCGAGTATGATAGTTGTGATAAATTTCTTTGAAATCGAAGATAGTTGATTCGAATGGTGGTTGAGTTGACAGCTTTTCTTTTCATTTTTCTATAGTGTTAATTGTAAATATGTATCTCTTATTTAACTCACCAATTCAAAGTAAATTATATATGTTAAACAATCATTAACTTTGATTTGTTTTTACTGAGTTAGGATGAAAGTTAATGGCGAACTTTTTCTATTTTCTGTGTTTATTTATTATACAATATCACCACATTTGTCAATTCAACTGTCAATTGAAATTATTATGACAAGTATTTTTTCTTTCTGTTTTTGTAGTCTATCCTTTTCATCGTAAGAATATTAAACATTAAACATTTTTCTGTAGACTTAAGTTAAAACAAATTAAACGATTAAACGATTTTTCAAAATTTGACCCTACGGATCAAAAGTCGGGACATCAGAATTAGTTTTAGAGCTATGGTTCCTTCGGCAAAGTTTCTTATTTTGATCCCTAGAATACGATTTTCCTTGAACGTTGAGCGATTTTTTTGCCTCCATACAAATCGACCCGGCCTAATATGCACTGTACCTTGTGAGTTAATTCTTTGACGTTAGACAAAAAGGTATTAATTCAAAAAATACATTTTGAGCTTTTGATTGGGTTTATCTCAATTTTTTCTCTCTCAATAACTTAGGCCTAGCACAACTGCTTTCCCTCGTAATCAGTTTCTCTTTAGGCAATAAGTCAGAAAAATGCATATTTTGCACTGGTTTTTACAAGACGTTCGCCGCTACACGAATGAGTGACTACATACATGTGTTTTGTTTTTGTATTGCATGTATTTGGTATTTGTTTTTTCGTTCGTGTGAAGAAAACCGTTATCTAAAACAGGTTATTTGTTTGGTATTAACGAAAAACTCCAGTTTCTGATTTAAGACCGTTTTGCCTAACTTTAAAGAATTAACATTATAATGAAATAGGTGGTCTAAAAATAGATTTTCCAAAATAAGATTAAAAAAAGTTTATGAACTTTTTTTTAATTTTATTTTTGAAATTATAACTGTAGTTATAATCTCTATTTACTGACTGATGATAACTGCTGGGTAACAGTTGGCTGCTCAATTGTGTCAGCACTGGTATAAGGTTTGTTGGAATCAACTTGCCAACGTTGGGAAAACAAAAAAAAAGTTGTTTTTAAAAAAGCTTTTCCAGAAACAAAAAAATCAATTTTATATTACACAAATATTAAGAAGTATAAAAAAAATACAAAAAAATATGTATGTTAATATGTCACACCGGAATCGAACTCGGAACCTTGCGAAGCATCATTATTTTTATAAAATAAATGCTTTACCAGTAGTTAGACTTGAGCCTTTGGCTTTAATGAAATCCGTTAAAAAATAAAAATGTGTATAACAAACAAATTATGGGTATATAATTTTTTAAAAAGTGGATTAAAATAAGCGTGGTCGATATAAAATGCATGACGACCTTGCCTGAGCTATAAGAATCACGTGCAGTAAATTTGAACAAAATCTCATGTAAAATAAATTAAAAATAAGTGGGCGTAAAAGAAGGCGTGGTCAATAAAAATCATGTGGCGATCTTGTCTGGGGAATTAGAAACGCTTGTGCCAGTTTTGAGAAAGTTGTATTCAAAAACTGTATTCAAAAATTTACAAAAAAAAAGTCTGCGAACAAGTAGATGGGGTCAATGGAAAGTAGTGTCCTACCGAAGACTTCGGCCAAAAAAAAAGTATTTGGAGAAAATGTGTACAATTTTTGGTATTGAAAACATATTTGTTAAGACGTTTTAATTCGGTTGTGTGTAAAAAATTTAAGGAAAAACCCGAAGTTTAGCTGTAAAGCTAAATAATCGGCTGCCGAAGTTTTTCTGATTTGTCCGAATGTTTGGCGGCCGAATATTTATTGCTTAACTACGGACTTTTTTTAAAATTTGACACTCAATATCGCATCCTAATAAGCCCAATAAACTTTTTTCCATTTACTAAATTTGTCCATAATGCTTTAAAATACCGGCAAAAACCATTTTCTGTCCGAAGTTTTCGATCGGACATTAAGGATCTTTGGTGTCAGTTTAGAGCAAGTTCCAGTAAAAAAAAAAAAAATTAAATTATGTTTTGTTTTTGACCAATTTATTTGAATTTTGAGATTAATAAGGGGTTGCCTTGGGCTGTTTTTGGTCAATCAGTTTTTATAGATTTAAATAAAACACATTACTCAGTTTAGTTCTGTGATTACAACATTAAAGTTTAAACTGTGATATTTTTGTTTGTGCCGTGATTATTTTTTATTTTAATTATTAAATTTGTGTCGTGACAGTCCAGTTTTTTAATTTTAATCTTCAATAATCTTGATCATATATGATCATATATGAACATATGATCATATATGATCATATATGGGATTGTATATGATCATATATGGGCATATATGGTCATATATGTTCATATACGGTTCGATATATGACCATATATGATCACATATATTTAAATATATGTTCGGATCCGAAATTTGAGGGTATATGGTCGTATATGATAATATATGTTCATATATGCACATATATGATCCATATATGCTCATATAGGATCATATACGACCATATACCCTCAAATTTCGGATTCAAACATATATGGTCATATATGAGACCATATATGTTCGTATATTGAACTATATATGGACATATATGGCCAGCTATTCCCATATATGATCATATACAAGCCAATATATGCTCATATACGAATAAATTTTCACATGGGAATGTAAAATAACTAATTTTACGAAAATAAATAAAAACTCCTGAAGAAGTTGGAATAAAACTAACGAAACGTCGAGTTGGAAAATAGATAAAAATAATGTGTTTTATTTAAATCTATAAAAACTTATTGACCAAAACAGCAAAAGGAAACCCCTTATTAATCTCAAAATTTTAATATTAAGTTAAATAATGCAATGAAAATGAGAATTATTCGAGTTCGAGTCCACACTCTATATTTCTTTATTAGGATATTGTCTAATCTTTGTTTTAAAATTTATTAATTGACCACTTTCAGGAATGTGTTCATATATATCTATTTCGGGAATTTTCTAGGTTCCCAAACCGAAATAGATCTATCGAACACATTCCTGAAAGTGGTCAATTATTAAATTTGAAAACAAAAATTATAGATTATTTGTTAAAGCAATATCCTAATAAAGAAATATAGAGTATGGCCTCGAACTTGAATAATTTTAATTTTCATTGCACAATTAAAGGTCGAAAAAAACATAATTTTTATTTTTTATAAAAATTATATCAAACTTGTAAAATAATGCATTCAAAATAAAGTATAGTATATGCCCAGGAAAATTGGAACCCTTTAGAAACTGCTAGTTCCGGAACTACTTCTAGGGGCGTATTATCAGGTTCGTTAATAGCAATAATCTCAAACTGGAACTATAGTTCCAGAACTACTGCAAAAAAGTTAAAAAAAAACTTTAAAAAAGCTTGCAATCTTGTATTTAATTGAATTTTTATTTATTTAATATCAATACAAAGGAAGCCTTCGTTTCCAACTATATGTATTGTAAAATAACTAACTATGTACAGTAATAATAAAAACCTTAAATATTAAATGCAAAAATGCAAACTATAATACCGAATAATTGGCTCCCCAGCCACATAAACTTTACGAAAAAATATTAAATATAAAAGTCCGATTTAGTTAAAGATAAAAAGAATAGTTTAGCGAAGAAAACTCGTTTTTTGTTGTATTTTTCCGTACTAAAAGTATTATACAATCATCATGTTTGCACATTATTAAAAACAAATTTAAGAGTTTTCCCTTACGATAAGAATACGAAAATAGCTGAAGTAGAGTTAGAGAAGATAGTTCAAAAATTAAATAAATGTTTATCAAAACCTTCGTACATTTTACAAAAACGTTCGTTATTTTTTTTTACTTTGGTAGAGTTTTTAAAAATATACAAAATATTGGAAATGTTTGTGTTTATTTTACGAAATATTTGTCATGTTTTACTAAAGAATTTTGTAATTTTCAATAAAATAATTTCGTATCTTAACCCTCTAATGCCCCAAAAGTTTGTACCAAAAATTATTGCTCTTACCAAGACATAACCACAATCCAAAAATAAACTTTTTTGTGCTTCTTTTTAAGAAGATATGTCGATTTTCGCTTTTTGCAAAATGCGAAATAGGGCGAAAAAGTATCTTAACTTCAATATTTTTGTTCAAACTTTAGACTTTTGCTACTATTACTGATTGTCTTCTCTATACCAAATTTCAAAACGATCCGTCCATTACTTTATAAGTTAAGACAATGTCCTTTAGAGATATCCTGATAAAATCCTGTTCATCCTTGAAGAAAAATAAGGACTGATTATTAAAGGTAATACTTCAATCTTATTTATACTTAATTTTCAAGAGTTTAAATCAACTTAAATAAGTGTTTTAGTTGTTGGAAATCTCAGTTAATTAAAAAATAATTATTTTTTGAATTTTTACAAAATTTGAACTTTAAAGCTTTCTCGCGTTTTAACAGTGCACTGAATACGAACAGTTTCTTCGCATAACTTTTAGCTAATTCACTTTTATATCGAACTATATCAATTTCTAAGTATAAAACACTCATTCGAAGCATTTGGGTTCAATTTTATAAACGATGACAAATGTCATCGTCAGGCGTTAGAGGGTTAAGTTAATATTTAGGGAATTGATGTACACAACATAGAAATAAACGTATAAGAAGGAAATTTGTCTTGGTCTTGTGTATGTGAATAATTAGGTTTAGTAAAATACTTTTCCGTTACAAAAAAGTATCGGCTTATGAGAAAGAATTTTATTAATAATTCTGCCCAGTTCTTTTTATTACACAAAATGATCACATCATGTGTATTATTTCTTCTTTCTAAACTTTATTTAATTTATTTGTTTTTATTACTTTTTATTCTTTTTTTTTTAGACGAATCATCGAATAAAGTTGAAGCTGTTCAACCCACAAATCGCCCATCATCCAGTTCTAGTTCTAGCGATTCATCCTCGTCCAGTTCAAGCGATAGTAGTTCTAGCGATTCAAGTGACAGTGAAGCAGGTTAGGACGCGTTTATTTATTTAAATAATTTTGTTTTATAAATATTATTATCGACTAAAACTTCCCTATCTTAATACTTTAACCTATTACATATAAACTACAAAAAAAAAAATGAAAGAAGAATCACTCTATTTCACTTTATTATTTTGACCATTAATCATTTTTTATAGCAATTTTTATTAACATTTTTTATATTTTGTTTTACATTATTTTTTTTTTTAATGATTACAAGCATTATACATTACAAGAATTACAATAGTAACTGAAGATAGATTCTTAATTTTGAAATAAATACATTTTTATATATATAAGGAAATATATAAAAAATATATTGCAAAAAAAAAAAAAAACTGAAGAATTAAAACAAAATTGAGTATATAATTTTGAAATATTTCTATAAGGGTTTTCTTTTTAAAGGGAGTTTATAATCTTTTTTTTTTATTATTAACTTATAAAATCCATCCAATTTGTTTTAAATTAAGTTTAAGCTTCTAACTCATAATGAGTTAGTTTTTTTTTTGTTAAGCTAGTTTTTTTTTTTTTTTTGTTAAAAAATACCGAATTTTTTAAATTCTACTCATTTATAAACTCCCGTTTTGAATAGAACATTTCTATTATACATTTATCCCTCCTCATTATTAATTTTATTTGTTTATTAAGTTTTTTTTATAATAAATTAATAAAAATAGGTTAGTGATTATGTTAGAACTTTACTTTGTATGTATTGTATTATTTCCAAGATTCTATTTTTTTTTTTAGATTTTGTTAGATTTTTCCTTTTTACATTTTTTTTTTTTAGATATCTTTCAATTTTAATATTTATTTACAAAAAAATAAAGAGTTATCCAAAATGATTGTTAAATGGGGGTATTTACATAAAAATAGTTATCTCACAGATTGGGATTTTAATATTTTTTTTTGATAATCTTGATAGTTACGAGGGTGTTTGCAATAAAAGCTAAAACTAAAAGCGAAAAAATGTTCCCATACATTTTGTATGAAACGCTAAATTTGGCCAGTAGCCCGAAGAATTTTCCCTTTTCATACAAAATATATGAACAAATATTTTTGCCTTTATTTTTAATTTTTATTGTGTTTTTCTTCTCATACTGTCTATTATTTTATTCCGCGAGGTATATTTTTGGCGCTCATATCTGATTAACAACTGTGAACTAGTGACATCGATTTTATCTTCACTCTCATTTACTCCATTTAAATTTAGTTTTAAAATCACTTTTCAAAGTTATATATAAAACGCGTCCAATATCCGCCAGGTACATTTTTCTCGCTCATACCAGATATCTGATTAACAACTGTGAACTACACCATTTTAAACTGAAATGGAGAGCTTTCCGCATGAAATTGGAAAATTCTAATATAAATTAGGATTTTTCATTTTAAATTGAAAATAATTTCCAAAGAAATTTAGATTTTTTTATTTTAAACTGTGAAAGTTCCAAAAAAAATTTGGATTTTTCATTTCAAATTTGAAATACTACAAATTAAATTGAGAATATCTATTTAAACTTGAAATAATTCTAAATGAAATTGAGATTTTCTATTTGAAATCAAGAAAATTCGAAATGAAATTGAGATTTTTCATTTGATTTTGAGAAAGTTCCGTTTGATATGGGGATTTTTCCTTTGCAATTGTGAAAATTACAAATGAAATTAGGATTATTATATTTGTAATAGAGATTATTACAAATGAAGTTGAGAAAAATTAAATAAAGTAAAATTTAAGAATTTTCATTTGAAACTGAATAATTATAATTAAGGAAACCACTAACGAAAACTTTTCGGACCAGAATACTTTGTCATAATAGCAAGTAGAAATCGGACTTAAAACCTCGGATAATGTACAATTGGTATAATAAAGCTTTATTTTGCCTTTTGCAATATTTTTAAAAGAGTTTTTGATTTTTCTTTTTTTTCGAAGGTAAAAAAAAAAACGCGAATCGAAGGTAAAAAAAAACCATATTCATTTCGTCTGAAAACCCGATACTCTTAATTTTAAATAGAAAATCTCATCAATTAATTTTAAATTCTAAATCTATTTGAAATTATCCAAAATTCAATTATATTTTTTCCCAATTTCACTTGTACTTTTCTGAATTTAATTTAAAATTTTCCTAACTTCAAACGAAAAAACACAATATTCAATGAGAAAATCACAATTTCAGTTGGAATTTTCCTAATTTAAAATGAAAAGTCGTAATTTCAATTGGGATTTTCCCAATTTAAAATAAAAAATCTCAATATGAAATACATAGAATTTTCTCAAAAGCAAATAGAAATTCTCAATATCATTTTGAATTTTCTTAATTTGAAATAGAAAATCTCAATTTCATTTAAAATGTTCTCAATTTTAAATGGAAAATCTTAATTTTATTTGATATTTTCTCAACTTAAAATGGAAAATCACAATTTCATTTGGATTTTTCTTAATTTCAAATGGAAAATTACAATTTTATTTGGAATTTTCGCAATTTTATTTAAAAAATCTCAATTTTTAACTTGGAATTTTGTCAATTTCACTTGAAAATGGTATAGTGACAGCGATGTTATCTTGACTTTGATTTTAAATCATTTTATAATTCAAATCGTTGGCTTTTACTCCATAATGGATTTGAGAGACAGAATGTACAACATTTTTAAAGGGAATATTTTTAAAAAAATATTAAAATCCAAATCGGCAGTTCTGAATTTTGCTTGATTTTAAATCGGTGTGAAATTAAAATTTATGTTCTTAAATTTTGTCAACTGTGGGCCAGCATGCCCAAAACTAGTTTGTTTAGTCTAAGTCTAAAAAGTACCGTAAACAAGGTTTATGCAGTTGCAGGTCTTAAATTTGGAATCAGAATTTTAAAATTCAAATAGCCGATCCAATATGGCGGAAATAAGTTTTAAAAATTTACTATATTTAATTCTAATCAATTGTGTTTAAAGGATTTTTGGTGTTTAATTCCGAATCTGTAATCAAAACATTAAAATTCTAGTTGGAGGATCCAATATGGCAACAAATAATGTTTATACAAATCTTCAATTGTTGTCTGATTTGCTATAAATGCTCATTAGGGCGTTCGCAGAGCAAGCTGATTAGGAATCTGACAAAACATTTAAAAAAATTAATATGGCGACGAAACCAATTTGGGGTCAAAATTAAATATTTTTATATACAGTTGAACCTCGATTATCCGGCCTCTATTAACCGGGTACATCTGTTAACCGGCATGCTGGTGGTTTGATTTATACCTCTATTAACCGTGTTATCCGCGCTATTATTTTGTTTCCTCTATTAACCGTGCTTCACCTCTATTATCTGCAGCACACATATTTATTGTTTGTTTTTTCTTTTCACCTACATACAAAGAGTTAAAATTCGGGAAAAATAAATAACTTCTATTAACCGTGTTTTCGATTATCCGTGCTGAGTCCGGTCCCGTGCAACCCGGATAATCGAGGTTCAACTGTATTAGAAAATAAACTAAAATTAAAAATAACTATAGGTGTTAGGTAGCTGATTAATAACGCCATAGACTTTGTGCCAACCATATGGTTCGCCATTTAAAAAATGCATT
The DNA here is from genome assembly GCA_021234595.1 of Delia radicum. Classification (NCBI taxonomy): domain Eukaryota; kingdom Metazoa; phylum Arthropoda; class Insecta; order Diptera; family Anthomyiidae; genus Delia; species Delia radicum. The sequence continues at coordinate 30,686,723 of CM037852.1, read as the reverse complement.
TCCACTAGAGATGGACACGTGAGCAGAATTTTGAGTGATTTTTGCGTGCGTGAGTAAAATTTTACCAAATTTTTTTTTGCTTTTAACAAATATTTCCTTATTTTTTCGCCGATTTTACATTTTTGGATTTTTAAAATACAAAATAAATGTCAAAATTTCATAATCAGAACAATTTTGAGTTAAAAATTCACAATTTATCTTAATTTTAGCATTTTATTTTTTTCCGGTAAGATTTTATTTCATGAATTTGCGTGATTCATGTGAATCACGCGTGAGTGAAATCTGAATTTACTCACGTGAGCTTAAGTGAGTGTGAGTAGAAAAAAATTGTTCGAGAGAGTATTTGTGTGATTGGAATTTTTCGCTCGTAAGCCTGAGTGAGTGTGAGTCAAAATTCACTCACGTGCCCATCTCTAATTTCAACCAAATTAGACAAACTTTTTACTTAAAAGAAAATCGCATAACAAATTAAAATCCGTATCGCCATATTGGATTTTATAAATAAAATATGATTTTTTTTTATATCAGATGCGTAATTAGCGTTCACAAAACCTTTATTACTGATTATTGAATCCGCCATTTTGAATTTTTAAATTATTACCAGCTACCAAAACCTTCATTTAAATACAATTTTTAGTCCCATTCTAGTTGTTCTTTAACCCAATCTTAGTTTGTTCTTAAATTCCAAAATGCTGGAAAATATTAAGATCTGAAGGTACTTTTTCAGTTATAGGTCCAAATCTTGAAAGTTTATAAACGATTGGTTGGTAAATCGCAAGTTAAATATATCTCGGGGAACACACTGGAGTTCAGAGTTTTTTTTAATATCTTCTGGAGCTTATTGCAAAATATTGTTTTCCAATAAATGCCTCAATTCTGTGCCCTAAATTGAAAAAAAAAAATAGTTAGCTTTCTCATAAATATTCCGCTGTTTTGCGTTTTTTTGCGATCTATGTACAAATGATAAGTTTGTAATTTTTTTAATTTATTTTGTATGTATTGTTGAACTTTTAAAATTGCATTTCATTTTGAATTTTCAGGTTTGAGATCATAATTAAATGTTACTATGTTACACATGGAAAACACTAATTGTTACTAAAAGTCCCTCTAGTGTTGATCCCTACAAGATTTTTTTTTCATCTTCTTTTACATTTATTAACAATTACAGTCGAACTTCCATAACTCGAATCATCATTATCAAAAAAAAACTTCGACTTACGGAGACTTCGAGTTACAGAAAAAATTTTAAAAAAATAATCAATTGCAAACATGTGTTTATAGTTTGAATTTTTATTTAAAACAGATACTAACTGAAAACTACATACCAAGTTACAATGAAGTAATATATTTTGAAATTAGTGACTGAAAATTTATTTTATTTGTTATTTTCAATAAAAAATTACTAACTTGTTTAAAGCCTTATAGTGATAATCAGTTGTAGTGTCATTCGTATTTAAATATAAATTCAATGTTCGGAAAGAATTTTCTATATCCTTTCTGGAAGGCTGATAAATAGTTTCTCCAGATATAGGCATGTTTAGACTTCTAGCTGCTGTAAACCAATCGAGGACTGCTTTGTCGATATTTTTGAATATTTGGGTCTTAACTCGTTTACTATGTAGACGAAATCCTGATCCTAAAGAGTTGATAATTGATTCTCTATTTTTAAAAATCGTTGAGACCGTACTAGCCGGGATACCATATTTATCAGCTGCATCATTTTTCTTTAATCCACCTTCGACATCTTTTATTAGTTTGAATTTTTCTTCAATTGACAAACATTTTAAAACACGTTTAGTTGCCATGATAATAAAATAATAACATTTATCATCTAAGGCGAATGACATTTATGCAAAGTACTGATACTTACGCAAACAAAGAGAAGCACATGATGTAAAAAAGGGATTTCCCCGAAAAAGGCAAGCAAAATATACAAACCAGCTAAACAAGCTAAAGAAAGCAAAATAAACAAAACAAAATCAATAAACCAGTAAACCAAGCAAAAAAATTCGAGTTATAGAATACGTATGTATGTATTTCGTTCGAGTTATGGAGAACTTCGAGTTGTGAAAGTTCGAGTTACAGAAGAAGAATTGTATGTTATTTATTCTCTTAACGCTACTGGCATAATTAGGTTGGAGTTAGAGAAAATTCGAGTTAGAGAAGTTCGAGTTATGGAAGTTCGACTGTAGTATTTTCTATTTGTAATAGTAACATTTAATTAAGACCTCAAACCTGACAATTCAAAATGAAATGCAATTTTTTTCTATTTATATTAACATTTGGTTTAAATTCAAAAATTAAAAATTTAGACTTTGATATGAGATCAACAAAATACTATTAGGCAGAATGATTAATTATTTTGTTCAAATAATATTCAACATTTTTATAATCTTAAAATTTAATTACATTTTTTTTATCTACCTGAATTTACTTTTGTGTGCAATATATGGCGATGCTGGGGGGTTATTATGTAATTCGATCCGCTAATTTTGGTTCGAATTCAGAAATTTTAAAAAGTCTTACTTTTTTTTTACTTTTCACATTTTCTAGATCATTGTCTAGATCATTGTCTGGATCATTGTCTAGATCATTGTCTACAAGTTTTCGGTATTTTTAGCCATTAAAAAGTACTTTTTATTATTATTCAATTTGAAAATTCTGTTCGAATCAAATTTCTTTTCGAATCAAATTTCTTTTCGAATCAAATTTCTTTTCGAATCGAATTACATAATTTCCGCCCTAGCCTACAGTGCAATGTGCAAACATAATTTAGTTAAATTTCGAATAAATCTAAATTAAGTGGTGAAATTAATTTTATGAAATTTTCACTTTCACTCGAAAGTGAACTATAGAACATGCCCGATTCATTTTTTTTTTTATAATTTTAACATTATTTAGTGGTAAATTTTAGGTTACGAAATATTTAGTCCCTATCCGCCAGTAAAAATTTGGATAACTCTTTAATATTTAGTTTCTATCAACTGACCAATAAACGATCAATATTATTGACATTATTTATTTAAAATCAGCCAATCGAAAGAAAAATAAAACAAATTTTGATTTGTTGATTTACAAAAAATATTGTCTGTAATATTGAAAGTGATAGTGTTAACCTTAAAAGTAAAGTTTTTTAGTTCGATTTTTTAGTTTGGCTAATTTTCGTTTTTGCATTTACTATCATAAAATTAAACTAAATACTTTTGGAAATATAACCTGGATCTGCAAAAATATGCTTATAAAAAAAAATACACAAATTTAAAGAAAATATGGGTTGTTTTTTTATGTTGTAAAAAACTGAAACTGTGGAACAAAGTTCTAATTTGTAAGTGCAATATGTTATTTTGTTTTTGTAATTATTATATTTAATATTTCTTCTCTGCTAAACATTAATTTTTATCAGTCTATTATTAGATTTTGTTAAACAAAATTTTTTTCAAAGCATATTTTTTAGGAATTTAGGCCATGAAAATTACATATTTTTTTTTTTAAATAAATTAAGAATGACAATTTGTTAAACAAATTAATATCTTAATCTTTGAACTTAGACTTTTATTTCTAAAAGAGAAATACCGAACACAAAACTTTACTTTTTTGGTAAATCTTTATATAATTTTGTATGTCACCTACTAACCTAAAACCACATTTTAAACTTCTTTTATTATGAATTCTCTTTCTCTTTCTCGCTACGTGTAGTTTCTGTTTTTTATAATGTAAATTTTGAGTATTTTTTTTTTTTCATAAGTCTACAATTACAACAAATAACTGATAACTCTCTTTGTATTAATGCTTGAATCATTACAACTTTTTTTTTTTTTTTTTTTTAAACTACCTATTAAGTTTTAATTTATATTTTCAAGTAGAAAACAGCAAATATTTTTTATTATTAAAAGTTTTTTGAAAAAAGAATAATAAGAAATACCAATGTGAGTTATATATATAAAAAAAAAAAAATCGTGAAGCAATTGTGTATTGGGGGCAGCCAATCATTCCATTTAAACTAATATATAAATTTATAGAGCAGCTAAAATGAAATTGAATCAACACGTTTATAAAAATGATACAACCTTAACTCCCAGAAAGCTACGTTTAATAAATTAAAAAGAAACAAATAATTCAATTACAAAAATATAACTTACATTTTTTAAACAAAAAAAAAATATTATAAGGAACTTTCAAAGTTTATTTGGAGGTTTTATATGTAAAAGTGCTATAAAAACACATACAAACAGGGAAATTTATTCAAAACTCTTATTTAAAAATATTTAAAAAAAATAAAATTCTTATGTTATAAAGAGCAAAAATTATTAAATTTAAATGACAAAGTTTTATTTTTAAAAATTTAATCTAAAACAACTACGCTGTAAGTTAAAATAACTTAAAATTAAAAATTTCGCAAATTTTCAGTTTAAATAAAAAAAAAATTCTGAAGAAAATTTTGAAATTTATAGACAATATTTAAAATATATTAACAATAAAACGCAGATTAAGATACTGCAGTTTTTTTTTTTTTTTTTGACACTCACTATGAACTGATCTCTCATAAAATTTAGCGACGTTAAGAGTTAACGATTAGAATTCAAAGAATTAAAAATTAAACATTCCCATATCAAAATTTGTATGAAATTCTAACAATGAAACACAGATTAAGATACTGCAGTTTAATTTTTATTTGACACGTTAACGTTTAGAATTCAAAAAATTATAAATTAAACGTTTCCAATATCAAAATTGGTATGACATTTAAAAAAAAAAAACAAATTCGAGACGGCAGTTTTATTTGAAACTCACTAAGAACTGATAACTCTTCTAAAGTTTAACGTTGTTAACAGTTAACGGCTTTATACTAGAATTCAAAGAATTACAAATTAAACGTTCTACATATCAAAATTTGTATGAAATTCTAACAATAAAACACAGATTAAGATACTGCAGTTTAATCTTTATTTGACACTCAATATAAACTAAGAACTATTTTTAAAATTTAACAACGTTAACGTTTAGAATTCAAAGAATTATAAATTAAACGTTTCCAATATCAAAATTGGTATGACATTAAAAAAAAAAAAAAAAAAACAAATTCGAGACGGCAGTTTTATTTAAAACTCACTAAGAACTGATAACTCTTCTAAAATTTAACGTTGTTAACAATTAAGGGTTTTATACTAGAATTCAAAGAATTACAAATTAAATGTTCCCCATATCAAAATTTGTATGAGATTCTAACAATAAAACACAGATACTGCAGTTTAATTTTTATTTGACACTCAATATAAACTAAGAACTATTTTTTTTAGAATTCAAAGAATTATAAATTAAACGTTTCCAATATCAAAATTGGTATGACATTTAAAAAAACAAACAAAAAAAAAAAAAACAAATTCGAGACGGCAGTTTTATTTGAAACTCACTAAGAACTGATAACTCTTCTAAAATTTAACGTTGTTAACAGTTAACGGTTTTATACTAGAATTCAAAGAATTACAAATTAAACGTTCCCCATATCAAAATTTGTATGAGATTCTAACAATAAAACACAGATTAAGATACTGCAGTTTAATTTTTATTTGACACTCAATATAAACTAAGAACTCTTTTTATAAATTTAACAACGTTAACGTTTAGAATTCAAAAAATTATAAATTAAACGTTTCCAATATCAAAATTGGTATGACATTTAAAAAAAAAACAAATTCGAGACGGCAGTTTTATTTGAAACTCACTAAGAACTGCTAACTCTTCTAAAGTTTAACGTTGTTAACAGTTAACGGTTTTATACTAGAATTCAAAGAATTACAAATTAAGCGTTCTACATATCAAAATTTGTATGAAATTCTAACAATAAAACACAGATTAAGATACTGCAGTTTAATCTTTATTTGACACTCAATATAAACTAAGAACTATTTTTAAAATTTAACAACGTTAACGTTTAGAATTCAAAAAATTATAAATTAAACGTTTCCAATATCAAAATTGGTATGACATTAAAAAAAAAAAAAAACAAATTCGAGAAGGCAGTTTTATTTGAAACTCACTAAGAACTGATAACTCTTCTAAAATTTAGCGTAGTTAACACTTAACGGTGTTATACTAGAATTCAAAGAATTACAAATTAAATGTTCCCCATATCAAAATTTGTATGAGATTCTAACAATAAAACACAGATTAAGATACTGCAGTTTAATTTTTATTGATAAACTAAGAACTATTTTTAAAATTTAACAACGTTAACGTATAGAATTCAAAGAATTATAAATTGGTATGAGATTTAAAAAAAAAAAAAAAAAAAAAAAACAAAAAAAAACAATTCAAAGAATTACAAATTAAATGGTTCCAATATCCAAATTTGTATGCGATTTTAACAACAAAACACAGATTAAGGGACTTCAGTTTAATTTTTATTTGTTAAAATCTTAAAACTCAATACTAGGAAAAAAAATAAACTTTATTCAATCATGAGACTATTGTCCGAGATTTTGTTTGTAACTTTGTCATTTAAATACTTAATCAATTTAAAACTACCTCTCTATAACATTATTAATGTATTAAACTTTTTAAATATGTAGTTAAAATTTCCCTTTTATAAAAAAATGTTTTTTTTTTTTGTTAAATTATACACGGTTTTTAAACGTGTGTTGTTAACAAAATAAAAAACAATTTAAATAATAAATAGTACAAACATTTATAAAAGAAAAATGAACAAATAATTAAATAACCATGAAAAACGTAGCATAAAACAAACTATTATTATCCAACAAAGTGTTTTTAAATGTATTAAAAAAAAAATACAAAAAATAAAGTTAAGGTACGCGTTTAGTTTTTTTTTTGTAATGAAATTTTCATATTTACAAATTCAAAATTGTAAAATATTTTTACAATTTCATCTTAATTTTTTTTTTGTTTGTTTAAGAAATACATGATTTTTTATTAGTACACTTGCAGACAATGTGTAAAAAGTGTGTAAAGTTATAAATTAAAAATAAAAAAAAAAAACATGCGTAAAATAAATCTTAAATATATAAAACCGTAAATGTGTGTGTACAAAATATATTCTTATGTATATAATATAAATTAAGAGAAATCAATAAAAAAAAATGCCATTATCTACCTGCGGTAAACGTTTTAAATCAAATTTATACAACATTCACACTATATTGCAAAACACTTGATTTGCCAAAACGATTGGAAAAGAATAAAGCACTTTTGAAATATAATAAAGAGCTTAAATTCGTGTTTTCACAAACCAAGTGTTTAGAATTTAGATGTGAGCGTGACTTAAAGCAAATTTCATAAACAAACTTAATGAAAGTAACACGGCATTCACACTAGATTCCAAACATGTGTTTTGCCAAAACGAGTGGAAAAGAATAGAGAACTGTTGGAATAGAATAAAGAGCTTAAATACGTGTTTTGGCAAATTACGTGTTTTGCAATCTAGTGTGAACTTTTCTTAACTGAAAAAAAAAACTTCTTTCTAGTGATTTTAAAAATCTGCCCAATTAATATTTTGTTCATTCCATTTGTTTTACACAAACTACTTTTGATTTTAAACATTTTGTATACCAATCAATACTTATTTAATTTTTTAAACTATAAACAAACAAATTATAAACAAAATAAAATTGGTCACAAAAAACAACAAAAATCTAAATAATTTGTATGTTTCTCAATTTAATACAATGTCAAACGATTATAATCTTTTTTTTATATGTGAAATGTGCAAAAAAAAATTTTTATTTAATTTTAAATGGTAATTAATTATAAAGTATTTTATTCAATTAGTTTTTCTATGATTTTACTTAATACCATTTTTTTTTAATTGCACAAAAAAAAAAAACTGTGAAATTTTGACAAAAGAACTTATTTTTTGGGAGGAAAATAATCTTCAAGAGACAATTAGGAGATCAAAAAAGCTAAAATTTTACAAACTTCTATGATAACTTAAAGTATTTATGCAAAAAGAGCCGATTCTAGCCAAAAAAGTTTGCTAAAAAATTCTTTTTGCCAAAAAATTTGACAACCCCAACAAAACCTTGTTTTTTTTAAAAAAAATATTTGAAGTATACCTAAATTACGTCTTCATTTTGTTGTTTAGGCTAAACGCAGCCTAATTACTCTGAAATATTAGTTTAAACCAAATTTCGACCATCCCTAGAAAAAAGTTTATATATAATCATATATAGTTATATTAAATCATATATTATCACACATGTCGCTTTATATTATATCTGATATTTGTTATTCAAAAATTGGTTTATGTGGTGTCATATAAAATTATATATGATCCAATATATAAGATATAATTTTATATAATTATATAAAACTATATATATAAATTCTAAAAGATGTAGCGAAAGTTTTAAATAAAGCTGGCGGTTATTATGTACTGTAATTTGATTCTGTAAGGAATTTAATTCGAAAAGAATTTTCACATTGAAAAAAAAAGTACACAGAAAAAAGTAAAATCGAGTTTCAATTAAATTTCAGCAAACATTAAAAATCGCAAAAAATTGAAAAAAAAATTCAAAATGGAAAAAATCTTAATCCTTAAAAAGTAATTATCAATAATTAAAATAGGAAAAAATCGCTAAAATTGAAAAAAATGCTACAATTAAAAAACAAAATTTTAAAAATAGCCAAAATTTAAACAAATTACCAAAATTAAAAAAATTTTCGTAATGAAAAAAAAAAAAAATTATCTAAATAAAATTTCAAACGTCCAAAAACCATTTTTCAATTTTGGTGTTTTTTTTATTTTTTTAATTTTTGATTTTTTAATTTTTGGAGGTTTTGTTTTTTCAACTTTAGTTAACTTTGATCAAGTTTTGGTGATTTGTTTATTAATATTGGGGATTTTCTTAAATGTTGGCATTGCTTACAATTTGGTGTCTCGTGGATTGGATTATAAAAACAGGAAACTGTGTGTGCAACAACTTTATTTTAAAATAAAAGTTTTGTAAATATTATCAAAAAAAAATTTACTTTTAAGTAAGGATATCTTCTTGCAAGAGTTTTAAAATTTCCGAATTTCAGAAAAAAAGACATTTTGCTATGAATGACTCCTAAATTTGTTTTTAACATCTGTTTTTTAAGCGTAGCGACAAATATTTCGTATATTCAAATCGAACTTTTGTAGTGTCGTTCTTTTAGGTCATATGTTTGTTCGACACATTGTTTTCAATTATTCATATTGTTATATTGGGCAATGGTTTGTTTGACAATTCTGCATAACATGATAGAAAATCAGAAAAGAACGAGTAAAATTTGAACTAGTTAAATTTTAACCGTTCATTTGTGATTTGTTAAACAAATCATTGACCAATATACATATGATTAATTGAAAAAAAATTGTCCAAAAAGCAAATGAACTAAAATAACGAACTAGTTCAATAAATGTAAATGAACGAAATGAACTATTAAGCACAACTCTACACAAGTTTAGAGTTGGGCATTCTTGTTCATAGTTCATTTCGCTCATTTGAATTTATTGAACTTGTTCGTTATTTAAGCTTATACGTTTGTTCGAAAATTTTTTTTGGAAATTATTTATTTTGTTGTATTGGTGAATGGTTGTTTAACAAATCTGCATAATAGGAGAGAAAATCCCAAATGAACTAGTTTAATTTAAATCGCTCATTTCGCTTATAATGTGCAGATTTGTTAAACAAACCATTGACCAATATAACAATATTAATAACTAAAAAAAAATTTTTCAATCGAACTAGTTAAAGAAAAGCAAATGAACAAAATGAACTATGAACTAGAATGCCCAACTCTACAAAAGTTCGATATATAGCAGTGCTATATCGAAATTATATAATGAATTTAAAAATTAGTCTGATAGTCTTCTTAATGGCGCCCAACTTGTGACTTAATCAAAGCACAAGTTTAGTTTTAAATTTTTTTTAAATCAGGTTTCTCACAGAATATTTTTATTTCAAATGTCAAACAAGGCCGTTTAAACGGAGTATCAAATATTCGGTTAATTACACTATTCGTGATATCTCTAATATTTTTATTTCAAATGTCAAACAAGGCCGTTTAAACGGAGTATCAAATATTCGGTTAAGTATACTATTTGTGACATCTCTAATATTTTTATTTCAAATGTCAAACAAGGCTGTTTAAACGGAGCATCAAATATTCGGTTAAGTACACTATTCGTGATATCTCTAATATTTTTATTTCAAATATCAAACAAGGCCGTTTAACGGAGTATCATATATTCGGCTAAGTATACTATTTGTGACATCTCTAATATTTTTATTTCAAATGTCAAACAAGGCTGTTTAAACGGAGCATCAAATATTCGGTTAAGTACACTATTCGTGATATCTCTAATATTTTTATTTCAAATGTCAAATGTCAAACAAGGCCGTTTAAACGGAGCATTAAATATTCGGTTAAGTACACTATTCGTGACATCTCTAATAAATACGTTTAATAAAAAAAGTTTTTTACATCAATTTGACATGTTCTCTCGAATATTCGGTTAAGTTACACTATTCGTGACATCTCTAATAAATACGTTAAATAAAAAAAGTTTTTACATCAATTTGACATGGTCTCTCGAATATTCGGCTAAGTTACACTATTCGTGACATCTCTAATAAATACGTTAAATAAAAAAAGTTTTTTTACATCAATTTGACATTGTCTCAAAATATTCGCCAAAAAATAATTTTTATTAAAAAAACAAAGTGTCGAATATTGATAATTTTAAAACATTTTTCGAGGTTGTGTCAAAAATTCATCCTTGTGTAAAAAAAGAACACTTTTTGTGCATATTTTGTCTCACTCTTTTTTCCTTAAAATGTTAAAAGAGATTTTTTTTTGCATAATAGTTTTGCGCAAAATTAGTTTGTCGTTAAATTATTTTTGTTTGACTAGCAAAACACTTTTTTTTTCGTAAAATTAATAAAATTTTTCTAAATCTATATAAAACGTTAAATAAACGAAATTTTCGATAAAATCGATTTTTTCATAGTTTTTTGTTAAAAAAACTATAATTTTATAAAATTGAAGAAATTTCCGATTATTTTATGAAATTTTTAATTTTTTTGTTTTAAACTAGATAAAAAATTAGTCAAAATATGTAAAAAGTGATTTTTATTAAAATCATTATTCATAAAATTAACGAAAAACTTGCTTTTCGTAAAATTAACAAAATTCTCGTTAAATCAATGAAACTTGTAAAAAAAAAAAACAAAATTATTAATAAAATAAAAATAATTATTTTATGCATAGTTAAAAAAACGATAATTTTATAAAAATTGAAGAAATTTTCGTTAATTTTATGAAAAATAATTTTTTTACATTTGATTTTAACAAAAGTTGGCGACACTAAAAAATATTTTTTATATGTAATTGAACTTCATAATGAACTGTTTAAAATTCAGAAACAATTTGTTCTCATTTTCACAATGTCCTGACAATTTTATTTTTATTATTTTCCATATAAAATTAAAATTTAATTGTTTGTTAAATTATTACTGGGCTATTAACTTTATTGTCTGGCAATATATGAATTTATAAGTTCTACTTTCTCAATCTTTTTAAAAGTTTAATTTTTATAACGTAGACCCCCGGTAAATAAACGGCAATATAATTTTCATATTGAACTTTTTACGCACACACAATTCTTCTGTCAATAATGACGAGTTTTATAAAATAGATTTTAAATACCACCTTCGTAAAAAAAAAAATTATTTTTTTTCCAAATCTTTGTTTTTATTATATTATTTTTCAAAGTTTTTTTTTATTTAAAATAACAAATTTTAAAAATTCCATAAAAATTATAATTTAAAAAGAATAAAATAATATATATTTTAGCTTAAGATTAACTAAGATAAAAATGCGAATAAAGAAAAACAAAAATAATAATGAAAACTTAAAAAAAAAACTATAAAAAATAAAAGTTTATCATTAATTTAAAAAAACGCGTTTGATTTATTTTTCGGCTGTCGGCTTTCCCCTTTACACATTGTTTGCACGTTTTTTTCAATTTTTAAAAAAAAAACATTAAAAAATCATTTTTTTTAAATGAAACTGGAACAAACTTTTTTTCAACGTACAATTTTGAAATTGTAAATTATATAAAAAAATAAATAATAAAATAATTTAGAATTAAAGAAAAAAAAAATCCCACAAATAATGTTTGATTATGTAAAATTTAAGCGTACTCCTTTTTTTGTATTTTTATAATTATAAATTTTTTTTTTTTATTATTTTTGCAGCTTCAAAATAATTTCTAATGAATAATAAACAAAAAAAAAAAAAAAATGTGAAAAAATTCATTAAAAATAAAATAAAAACAATGTATTAACCAAAAGTTTACTATATGTTGTAGTTTATACTTTAAAACAACCATTAAATAAAAAAGAAAGCGTCATTTTGCTCGAAATATTTAAAAAACAACAAAATTTTGACCAATTTAATCAAAAAAAATATGAAAAAGATAATGCATTTTTCTATTGATGTAGTAGAGAAAAATAAATGTTGAAAAAAATAAACTTACCGCACGCAGGCACATAGCCAGCCAGGCGATATTTTGCCGGCCCCAACTACAGCAGCAACAAAATAATTAATTTTTTATGTATTGGAAAAGTGAAATTTCTCAAAAAGTATAACAAACAGGATCCACAAAACATAGTCCTGGAGGCGGGGCGTGACAGCAATAAATATTATAAATAGAAAGAAGTCATTATAAAAAAAAAATTCATTAAAAAAAAAAAATTAGCTAATTACATGTTCATCATAAAAAGGGAAATTAAGGGAAATTATATAAAATTAGTTAACATTACACAGAGAAAATAAAATAGAAATCGATAAAAAAGAATCAACAATAAATTTAAAGAAACAAAAAATAATTTTTAGACTTAAAATGTCTTTAATAATAAATAATTTCAATAACAAAATGTAAATTAATATCTTTTGTTAAATCTTATTTGCTGTTAATTATACCTGTATTAAATTGGAGTTAAATTAAAAACAAATTATTAAAAAAGAAACAAATTGAGCAGTAGAAAATATGTCTTTTGTCTATTGCCAAAAAATTAGGTACTAAAGCTCTGTCTACAGTTGTGCTTAATAGTTCATTTCGTTATTTTCCACGCACTGAACTTTTTCGTGCTTTTAGTTCATATGTTTGTTTGGCAATATTTTTTTCAATATATTCATAAGATTATATTTTTTAATGGTTTGTTTAACAATTCTGCATAATATGGGAGAAAATGCCAAAAGACTGCTTAAAATTAACTAGTTAAATTTTAATTGTTCATTTGTGATTTTCGCTCATACTGTGCGCATTTGTTAAACAAACCATTGACTAATATAATCTAATGAATAATTAAAAAAAATTGTCGATCAAACTAAAAGCACTAACCTGTTTAGTGAATGGGGAAGAACGAAATTAACTATGAACTATTAAGCATTATGAACTATTAAACACCCTGTCTAAGGTTTTTTTTTTGGATACATTTATTTAAGTTTTAAAATGCTTGATTCATAAGCTTGCTAAGCTTTCCCGTTTAGTCAAAAAAAAAAAAAAAAAAACAAAAACTTTGGATAGAGCTATTTTATTGAATTTATTGGCAATAATTTTTGTGAGTGTAGGCTTTCCATACACACAAAATAGTTGCCAATAACTTGGGTAAAACAGCTCTATCCAAGGAGTTTTGTATTACATTTTCTAAGTTTTAGACTTTTCATACAAAAACTTGGTAAACTTTAGCATCTTTAAGGCAGAAAATGCAAATAGATGCATGTCATATTTATAAAAAAGGTTGGCATATATTTTTATAAACAACCGTAAATTAGCATGCACTGTGGATTGATAACACCAAACGAATTTGTCGACTTTAAAATTGGTGTCTTGAATTCAATATCTTAACCGAAATAGTCAATAAACTAATTTCCATTTAATTATTTTTTGTAACATACATTTAAATTTTTTTTTTTAAATTAAAATTTCAGTATTATTGCTAAATTTTATAAAAATCAACCAATCAGAACAAATTATTTAAAAACGAAATCCTTTGACTAAGGAAATGCGATTTGCCCATTAATCGAACTTTCTGGTTTAACTAAAAATGTTTTGATGAAGGGAAGTGCGATTTACCGATTAATCGAATTTTCTGATTTATCAAAATACTGATTAATCGATTAATCAACAATTAAAATTAAACAAAAACTTATGAATCAGTAATTTTGATTATTCAAAATCATGTTTAATTGATTAATCATGATTTTGACTAATCAAATTTATGAATAATTGTATATTTTTTTTTTTAGTTTTTCCCAATGATGTTATCTTTCGGCAATTGAAAGCCGAAATATGGTATTATTTTATTTTTAACTTTTTTCAATATAATCAAAACTATTTAAGTTCGGATTAATTAATATTAATCGACTAATTCTGATTAATAGCATTTTTGCTTAATCAGAATTCTGATTAATCATACGCTTGATTAATCGATTAAACGCTCACACATTTATGATTGATTGCGTATACTTGCTTTTTCAATTTCTCAATAGTTAGTAAAATTAAATAAAACAACACGTTTATCGTGATTGTTTTCAATCTTTAAAAAAAATATCCAAATCATTTATAAATTCTTAAAATCATTGATTAACATTCAATATATTGTACAGACTTTCAACTAATTAGTAAGCACACAAAAATTTATCAATTGTTGAAAGTTTAAGGGGAATTTTAAAACGAATTGAGTTAAAATTAAATAAAAATCAAATAATAAAATAAATGTAATAATTGTAAATTGCCCTAAAAAATATTTAGAAGCTTTTATTTAAAACTTGCGCTTTTCGACTACCTACCCATAAACAAAAAATGGAAATTTTGAGCACTTTTTAAACAAAGAAAAAAGAAATTAATAAGTATTTAAATACATATTAAAATTTTATTTCTTTTTGCTGCTGCCAATTTAGCTTATTTCTCGTCAAATATAGTAAAAGATTTTGGAGAGGAAAAGATTTTGGAGAGGGAAGTTATTTTTGATAAATTTTCTATTCTATTTTAATTTTTTTTATTGCAAATTTTTATTTTGGGTTAGGAAATGTCCCATTTTCCTTCCCCCTGGATCCGCGCCTGGCGTAATAAAACATGATTTAGCTATTAGCGGGGAAATCTAGCTAGCTATTTTTTAAGTCAGCCTTGACGTTTTAGCGTTTTTATATATTTATTTCCTCAACTCTCATAAAATTCGTACGATTTTATCCAACCGAATTGATTTGGTCGTTGAAAACTGATTCAGTTGACACAAACGAATTCGGTTGCCACAACCACCAATTCGGTTGCTCTAACAGGAATTTACGAAGTTTCAGCAACCGAATCAATTCGGTTGGAAAAATCTTTTCACAGTAGTGTTGAGTAATTACTATTAAATTTTGAAGCAAAACGTTAAAGAGTCCAAAAAATTTTGCAATTCATAGAAAACTTCAAAAAGTTCGAAAAATTCAGCTATTTTTGGTGATTTTTAAACAGATTTTGAAAAGTTCTACAAATTCAGCTGTTTATAGCAACATTTTTAGCTTATTTCATAATTTCCCTTATTCTAGAAAATTTTCAGTTTGATATAGCGATATTTAAAAAAAAAGTTTGCAACTCCAGATTTTGCACATTACATGCAAAAAATGTAAAAAAAATATCCCTAGCCAGCCAATTTATATTTATTTTAATACCAAGTTATTGGCAAACATTTTTTTAAAAAAATTTTCTTAACGTTTTGATCGATTTCGTTTACTAACGATAATTGTCGTTTGAATTACAGAAAATTTTATTCAGTATTTTTTTATATTTGAAGTTGTTAATCTACATTCATACTGAACTCCAAAAAACGAGTTTTCGTTTTATTCACCTTTTCGACTTTCAAATTCCATGAAAATTTTAAATCGAAAAAAACTTGAAATATATAAATAAACGGAATTAACTTGTATATTGGCGTTCAGTATTTAGTATGAAAATTTTAAATTCTTTGAAATTTTATCAAGTAACGACAAAAATGGTTAACTTAATTATGTAAATAACACTGTACAACAAGAAATTGTTACATTAACGAAACCAAGAGGAAATATTTCTATCAGTAGACCTAAACTCCACAAGGATTTTAAAAACTTACCCATAATTTAGTTTTAATAGCCTTTTGAAGCTTGGCTTTTTTTTACCGTTTTTTCCATTATGGGTGAAAATTAAAAAAATTTAAAAATAATTTAGTGCACACAAAAATATGTTTATACACATGATCATCAGAGAAGACAACAAATTGCAAAAGATGTTTATGGCAAAAAAATATTTGCAAAAAGGCAAAAAATAACAAAACTACAAAAAAAGTAAAAAAAAAGTTTACTTTTTAAAAGAAAAAGCTAAACATTTTGAGAAAAAAGCATTTCCAGCGAAGAAAATTTGAAAAAGGCAATTTTAAAGCTCAAACATTTTAATAAAAATGAAAAATAGCAAAATAAGGAAAATATGAGTAAAAATGACAAAAATGACAAAAAAGGCAAATTTGTCTTTAAAAACTTTAATTCTCTGATAATTATACAAGCATATATTATATGCCTGGGTAAATGAGAAATTAAATCTGACCTAAGTTTTCACAACTCTTTTTGGGGTTTGAAACCTGTCAATTTCATTCAATATCTATGACTCTAAATTTGTTGCACAGTGTTATCAAAAATCGGTTTATGTGCTCAAAAGTTGTAATAATTTTAATATGTGAAAATATGGTTATCATACGCTTCTGAAACATAATCTCAACAATTTTATAAAATCAGGTTTTTGTTTTCGTACGAATTCCAAATTAGCATTTGGTAAATAACTGTACAAACGCTATTGAATATTTTAAAACTGTGTATTAACATCTCTGCCTTTAATATCAAAGAACAATTGTATTTACTACATAAGGCCTAGTTTTTGGGATGTCAGTTAAACTTAGTTTACTGGCCTGTGAAGTTAATCTCCAAACAAAATTAAACTGAATTAAACTGGGCCTACTGTTTTTCAGTTATAGTTTAAGAAATGTCAAATTACACGATGATGCCATTCCACATTGATTTTGACAAAATTTTTAATTTTCGGTTGGAATTGCCCTAAAATGTTGGCAGTGATTTATAATTTCTTTGTATTACCTAACAGCTGATCTTTGTTGACAAATTTATACTTTAGTTTAACTGGTCAACCAGGCTGGGTTAAAAATAAATTAAAAATAATATAAACCACATTCTAGGTTTAACTAAAGCTTAACTAACGAACATAACTAATCTGCACCCTAATAACTAGGTCTAAGAGCATTATCTGTATGATAGCAATACATTTTTGCATTAGATCTATGAAGTGTCACTGGAATTCGTCCATTGAAACTTTTCATTAAACTAATGCAGTTTTTCATAAAATTTTATGAAAAATTTAATTTTATTTATTAAATATATTTCATACGCCTGATGAAAAAATTTCATTAAAAACAGTTTCATAAAAATTGTGAAACTTTTTCATAATGTTTAAAAACATTTCATTCACATTGTTAAGAAAACTTATTCGTTTAGTGAAAATTTTTATTAAAACTCGCAAAAGAAAATACTCTATGCACTGAGAAAATTATCTGAATTTTTGCATTATATATATGAATTGTCACTGGAATTCGTCCATTGAAACTTTTCATTAAACTAATGCAGTTTTTAGTAAAATTTTATTAACAATTTCATTTTATTACAAATTTTATACGCCTTACGATTAAAGTTTCATTAAAAATAATGAAGCTTTTTCACTAAGTTTAAGAAGTTTTTCGTTCATTTTGTGACTAAAGCCAGTCTTTTTATGCCAACATTTTTTATATTTAAATTATTTTATTCTGATGTTGCGAGACAAATGCTAGATATCAGTTTTGGGAAATTCAATACCGTTTAAAGTACACTGAGAGAATTATCTGCATGATGGAAATGAATTTTTGCATTAGATCTATGAAGTGTAACTGGAATTTGTCCATTGAAACGCTTCATTAAATTAATGCATTTTTTTTTTTTTTTTTTAGAATTTTAAGAAAAATTTCATTTTAGTTTTTAAAATGTCGAGACTTGATTTGATACTGATAAAAGAACTTCGCCTTGAGAACTGACGCGTTTAATCGACGTTACTGAGGATGAAAAGATGTGGTATCGCTATGGACCAGTCGGTTTATCCGCACCCCTAACCTAACCTTCATATTATTTATTTAAAATTTTATACGACTAATGAAAAAAGTTTCATTGAAAATAGTTTCATTAAAACTATGAAGCTTTTTCATGAAGTTTAAGAAATTTTTCATTCACTTTGTGAAGAAAGCTTTATTAGTTTAGTGAACAGATTTCATTAAAATAAGGTTTGTGGCGGTAGTTTGTCGACACAATTGTGATTAAAATCTTTATTTTATATGTATTTCCAAATCTTGGCCACACTTAGTTTTTTTGTATACAATCTGGCACTCACTATAAATTGATAACTCTCATAGAATTTTACGTTAAAAATCAACGTCTTGAATTCTGGGAAATGCTTTCGAACTAATTTTCACAGTAAAAGTAAAGTAAAAAAACTGAGTAAAAACATGCCAACTCAATTCTAAATATGGCATTTTTGGATTGACTATGGCCTTAATTTTTATGTTAAAATATACTCTTTTTAAAATTATGTGCATATTGATTTTTTTCATGGAAGGGTCAAAGGTCACTTTTTGTGGTATTAAGTTTAAGTGCCTATATCTCGAAATGTGAATTTTTTTTAATTCTTAAAAAATTATATGCTTATTATTGAACTCTCTTCTACATGTGTGTGAAAAATTCAGGGTGGTATCTCGATTGGTCTCTGAGTTATAGCCAAAAACATTTTACTAAGTATGTTTTTTTTTGTATCTAATACATGTTTTTTTCCTATGCATGTGTACATTTTTGTATGTGTGTGTATCGTATGCCATGATATAATTCAACTCATATAAACTAAGGCGATTTTCATACTTTTATCACGGTTTTGGCTCTAACTCAAAGACTAATCGAGATACCACCCTGAATTGTTCACACAAATATACAGCAGACTTCAACAATAAGCATATATTTTTTTACATATTTAGAAATGTTCATTTTAACTCAAGACCCCCAATAAAAAATCTTTGACCCTTATATGAAAAATATGCAATATTTATATATGAAAGAGTATATTTTAACCTAAAAAATAAGGCCAACACTAATTTTGTATCTTGTATAGTTTAAAGTTATAGCCAATTTTATAACGATACTTTAGTCAAATTTGATCGTTTTTTTTTTGCAATTTTCATGACGTCATATTTTGGAAACCAAAAGGAATCCGGAATCTGAAATATATGTTTAGTCGATTTCTTGTCGAGTATGACAGTTATGGTGAATTTCATAGAAATCGGAGATGGTCGATCCGAATGGTCTAGTAAATGCTAAAAGTAAAAATAAAGTTGAACTTTCAAGAACGTATATTTCGAATTCGAACAAAAATTTCGTAACATATACATCCAAAAATACAGCTAAATAGGATGGATCAATTGATTTTTTTTTTACTGCTTAAGTTACAAGTTACACTTTCCATACATAAAAATATATGTCATAATATAAATATAATTTAAAATAACAATAAACACTAAAATACAAAATATTAACAATAAATAAAAAAAAAAATGCAAAAATATTTTAAAAATTAAGTTTATTGGAGGATTTCTATATTAATAAGCTAGTCCCAACTATGATAAATGTTTTTAATAACAAATATATTAAAAATAAGATGAGTCTTAGCCCCCAGGTTGGGCGCCATAAATTATAATGTTTTATAAACAATTTATGATTATGAAATTTCTCAAAACACAAAATTTAATATCAAAGCTGGGTACTATTTTATTAATTTAAAAATCTTACAATTTTATTTCTAAGTGTTATAAAAACAGAATTATGTTTAAAAAGAAATTTCTTTAAAAACAAAGTTTAACGAAAACATTTCATTTAATTTACAAACAGCATAATTATTTTATATATATATTTTTTAAAATAGTTTATCTTTTAGTTGTTGTTTAAAATTATAATACATTAAATTAAATTAAAAAATAAAAAAAAACAATGTTTCAAAACAAAATTATAAATATTATTTTTTATAAGTATTTTTTTTTTTAAATATAACTTAACTTAAAATAAAAAATATATACATAAAAATATTAAAATTATAAAATAATAATAATAATAATCTTTAATTATTAAACAAAAATTAAAATATTGAAAAAACAAAAAATCATGCATTACAAGTACGTACGTCATCAAACATTTAAAAATATATATATATAAAAAAAAACACTTACTCGTATATTTATGGCAAAGTCTAAAAAATCCATAAATTTAATTAATACTAAATAAATTATAAATCTAAGATTAATTATTAATAATAATTAAAAGTAAAAACAAAAAAGAAATCATACAAAAAATAAACGTGTTTTCAATTACAAAAAAAAAGCTGCTCTGCCTCTTCACTCAACTCTGTAAAATACTCTAGCTAAGGGGGGGTTGTTATATTTGTTATATCTGCCCACAATTGCTTACGATTTTTTTTAGGTTATTCCCCTGTGACAACATTGTATATTTTTTAAAATTTAATTTCCAAAAAACAGGTATTTTTTATGTTTAAGCTTATAATTAAACACTTTGTATATCATATTTTGTTCATTATTAAATTTTCAGGCGATGCTGAGGGTCCACCGAAAAAGAAAAAAAACCCGCGATTCAAATGGTAGCAATGTGAGTAGTAAAATATCGTTAAAGTTAATTTTTATATATTTCTTTTTCAATATAACACAATAATTTCTAATTAACCATTAACACATTTTTGTAAGTTAATGTACAAATGTTGGTGAAAATTTTAAATTAATTTACCAATTCCTTTTGCTATAATCGTTCAAAATATTATTAATGCTTTTAAAATGTTTTCTACACAGAGAATTCCTAGGACGAACTTAACTGATATTTTTTCAATAAACTAATGAAGTGCTTTTTCACACTAAATGAAAAATTTCTTAAACTTTATGAAAAAGCTTCATAGTTTTAATGAATTAATTTTTATGAAACTTTTTCATTAGTCGTGTGACATTTTTAATAAATTATATGAATTTTATCAATAATTTTTAACGAAAAACTGCAGTAATTTAATGAAAAGTTTCAATGGACGAATTCCAGTGTCAATACATAATAATAGTGCTAAAATGCATTGATATCATACCAACATAAATCGATATAATGTAAGCCACATGAATAGGGCCCCTACACAGAGAGAATTCCTTGTACGAGTTTTAATGAATCTTTTTCACTAAATTAATGAAGTGTCTTCATGTCATTTAATTTATTACATCAACGTAACATACAAAAATTTCTTACAGACTAGATTCAAAAAATTAATATATAAATTAATATACAAATAAGTAGTGTCCGACCGAACTCATTTTTTTCGGCCGAAGCCGAACTTCGGCCATAATATCAATGTTCGGTCGAAGCCGAACTTTTTGTTTTAATAAAAAAAATATAAATTGTTTTTTTTAGATCAATAAATTTAAACCAAAAAGTTATTAAACATAAACAAAATACAAATTTATAGGTATATTTTTTAAAAAATCAAATTTGGAAAATAGTTGTACTATTTTAAGTACAAAAAAAGAATAAAATATTTGTATTGTACTATATTTTATAGTCAAAGAAAAAAATTTGATAAATCTTCAAGTTGATATAGAAAAAAAAATATTTTAAATTAAAAAGTTTGATATTATAATGACAGAAAGGCAATTTTTCCGCATTCACAACATGTGAATTGCTTCGTCTATCAGAATACAGCTGTCCGGCAGCGCTAAAAAGCTGTTCGCTAGCTACACTAGTTGGTGGGGCTGATAAATATTTTATTGATACAGCTTTTATATTTGTAAATGGACTTGAATTCCAATACTCAAATATATTTATATTTCGGGACTTAAAGGCTCCGTAATAAACATTTTAATTTATTATTCAATAAAATTTTCATTTGGTTCTGCTACTTCTAAGTCTGGTACTGCATCATATCTATCAGAAATTGATGAACCTGTTAATCTCTTTTTAGGATTACTTACTACTTGAAATTAATTGCAAAATATAAAAGTATACGTTTATTTAAATTATATTGCATTAAACTTGATTATTTGCTTATAAGACTTGTAGGTATATTGCTGGAAATGTTTTTTAAACTCTTTTGGCTTTTTGAAATTTTTTCACACACATTGATATTTAAATATCGTTTTTTTTGGTATTCTATCATATTCGACGTTGTATTTTTTATGTAGTTTTTTGTAAATTCTGAAAAGTTAATATAACCACAGTTGTTATTTATTTGTGCTTTTTATAAATAATCATAAAAAGTTCGGTAGTTCGGCCAAATTCGGCCAAAATTTGGCCGAACACCGAACTTGGCCGAACTTCACTTTTTGGCCGAACTCCGAAGCCGAAGTCGAGTACTCGGTCGGACACTACAAATAAGTATCTATAAATATAAATATTAACAATTTACAAATCCAAATACATATTCAAAAAGCAACAGTTTGAAGGTTTCTTTCGAAGTTCAAAATGCAATTGCATGGTTAGGATTTTTGTTGAACGCAATCTCATTAATATTTTGATATTAAAAATTAACCCCTTAAACCCCACCCACAAATATGATTGTGGTATTAATCTGGTAGAGAATCTTCCAAAGAAGAGATTGATACCAAAATCTTGGATAAGCTCCTCCTACTTCCTTAGATATGTCCATCCCACGCATTGTTACTTTTGCCAAATAGGCCTATTTTGAAATTAAAAATTAACCCCTTAAATCCCACCCACAATTATGATTGATGCATTAATCTGCTAGAGAATCTTCCAAAGAAGAGATTGATACCATAATCGTGGATAAGCTCCTCCTACTTCCTTAGATATGTCCATCCCACACATAGCTACTTTCACAAAATACGGCAAAAAAAAGGCCTATTTTGATATTAAAAATTAACCCCTTAAACCCCACCCACAATACGGCTAGCGCCTCCTCCATCACTACACGCACGATTTATAGTACTTTATTGGGCACACACAATATGAATGAAAAATTTCTTAAACATCATGAACAAGCTTCATCATCATGAACAAGCTTTTATGACAATGAATTTTTTTCATTAATCGTATGAAATTTGTAATAAATATTATGAAATTTTTGATAAAATTTTATGAAAAACTGCATTCATTTAATGAAGAGTTTCCATGGACAAGTTCCAGTGACAATTCATAGATCTAATGCAAAAATTCATAGATATCATTCAGATAATTCTCTCAGTGTATACAGATTTTTATTTTAAAACTCAAAATTTTTAATTTTAAAAACATTAGCATTGTTATATTTTTTGATAGATAATTTGTTCTAAATAAAATGCAAAATAAATTCGCTTATTATTAGTGTCCGACAGAGTATTCGGAGTTCGGCCAAAAAAGTAATGTTCGGTCAAGTTCGGCCTTCATTTTCAGAATAAATTCTTTTAAGTTCTAGTGCAATTCGTTACATATTTTATTAAAAATAACAAACTTCAAGCATTGACATTTTTTTCAAAAGACAACATAAAAATAATTGAACTCGTTATTTCATATTTTTGAAAGAAAATTGTAAATTAGCATATTTTTGAGATTTATTCATGTTTATTTAAATTAAAAAGTAACTTTTAAAAGTGGTCGGATACTACTTATTATGTACACTTATGTATTTTATATAAAATTTGGAGTAAAATTAGCTAAATATATAAATTTGCTTCAATTGAATAGGGCCTCTAGTAACAAAAAAAGATTTTCTATATACTTTTTTAATACTAGATATCGAAGCGTAATTGAAGACCAAGCTTCTTTGATCGCTTCTATAAGTTCGTCTTTGTTGGTATACCGCTTCCCAAAGCGTAAGCTTTAAGAGCTAGTCATCCCCAAGCGTTTTCAATTACGTTAAGGTCCGGAGAGTAGGGAGGCCAAAAAAAGAACATTAACAGTTTTATTAGTTTTTATTTTTATATACATCGAGATTATTTTTCGAATAATAAAATAAAAGAAAATAAAGCAAATCAAATATATAAGCTAGGTTGATACTAGCATTTCGATCTGGCTGAAGATCTCATCAGAACCCGAAGTTTTAGAAAACATTTTGTTCCCGAAGCCATGACTTTACTACCCGGGAAATGTGAATTGGTTCATTGTTATGCTGAAAAGTCCAATGTAAGTCTACGAAAAGGTTGTGAAAGTGAGGAAAAAAAAACTCCATTACAAATCCCACTCGGCTATGTAAACTATCTAAATGATGCACCCCTTTGCGGAGATCGTGGAAGTTTTATTAAACCATCCGAGCCCTCCAAATTAAACTTGTTTTTAATTTGGTATATTAGTTTGGAATTCCAAGTAGACATCCGTTTAGACAGTGTTTTTGGAAACTCCTACGGTGAGAAGCAAAAAGTGGAAAAGTCTTCTCCTCTAGGCGGCCTAGCCAAACAAACCACTTAAACAAGGAACTTGGTGTATGGGGCCTAATTCCTTGGTTTTTAATTCCAAAGGGAGTGGCGTGAAAGACAAAAGTCAACCCCTTGGCAGATTAGCTTTTAAAAAACTCAATCTACCTATTAACTGTCTGGACAACCCGCTTAAGCTAAGAATTTTAAGTATGTTGTTTAGATTTCCCTACTCGCCTAGATATCCCCTTAGACGGGAATTTTGGATATTCTTATGCGATGAACAAAAACGGAGGAGCATTTGACATTGTTTTTTCTAGAAAATTAAATTTTAATAATGTGTATGAAATAATTCAGAGATAAGGTATTTTTGGAAGTTTCGCGATGATCGTATTAAAATTTAAGGTTTAAAAGTTTTTCTTTAATGGCCTGCACAAATCACTGAAGTTATAAAATTTAAATTAGGAATGTAGACATCCTCAAATACTGGGATTTGAAAATGTTTAAGATAAGAGATAATAAGACAAAGTCTCTGCCTTTACGTCCTGCCCAAACGCCTGAAACTTAAATAACAGTTTATTAAGTTATGACCTTATGAATATACTCATTTTGATTTTTTGTTAAAATGGGGTATAAAAGGGTTTTCAAAGATAAAAAGTTTTGTGATCTACATATATAAAGCCCATAAGGTAGAAATCTAAGACTTTGAATTGAAACATGCACTACAAGAATTAAAAAAAAAATATATTAAAAGAAAAGATTCCTTTGAAAAACAATCTAGATTTCTTTTTAATATATTACGGTATTCAACACTACACCAAGAAAATTTCTTGGACGAGTTTTAAAGAAGTTTTCTTCACAATGTAAATGAAAAATTTCTCAAACTTTATGAAAAGTTTCATAGATTTAATGAAACTGTTTTCAATTAAATTAGTCGTATGACATTTTTAATAAATAATATGAGATTTTTTGTTAAATTTTATGAAAAACTGCATTAGTTTAATGAAAAGTTTCAAGTGACATTTCATAGATCTAATGCAAAAATTAATTGATATCTTGCAGAGAATTCTCTCAGTGTACCGGTAACAAAGTATCGGGGTTTAAAGCTAGTAATCTATAATTTATATTTGCTAAAGTTATAACTAGGTTTTTATCTCGTGAAAACCTAGGACGAAACTCCCGGGAATTTAGACGATTTCTCAAATTTCTGAGTCATAAGTGAATTATAATAACTGACTCTTATTTATTAGACTAAAATTTTATCAATACTCATATACACACAAACAAATTGTTGCATTTCAATGATGACTTATAAATTACAAAACAAAATTTTGCAATAATGCTCATATTTAGGAGTCTTGTATAATTCATATAACAACGCTCAGAAAGAAGCTTCATTGGCAAAGAAAATCACCCTCACATAGCTATGATTTCAGAAGGTTTGAAGGATATTTCTTTTCGGCTCCAATTGTACACTGGTTAATATTTAGAGATGTTTTCAGTACAGAAATGTTTTAAAAATATACCTGAATTAATACAGTGATAGAATTTTGTGCGTTGTATTAATGAATTTTTTTCATTAAAAAGTACCAAAAGAAAAGTATCATTGATTAATGAAATATTTCATTAAATTTAATTTTAATATTGATTTCTTTTACTTTTCTGTTTTTTTTACATCTCCCTGGACGCGACTTGAACTCGCAGCCATCAACAAGTTAACAGTAACGCGTTACCGGTTGACAGAAATAACCCTAATAAAAGATTGTGCCTATTTAGACTTTTGTGTCCAAAAAGCTTTTTCCAATAATTCAAGCGCCTACTGTTGAAAACTGACAGAACTAAATGTTTGCTGTAAAAAAAGAGTTATATATATAAATTATTGATAAAACAAAAACATTTTATGAAAATTTCATTTACTTAATGAATTTTAAATAAATTTAATGAAATTTGTTCATTAAATCAATGAATGCAACTTAATGAAAGACATTCATTAATAGTGAGAAGGAAAATTCTATCAGTGTAGTGATCGTTAAATTTAAATTTTTAAATAAAGCTTCAATAAGAATCAAACCTTTAATAAGAATTTCCCAATTCATAGAAGTTGAAAATAGTCGGGAATTGGGAAATCCTAGTTCTAACAACATAAGTTCTAACAACAAAAAAATTTGTCAAGAAACTGATAAAATCACCCCTGTTCTGAGTTTCTAAACTTTTTGATTAGATTGGATTTGCTAAATCACACGTAATGAAAAATTTCAGAAATTTGCTGTTAAAAAAAAATTTTTTTTGTATAAATATGTGTCCGACCGAAAGCACTTTTTTGGGATGCCGATCATCGGCCAAATTCAAAATAATCGGCCTTAGCCGATGCCGAATACACCCAAAACCAGCTCAAAGAACAATTTACACACGATTTCAAATCGAGATTATTTTTGTGGAGTATTTGTTATGTTTTATGGACTGTTTTCTTCCCCTTCCCCAATAAAAACATTTGTTTGCGTTTACATTACACTTGAAATCAAGTTTAACATAGATTTCAAAATCTACTTTGTGTATCATGTTTTAAACTGTCATGTAATCGAAATGTAGTTTGAACTTGATTTAAAGTGAACTATAAATGCACTCTAACTGATCTATAAGTCAATTATTTGGATTATTCAATCATTGGTTCATCTTAATTTAAATATCTTTGAATTATTTAAATTTTTAGGAATAAAATATAACGATACATAGGAAACGAAAAATTAACCCGAATTTATTAACCCCTTGTATTGTAGTTCAAATCATTTTTTATATTTTAACAATTTATACCAATGGCTATGCAATGCTCTCACTCTCTGTAAACACCTTGTGCCTTGTGCAAACAGGAAACATGCCGTTTTTAAGGGAAACCAAAGCTAAATTAAACAAATTTTTGCTCAAATCATAACAAATATTTTGAAAACTATCAGCAGCAACAGTAAAATAAGTCAATTTATCAATTTAAAGTCGCAAAAAAATATTCATTTACCTATTTACAGCCCCAAGTTATATATTGTTTCTCAGTAAGTGAGAGTATTGCAATCTCATTATTTTCTAAACTCTTTGGTTATACGCATTCAATGTTTATGTAAAAAGTGTTTTGAGATTGTTATCCTTTTTTGAATGTGTAATTTTTCTCTATTTCGTGTTTAAAACTTTCATTATTTCACACACACACACACTTTGTTATGTACAACATTTTATAGGTAAATAATTTAATAACAACACCAACAAGTGCAAGTGGCGGTGGTAATGGTATAACAACAACAACAACTGTAACAACAGCAGCAAAAATAAATACTGTACCAACACTTAATATATCAACTGCACAAGGAGTAACAGGAGGAGCTATACCACCGATATTAACCTCACAACAACAACAACTAGCCGGTGTGAACAGTCAGCAAGCAAGTGCTATAATAGGAGCACTTGGTGGCAGTAATACCAGTAATGTTATAACGGGATCTCTAACGTCAGCAGCAGCTGGCGGAGTAGCAGGAGCAGTAGGAGAAGCTGTAACAACCACAACACAGCAACAATTAGCTGAAATGTGTAAGTTATTAAATTTCTTCAAATAGACTCATTTCATATAGAAGCATCAAAAAATATTCAATTTTCGACTTCGCCCCCTTTAATTTTAAACCAATTTTGGTATGGAAGGTGGTAAGTGTTATATAAATATGTCAGTTTTGGGTTGCTAGCTCTTACGATTGTGGAAATATCGCCTTTTAAAATACGAAAAAAAAAAAATTTTATTTAACAAAATTAGTCGGTACATAACACTGCGCAACACGAAAAATAATACAATAGTATCGGCCACTGATCCTAAATATTAGTTTTGCGTATTGTAACAAAGTTTTTAGTTCATAAAACTTTTAAAATAAGATATCTTCCCTTAAATTTTTTATGCTTAATACTTATGACAATTTCAGCAACATTTGGGCATTCAATTTGTTTAATAACAATGAAGTATTTAAAACTACTTTTGCACAATTTGTCATTCAATTTCGCTAAGGATCAAATTATTTCGTGTAAAAAAAGTGCGGTTCATCAAAAAAAAACGTGAACTCGACCTTTTTTTTTTTTCTTTTTTTGTTAACAGTATTTATAGCTTTTTTAACCGCGGATTTTGAAAACAATTGCATTTTTCCGTGAAGAAGTGAATAATTTGTGTGTACCAGTAAAACCAATATTTGACTTTAAAACATGGATGGTAAGCGGTTCGTTGCGGGTATCGGTAAGGCAAACGCGATTTTCGTTTATTTCGGTAACGGTATTTTAGGGGTAACGATATTTCAGTTATTTCGGTATCGGTTTTTAGCGTTGACGGTATTTTACTTATTTCGGTAACGGTATTTTAGTGGTAACGGTTTTGCAGTTATTTCGCTAACAGTATTTTAAGGGTAACGGTTTTGCAGTTATTTCGGTAACGGTATTTTATTTATAACGTTAAAAGTTATTCAGGTAATGTCAATGAACGCCGATTTCTTTAAGCCCGATTCCTGGAATTCCAATGACTGGCTAGTTTATGATCAAACTTTGGGAAGATATATCTATTAAGAGCGATTATTTTTTTTTTATCTTGTCAAAATATTTCGGTAACGGCATTTAAAGGATAACGGTATTTTAATTTTTGAGCTTTCAGCGTCAACGTAATTGCAAATTTGTTTATATTGGCATATAAATTACAAATAAACTAATAAAATGAGATCCAATTGATTAGTGTGCCATCAAAAATAAAGAATATGACAATACAAATCTCTTCAGGTCTATGCGTGAAGATCTTAAAATTTTATATTTCTTGAAGAGCACATCCGCAATTAAAGATATAATTAGTTGCAGTCCTACGTGATCGGTAAATATCAGTATTAATATTATTGTGTGTAATTGCTAAATGGATCATATTATTATTTTGGTATCCAGAGCCATTTAAGGTTTAATTTTGTAGCTTTTCATAGATTGTTTGAAGCTAAAAGTGATCTAGAAACTAAAGGGATTATCAGATCTTTTTACTTTGAGCTAGTTCACAATCTTCAGCTCTTTCAGCTCTTTTCGTTTTTTTTTTGTCATGTGAGTAATATTTCTTTTATTTATGTTGCTTTTGAGTTTAATTTTTTTCAATGTTCCCAGCTCAATTTTTTTTAATGTTAAAAAGAAGTGTCTAATATGAATAACTTACTTAAAACTGATCAAACAAACGATCTAACGAACGATTGAACGAAATTGTCAAAGATCGATTGAACTAGAAGAGCGACCTAGTTCATTATTTTACAAAGAGCGCTCACACAAACGAACTAGTTTGCCCAAGTCTAATGCGATCGTTTTAGCACTTACACAGAACAATAGCGATTTTCATTCTTGGTGTTATATTTACTTCGTGTTATATTTACTTCGTGTTATATTTACTTCGTGCTATATTTATTTCGTGTTATATTTACTTCGTGTTATATTTACTTCGTGTTATATTTACTTCGTGCTATATTTATTTCGTGTTATATTTACTTCGTGTTATATTTACTTCGTGCTATATTTATTTCGTGTTATATTTACTTCGTGTTATATTTACTACGATTTGTTCACAACAAAGCGTGACTGTCTTTTATTAATGTATCAGCTGATTTTTGTTGTTCGCCACATATGTATAAAAAATTATTTTAATTTGAGAAACAAATCACAAATTTTTTACTGTATATTGTCACAATTTCACTTCGAAAATGAACGATAATCGCCGATTGTCCTACCGAATGCCTAGTCAGACTTCAATTCTTTAAACTATGGATCTTTAAAGTTTGGATGTGCCCGTTAATTTAAAGTTGGATTTTTAGCGTACTGTGGAGCAAAAAGTGATTTAAAGCCAAAAAAAAAATAAAATCCTATTCAGTACTTTCACATAATGATTGTTATGATAATATTTACAATTCAAGATATATTGGACCCAATAATTATTGAAGCTGCGGGTGGCCTTCAATTTAAAATTAGTCTTTTACCGATTTTTGAAGAAATAACTGTTGTAGAGAATACAAAATTCATTCGATACATTTAGCGTTTTCATATAATAGTAATGATGGTATCTATCACACACAAAACAAATAAAAACCCATTTCAGTTACGAAAACCACCGATTCAATAACATTAATTGCTCAAAAATTCCACCAACAACGAAAATTGCTAATTCAATTATAAATTGATAGCTCTTTACTTGAATTATTTTTCAATTAAATAACACTCATTTAATTAAATAGTGTTCAATAACGTATACCTTCCCAAAAACCAAAAAAAAAAAAAAAATTGTTGCCATACCAAATATTTTTTTTATAGAAGTGTTGTTGCCATACCAAATATTTTTTTACAAAAGTGTTGTTGCCATACCAAATGTTTTTTAACGCTTGAATTTTATAACATTGAATTTAAACCGGCATGAAATTCTCATTTAGTTAGCAGATTTATTTATACTTATGTGAATAATTCACACAGAAATTAGTTTTATCTTTCCATTGAAGCGTAGGGGTTATAGCAATTTTTTTTTTTGGATTTTTCTTTGCAGAAATTAGCCTTTTTGTTAAATTCAGAGTTTTTTTCTTTTGTTTAAAATTATTTTTAATTTATTTTTTGCATTTTCTTTCTGTAAAAAAAAATAAATTTTTATTAAACAAAATTAAATTTTAAAAATTGCATTCTCAATTTTATAATAATGCTTTAGAATAAATAAATATTCAGATTTAAACAACTAAAACTAATGGGTCGATTATGGATAGCAACCGAACTTTGACAACGCAACTGAAATGAAAATTGGTATTATGTACGGCAACCTTCGCCAGTTGCCAAAAAGTTATCGATAATCTTATTTTGACAGTTCAGCAACTGATAAAATGTAAACAAATAAAAAAAAGGTTGACAAATGTGAATTTGTATAAAAAATATATTAATAAAAGTGTTGGTGTAAAAAAATTATTTAAATAAAAATGTTGTATGTAAATGGGTATTTTTCGAGTTGTTGGACCACAACTCAAATTGTTTTCGGGTTGTGATTTTCACCATTTTAAATAAATAATAAATAAAATTATTTAAAATATTTATTATATAAAATATATGATGTAAAATATATATAAAATATTGGGCCTGATTACGGTTGTCGTAGTCGTATTTCGACTCTAGTCGAAGTCGTCGATTTTTATTTGTTGCGGTATTACGTAAATTTTTTCGACTAAAAGGTTTTTGTAATAGATTGAAAAAACAGAGTGTTGACAAATTTGTTAAATTTATTAATATTATGAAGCACTCTATGACGATCTGTCAAAAACAGCTGATTGGCTGCAATAAGAAATTTTTAATTTTGTTGTTAAATTATCAAAAATATAAAAAAAATGCTAAGTTTGGACTTATTTTTTTAACTTCAGATAAAAAATATGAGTGCCTATGGCTGAGACGAATGATATTCGAAGAAAACGGCTAAGTATTGTTTAGCATAATAACTCCGACCACGTCCAAACTTTTACCTCGCATAGTACTTTTTGAGCTGATTTTAAGAAGCAAAAAAAATTTTGCCGCCAGAGCCCCCTTGCGGCTGGACGAGGCATTAAATTCGGAAAACTTTTTACAATTATCTCAAAAAGTACACGTCCGATCATTACAATATACATGTCATATCAAAGCTTATTAAAATATCTATTCAATGATGTACGATATGACCCTAGAATTTAACCCATTACTGCCAATTCAAAATTTCCTTATATTTGTTTTTTTTTGTAAAAAGATCACCTTATTAAAAAAATCGCCTATATAAGCATATAAAAACTGTACAAAAAATTAAAGAAAATTTCACAAGCTTTCATTAAAGGTATAATGGACTACCATATCTTTTAAAATAAAAAAAGAGATTAAAGGTTAAAAAAATCGCAAAAAAATCCACATTGTCTAAATTTAACCTTTGATTTTTTTTTTTTTTGTTTCAAGAGATATGTGGTCATATTGTACCTCAAAAGAAATCTTATAAATCCGGCTATCCATTTCTATAAACTTATTAAGTACTTACACAGGCCAATTTTTGAATAAAAAGCACATTTTATCTAAAAAACTAAAGTAACAATAAGAAAATTTTAAACCGGCCTTTAATGGGTTAATTTATATTGACATATTGTACACCATTGAAAAGCCATTTAAAAGAGCTTTCATACGACATGCATATTGTTATAAACGGACTTGTACTTTTTGAGATACTTAAAAAAACTTTTTCAACTTAAATGCCCAGCCCAGCCGCAAGGGGGCACCGGCGACTACAAATATTTTGTTTCTTGAAATCAGCTCAAAAATTAGTGTTTGGTGTAAATGTTTTGAAGTAATCGTAGTTATGTTTCTAAACTGCACTTGTTCCAGATTTTGCTAATTATGTTTTTTACCCTAAAACGTCCTCCAATTTTGCAAACAGCTTCGGTGCTATAATTTTTATTCCAAAAGTATTTAAATTTAATTAAAACTTCATTGAAATTTTGATTTTTGAATTTTTTAAGAATTTTTCAAATCTGTCTTGAGAAATAAAATAGACGACTGTTTTTATACATTTTGACAGTCGAAAACGACAACCGTAATACGAAAATTGTAATAGATTTTCTAGCAGTGTTGTACATTCGTAGTTTTCGACAAACGTAATACCGTTTTTTTCAAAAAAAACGACAAATTTTCACTACGAATACGACAACCGTAATCAGACCGATTACACAAGGCAACAATTTTGAAAAAATTTTAGGGGCTTTGAAAACCACTATACAATTTTGATGTATTGTGGTCCCAGTAGTACAAATATGGTTCAATTTTGAAATTCTATGGAGAGGTTTTTTTTTTAAAAAATTTTTAAGTAAAATTATAAATTTTTTTATACGTTTCTCCACATAATTAATGATAACTAAAAAAAAATTAGTCCGATATTATTCAAATAAATTTAGAAAAACTGAAATTTACATAGCCTTTAATCCGTTAATATATTGCGTTTCAATCGGCTCAGTAGTTTCGGAGTTATAATAAAAAATTGAGGGAAAAAATATTTTTTTTTACGTGAAAATAGCAAATTTTTTTGTTTTAAAAAAATCATAAAAAATCGAAAACGGCAAAAATCGTTCAGATTTATTGCTTTATCGCAAAGCCACATGTAATAGGAACAAAATGAGATATCGATCATAAAAATCGATTGATTTTTTTTCGAATTTATTCACAATTAAGTGAATTCGCTCATTTTCACCAAATTTTAGTTTTTTGTCTGATATACATAAAATTGAGTAGTTAATGTTCTTCTTTCGATTGATTGAATTTTGAAAACATTTTCCCCATGCTATGTACAAATTTTCACATGAAAAATGCATTACATAGTAACATTCGTGTATTTTTTGGCAAAACCCTACCTAGAATATACTGATTCTATTCTTCGGAAAGACATTTGTGTTGGATGAGCTTAAATGTAAATAAATAAATAAATTAAATAAATAAAATGTTCTGGCTTTCTGGCTCATTTTTATTAATATTTGAAAATTGTTTTTAACTTCTAAGCTGTATGACTAATTTTTGTGTAGGTATTAAATGATGTTTGCGTTATCGCAAACACTTCTTGAATGAAATAAAAAGGGTCAAGGAGATCTTATAAATACTGATACTATAATTTGGGATAACCCTTTGTGTGGATACAGTTTGTGTGTGCTGCAAATTTTTTATTATTCCCAAGAATCCTAAAAAACATTAAGGACTTTTATGAAAAAAAAAAATCATCCGTTACAGGTAGCTAACGGAAAATAAGAGCACTTCAGCGTACACGCACATTTATGAGCGTTTTATTACTATCCTACCGCAATCGTAAAAATTAAACAATCTTTTATTTAAATTTATTTTCATCGGGATAAACATTAATTGCATTTAAATTTATTTTGTTTATTACTTATTTTTTTTTAATTATTAGAATCATAAAAATGTCATAGAGGTTTTTCCCAAAGGGGTTTTGCCAAAATGCGTGTCGTAAAATG
This sequence comes from Delia radicum, assembly GCA_021234595.1. Lineage (NCBI taxonomy): Eukaryota > Metazoa > Arthropoda > Insecta > Diptera > Anthomyiidae > Delia > Delia radicum. The sequence goes on along the minus strand of CM037852.1, from coordinate 30,652,183 downwards.
CACCTGAGTTTTTATGTTCTGCATTTTCATTATATAGTAGGTACAATTTTCTACAGTGCTTGTAAATATGCGATACCTTCAATTAATTGTAAATAAAAATGTAAAGCATGCATCGATTTTTATGATCCATATCTAGTTTAATTCGCATGATATGTAGCTTTACTACAAAAAAATAAAAAGTAATATTTTTTGCAGTTTTCGATTTTTTCCAGATTTTTGTTTTTGAAATTTTTTTTTTTTTTAGCATTTTTTTTTTTTTTTGCTAACAATTTGTTTCATAACTTTAAAACTATTGATCGCATTAAAAAAAATTGTACACGTTCTTTAAAGATATTGTAAACCTTAATTTTTGTAAATTTAATTTGACAAAATCGGACTAGTTGTTTTTGAGTTATGACAACATAAATGGAGAAATGTCTCAAAATATTGTCAATTTTACTTAAAAAATTTTTAAAAAAAAAATTATCCATAGAATTGAAAAATTTTACCATTTTTGTACTTAGGCAGCCATGATGCATCAAATCTATATAGTGGTTAGTCAAGCCTTTTTTTGCTGTTGACCTGTGTTATTTATATCTATATTACAAATAATTTAACAATAAAATATACTTAACTTTTAATGTTCCCGCCTTTTTTGTTGCTTAAAATTCTACAGCAACCAGAACTTTTCGGTTGCCAATATAATCAACTGAAGTTGCCAGCTGCCAGTTGCCATACGTAATATGTTTTTGGCAACTGGCAACGCAACTGAAGTTCGGTTGCTATCCATAATCGACACATAAATTACTCAACTTAATAAAGTAATAAACCTAATAAAAATTAATATCTAATTGAAATATGTAGATGTAAAATATTTATTACCAATACTACTAAACATAAACATTTATAAACAACAACTACATAAATATTACAAAAAACAACAACAACATGTTGATGTTTGCTTTGAGCGATAATATAAAAAAATGTCAAGCAAGTTCCGAATTCGAGCAAATATTTAATTGATTCAATTTATTATTAATTGACAGCTTTTACAATTTTCAACAAACCGATTGAATTGAAAAAAGTAGGGCATATTTTTTTCTGTGCATTCACAATACATTTTACCCCATAATTCGTTAAACCGCGGATTTGCCACTCAATTTTGTAGTGCATTTTTTCTTTGTTTTACCTATTTTGGAGAATAAATTGATATGGAGACAAAAAATATTATCGAAACGATTTAATATTTACATTTAAATATCTATCTATCATTAAAATAAGATTAGACCCCGTAATTCTTTAAACCGCTCATGTGCGATTCAATGTTAAGTTGAATTAATTTCTTAATTTTGTTCAGATTCAGCCAAAACCAGATATGTTGGAAAAATTTGGAAACCAAATTCGGACTTAGCACGGAAAGGGTACTCGAAAACGAAATTTATAAGCGAAATTTTTTTGCGGTTTTTTGTTTAAAATAACTTTTTTTCAGCTTTAAAACAAAATTGATTCACGCGAACGCATTATTGCTTTTTTATGTTTTTAAAATAAGTTAAACTGGAAAAAAAAAATTGTGTGCCACTAATTTAAAATTTTTCATTTTTAAAATCTGAAATCGTGTAGTTTTGAAGATTTTCCCATATAGACGATTATGTACGACTACTTTTGTTAAATTTTCAGTTTTTTTTCGATATTTTCGGAACCGTAAAAGCTAGCATTGTAAAACTTTGACGTAGTCATATTCGTATGACACTTACCTTCCATATCAATTTTGGTTAAAATTGAAAGGGGCCGAGGTAAAAAATTCGATTTTTTTTTGTATGATTTTATATATGGAACGGGTCTCTTCAAATATTTCGATAGTGACTAAAATTGTTGTATGTTTTTGTTTCACATTTTAATTATTCATTTCTAACTATTTTTTCTAATTTGTCCTGTGTCCTCCCTGAATGAATTGTCAATTGTTTGTGTTAACACAAATTACTAGTGGGAGTAACTACAGCTACATCCACAGCTAATACTAGTAATACATTAGCTGCAGCAGCAGCAGCTTTAAATAACAATAATAACAATTCAAATAAAACGTCTACAGCCACGCCTACTTCAGGGGCAACACTAAACGCCGCTGTTTCAATAGCAGCAGCATTAGGAGGTGGAGGTACTACTCTTACACCATTTAGTGGTGTTGGTGGTACTAATGCTGCTGCTGTTGGTGCTGGTGGCGCTGGAGCTGTGGGTGGAGGTACTACTGGTGGCAGCACTAATGGACCAAGTGACTTGACAATGCCACCAAATTCTGCTGTCGGCAGTGTAAATGCAACTGCTGCTGCCACAGCTCTTACCACTGCATTAAGCGGTGGTGCGGCATTAGTAACTGCAGCAACCGTGGCTAGTACCGCTGGTGGAACCAGTACTACGAGCACGAATAGTAGCAGCAGCAGCAGCGGCAGTAGCACAACAGGCAGTGGCGTCGGCGGTATACGCATCGCCAGTAATTTACATAAATTGCCTGCTGATGTGGCTGATACGCCCGCTAGTATTGGCGGTGCGGCGGCCACAACTCAGGCAACGACTGCAGCCTCTTTGGCTGCAGGACTTAAACAAATTCCGCAATTTGATGACCCTGTTGAACAGTCGCTTGCTTCGTTGGAACAGCCATCATTATTGGCTCCACCGCCGACTAGTAAAAGTGCTGCCGATAATTTCCTTATTGCTGCCGCTGGTATTAATGCTGCCCATTTAATGCAACAGCAATCAACGCAACAGCAACAACAACAGGTCTTTGGAGGAGCCAGCCAACAAACGCAATCTAATCATCCCCATATTGGCGGTGGTGGTGCTGGTGCAAACAATCAACATCACGTAGAATTTATGAATGAATTGTTGTCCAAGGGTGCGGCCGCGGCTGCAGCAGATAATGCTCCTGGCATGAATGGTAATCATTTCCCGCTAATGCAGTTTGGTCTAATGGAGGGTTTAAATTCCATGATGCAACAACAGTTTCAACAACATGTACACAATAATGGTTACAATATGTCCGATGTAGCAGCTTCTAATGCTCTCGACAGTCTAGGACTAGGTTTGGGACTATCACATGGTGGTGCAATGGGAGCATCTTCGATATTTGACCAGCTGCCCGGAGGACGTAACGATAATCATTTGCTGGCCATGATGATGAGTGGCGGAGCAGCTGGTATACCGGGAAATTTGTCTTTGGGTGGTCCTTCTACGGGTGGCTCAGCTTCAATTGTTGGTGGCGTTAGTGGCAAGAAAGATTCTAATTCCAACAGTGGCCTCGGTCATTTGGATCAGGCTCTGCAATCTACCAATAAGCTATTGATAACACCAAAACCCATTGAATCTATGATGCCTAGTCCGCCAGATAAGAGACCACAACAGTCACAGCAACAGGCGACGGGTGGCCCCATGATAGTGCCACCACCTCAACAATCGCCTTCCGATTTAAAAATACCGTCAGCAGCAGGTGTTGGTGCCGGAGGACCAGGAGGTGGTAATCAAGCTAATTTTGCCCAAGCTTTCAAGACACATGAACAAAATGTTAAAAATCCTAGTTCTTGGTCTATACTTGCTTCAGCTGGTTCACCACAAAATACACCCACTTCAAACAAAACCAAACCTGCCATGGACTCATTCCAGCAATTCCGAAATAAAGCCAAAGAAAAGGCCGATCGCCAAAAACAGCTGGAGGCCGCCGAAAAAGAAAAAGAACAGAAACGACAAAAGGAAGCGGGCCGAAAAGGAGCAACAGCGTAAGCATCACCATCCAAAATCATCCTCCCACTTGGCCGTAGGCGGTAGTTCCAATTCCAGCAGTAGTGGTGGTGGCGGCGGTGGTGGGGGTGCCGGTAATGGCAACGGTAGTAGTGTAGTCAATAGTTTAGCCTCGGCCCTTACTGGATCACATCATCAGTCCGCTGTTCAAGCCGCTGTAGCTGCAAGCGTTCAACCACCCCATGCCCATGTTGGCACAACGAATGCTGCCCATTTAGCTGCTTCCATAATGCAAGATGTTATGTCTATTGAAAGTGGAAGGTCAGTTGGTTTAACAAAGTCTTAAAGAGGTTGTTTTGTTTTTGTTTTACTAATTCTTTTTCTTTTTTCGCGTAGAAAAAGTGTACATGATATTCAACCCTCCTTATCGCGTGTAGTTGATGATATTAAGGCATCACCACAGGGAAGCGGT